>CM035426.1:136772680-136833500 GCA_020310875.1 Ceratopteris richardii | reverse complement strand
ACATACAATAAAATTCTTTCATGGATAAAATTCCTGAATTTTATTTTGGGCCTGAACGAACTAAATGATTAAATCGAATAATTCTCGAATTCGTTTCGTACTATGTACTATAGTATATAAGAAAGTCAGACTATTTTTTTGATGTCACAGGAATTCTAGGACTCATTGTCTGCAATTATGTAACTTATTTTAAGAAGTCTTGAGCTTTTGGCTGTCTAACCCTTACTGTTTTGAATTTATCGTAATTGACAATGCTTCTTATTTTCTATCAATAAGTTTCATTGTTTCGAAATAAGGCATCACTTTGGCAGAATTGGACTGTTAGCTGCATCAATCTTGCCCTATTCTTACGTGCATTTCTGCTGTGCTGATATAGGTTAGTGGCAGCAAAGGATGGTCATCATTGTTATCAATCTCTTGTGTAATTTCTTCCTCAGGGTAGTAATGGCAATAACAATGATGTCAATGGCCAAAAAGAAAAATGTTGGTAATGACGAAGGTACTAGCAACATGATATTGGAGGAACTGTCTCACATATGTGACCCAGTTTGCATGGATGAAGAGTCTCCCTCAAGTTTTTATATTCGTGCATGAAGACCTAAAATGTTCAAGGGATCAATTCCAGTCATAAATGGTAGACGCTATGGACATGGTTGGTGTACAATAAAATCGATATATAAGATACAAAGTAAAAAAAGGGCTTCAAGAATTTACTAGAGACTTCTGGATGGTATATGCTGGGATGCTTATGTTTTATCAGACGCTCTTTACAACCTCAACCACTTTGTGATGATCCATTCGGAAGAATTCTTATTTGCACGCCCACTTGGATGGGACAGGCATTCGCTGATCAATATCTAGGGGGAAATATTTTATGCAGGAAGACTTGACTTACGGTCCGCCACTAAGCAACGATAACAATAATATGCACATTTCGTACATATGGTTCGCAGGAGATTTCAATGCTCTGAAGATTTCTCTTGTCGCATATTATTTCTCTGAAGATTTCAATGCTCTGAAGATTTCTCGTCCATTTTGGCACACACAAAATTGGGATATGTCTATGGTGAAAGATTTGTATGGCTTTTATCATGTACCGTTCTTATTTAGCTTATCTGATTTCACTTGCTCGCCTTTGCATTACTTTCATTCGATCAGGCCATTGACGGTGAACAATGCGACTATACGCATGCCATTCTTCAGAGACAGTCCCGAATTTTCCTGAGACAAATTTCAACTCTTTAGCCCTTATGAAATGGAAACACTTTTTCTTAGCGAGGCGGGATATTAATACGTGAATGAGGCAAGTATTTTGCACAACTTCAAAGAGATTAAACAAAAAATTGCTAAAGAACACTAAAATATGCCAAAGACCATCTAGGTCAGTTATGCGAACTTGCTCACCATCAAACTTTGCTACCAATAGAACATTAAGAATTACGTATGGTCTCACCTATCCTTGCATAAAGAGCACGACCCTTGACACTACTGACACAGTCTAACTAGAGTGCTCGAAGGCCAACGATCTCTCGGAGTTGGTTTTAACATCTCATCATTGTATGATGAGAAATGTCTTGCCAACATAGCCAATAGGTTTTGAAATCCCCCCCCCCCCCCCCCCCCCCCCCCCCCCCTTCCCCCCTTCCCCCCTTCCCCCCTTTCCCCCCCCCCCCCCCCCCAAAAAAAAAAAAAAAAAGGGAGGCCAATGATTCACCTATTTAAGCTATCGTTGTTAGATTGGAACACAATGATGATTAAAGAAAAAATAATAATAATAAAGAAAGTTTACTCTTTGGATTAGCTTGAATTAATTGGAAAATACAATGAAGGGAAGGCGTAGCACGCATGGGACCCCTTGAATCCCATAAAGAAGGGGTTGGATGCCAAGTGACTACTAAGCTACATAGTTTGAAGGCCCGCTAAGGTGATAATGGAAAGGGATGACCTTAGGTGAAATGAGATAACTGATTTGAAGTGGGTAGTCTAAAGGCCCAACGACCCCCCAAAGGGGTTTGTTTTAACATCTCACCACCTAAGTGGTGAGGGGTGTCCAAGAGTGTTAGCTCAATTGGTTGGGCCCTTTGCCTCTCAAGGCTTCGGGTGGGGGTTCAACACAATGAGCTTTATTGCACCTCTAAGCAATTCTTTAATAAGATTCTAGAAAATCACAAAAACACACCTTTCTCTTTATTGGAAAGGGAATAATGGATTTCGGACACTCAAACTTTGCTTCATATGTGCCATGATTACTTTAAAATGTTATTATGAGGGACCCCTCACGACCTTCACTATTGTGTAGACAAGAAACCAAATTTCATACTTTCTTTTCTGCAACCACACTCTTAATGTCTATGAACCTTCGAGAGCTTTGACGTGGATGAACTCCTTTTTATGCTTCAATGTTCGGGAAAGTGATAAAATAATGGGCATAGATAGGCTTATGAAGGAATTTCTTATTGGAAACCTGTTAAGCACTTGGTTGATTCAGAAGCTAACAAAATGTGCAATTGTTATATTTGTAATTCACGTAAGCAAGGTATAGGGGTTCTTGTGCCTAAAAAATAACAAGAGCTTCATTTGGAGATTGATTGATTATCGGCCTCAAGATTTTGTAACAAAATTTGAACAAAGCTCTTGCAATGAGGTTGGGATAAGTTCTTGCACTTACCTACATTTGGCACAATATGGTTTTGTGCATAGGTGTTCCATTTATGAAAACATCCTTATGGCTATGCTTACATTAGATTTGAATTGCCACATAAGTTGGAAGGATCATGTTGCAGAGGAGATTCCACAAAGGCTTCTAACACATTGCCTTTGGAATACATTCATAATTTTATGTGTAAATTGGTTTAAAAGACAAACGCTCCTCCATGATGACATTACTAGATAAACAAACAAAAACATCATCCCTCTTGTACAAACACATTATTAGCTCAGTTGGTTGGGCCCTTTGCTTCTCAAGGCTGGGGGTGGGGGCCCAACCTCTATGGGCTGTGGCTAGACACCCCTCACTACATAGGTGGTGAGATGTTAATGTTAGTATATGATCAATGTCTATCCCTCATGATTGTATGCACATTTTGCAAGGCCCCCATTATGAGGAGAAGCCAAGCGTGCATTACCCAATTGATGGCAATCCCAACTTGCATGTTGGATGAAGGTCATATTGGACCATGTAAGGTATTGTAAGGAAAGGGAGCTCCTAGGGTCTCCAATTGTGGGGTCCGAGGGCAACGCCCCTGACATGACGATAAAGGGAATATTCCATGGAATATTCCCTCTCAGAGTAAAAAATCATTTATATTTGTTAGGTGAGTTTAACTTACCTAAGCCGTGTATGGCAACTATGCGGGCGGTGGTTGCCCACGCTCTACCACCCATGTATAGTCGTCCGTGGAAGGCTGACCATTACCCTATATATACATGACTTCTACACTACTTGAGACATCGAATCGAGCAAGCATACCTCTACCTTGTATCTCCTTATCTAGAGTTGTCTAGATCACCGTTTAAGCTCTACCTTGAGAGCGCATGGGTGAACAATGCCATCATTTTTGTACTTGCTGTTAGTAGAAAATTGTTGAGATTCTCCTATATATGTTATCTTCTCTGTTGCTCCTGTGTTATATTGCATAACTATTGTCTTACATGGTAACAGAGTCGTAAGGTTCCAATAGCTTGAGAAGTATCACTATTTTAGCCTACTAGTAGACTAGAATATTAGTAGATCATTAGAGTGATTACATGATGGCTTCATCCTCAAACATTGGACTTGGTGCTCCAGCTAATGTTAATGCTTCACCTATTCGAATTCATTCACCTGCATTCACTAAAGGGAAGCTGGATGGAACCAACTATACACTTTGGAAGTTCAAAATTTCTGCAATTTTGGACTCTTATGACTTACTTGACACTGACATGGGACCGATGAGATTGGATCTAGAGACTATACCAGTTGAAGATCCAGAAAATTCAAGATTGATGATTGAGCCAGATTCAAATCTTCTACCAGCTTGGAAGAGGTGGAATGCTGATGCATTATGTGCAATTGTCACTAGTGTAAGTGATTCTGTGCTTACTTTAGTTCAACATACTACTAAAGCACATGAGGCTTGGGGCATATTGGCTCATCAATATGAGAGCAAGAACCACACTAGGATGTAGAATTTAGAAAATTAGTTGGCAAATGAAAAGCACTCTGATTCTGAAAAGGCGGAAGATTTAATCAAATGCATAAAACATCTTCAAGATCAATCGGCTGCAGTTGGTGTTGTTATAACACCAGAAGAGCTAGTTAGAAGATGTGTGCATATTCTTCCAACAAAGTATGATGGATTAGTAACAACCCTTAATACTCAAGTAAGACCAAGTCCCCTTACATTTGAAGAGTTTTGTGTTATGCTTTTAGAAGAAGAGATGCGGTTGAAGAATCAACAAAGTACAAGTGATGCTCCATTCTCAGCCAATGCAAAAGGAAAAGGCTCTTCTAATGGATCAAAGAAGAATCCAAAGACGAAAAAGTTCACAAGAAGTTGTTTCTATTGTGAAAAGAAAGACCATGCCATCAAGGATTGTAGAAAGAAGCAAGCTGATGAACGAAATGGGATTGTAAAATCATCTTGGAAGAACAAAGAGTCTGCAAACAACACAAAGCTGGAACTATGGGTAGCTAACGTTCATCCGCTCAAGCTTCTCGCCATATGAACAATAAAAAAGATTGGTATAGTTCCCTAGTGCCTCTACATGAATCCATCAATGTAGTGGTGGAAAATGACTCCAAGTGTCCAGCTGAAGGAACACGAACCATCTCTTTTATCACTTCTCCAGGTGTTGAGAAAAAGTTATCCGATGTTCTCTATGTACATACACTTAAAAGAAATTTGTTATGAGTTTTTGCAATAACAGATCGTGGACTCGAAGTTCACTTCAATAAGAGTGGTGCAGAAATGATGGATTCATTAGGTAATGTAGTAGGAAAAGGCATAAGACGTGATAACTTGTATGATTTAAGTGCCTTAATTGATACAAAAGACAAAGATGTAAGCATGTTATGGCACCAAGGATTTGGGCATCTTGGATTTGCAGTTTTGAAGGAGATGCAAAGAACAAGGATGATTGCTCATTTGCCTACATTTTTAGAGCTGTAGGAACCTTGTGAAGCTTGCATGATAGGCAAGCAACAATGAAAGGCATTTCCACGAGAGACTAGCAATCGATCTCAAGCTCCTCTAGATTTGGTACATGCTGATCTCTGCGGTAAAATGTCTACACTTGCTTTAGAAGGATCTTTCTACTTTTTGTTGTTAATCGACGATTATAGTAGAAAGATGTGGGTTTATTTCAGTCGAGAGAAGGCTGATGCTTTTGAAAAATTTAAAATGTGGCATAAGTATGTGGAAAATGAATCAAGAAAGAAATTGAAGAGATTTAGAACAGATAGAGGAGGTGAATTCTTGTCAACAGAATTCAATAATTACTGTAAGGAGCATGGTGTGAAAAGGCAACTTAGCATAGCTCATACACCTCAAAAAAATGGCATTGTTGAGCGTAGGAAGAGGACAGTAGTTGAAACGGCTCACTGTATGTTAAAGGCTCAAGACATGCTTGATTCATTATGGGCATAAGCATTCAATACAAGAGTCTACATCCATTAGGGGAAAAAACGAACCCTCCATGGGCCTTTTAGATTAAGGAGTGATTAGCCATGGACCCATGAGAAGAGGGTCGTGGACACAGTCTAGTCCCTTAATCACATAGGCTAGGCATAGGTTTCCCTTGTTTTTATGTGGTCAAAGATGCAAAAACTATATAAAATCAGTGGGTTTCTTCAGAGAATGGTTTTGGAAAAGTCGAAAAACATTTATATCCATTGGATTGTTCAAAGAACTAAGGGCCAAGGTTAAATGGCAAAAGTCAAGGCATCTATGAATGTGGACCCTTGGATTGGCTTGAGATTGAATGGCTTGGAACAAAGCAATGATGAGAAAAAAACACTTTTTGCAACGAGCCGTTGGATTGCCTCTTTGATCGGACGATCTTGCTTGAATTCTTGGAAGATTAGGCGCCTCTATTGTTGAACTTTGGATCGGGGTTCGATCGGATGGTTTAAATTCATCCCCATTGAAGAAGAAGGCGCCTTTTAAAGGCAACCATCAGATGATCGTCAAATCCGACGGCCTAAATGCATCTCCGAAAAAGGATCAACCCCATTCACGAGGATCCGTTGGATCATAAACAATCTAAGGGCAAAGATTTTTGCAAAGATACTCCCCACTCTTGTCTTTATTCCCACGAATTCGAATGCATTCTCTGTCTAGATTCTTGTCGAATTCAATATAGGCCATCGATTCGACCAATCCAAAGGCTCACGTTTGCTCACGAATGAGATACCAAACACATACTTTTATGTACATTATTTTTAATTCACAATACCACTAGTGGTTTCATGTGGCTCCTTAAGCTCATAAATTAAGCCTTCTAATCCCTAAAAATTAGGGATCCTTACAAGGTCCATGCAAGGCTCACTTTTTCCCCTAATGCCTTAATTGAAGCTACACAAAAGCACTAAAGGGAATGACTCCTCAAGAAGCATATTTTGGTAAAAAGCCTTCAGTTTTGCATTTCAAAATTTTTGGTTGTTTCTATTATGCACATATTCCTAATTCAACAAGATCTAAGTTGGATTCAGAAAGCAAAAAGTTTGTCAGCTGAGATGTGGTGTTTGATGAACGACCACACTTAGTAGAAGATAAAGGTAAATCTATTATCTCATCAAACAGAGAAATATCTGACCTTGTGCCTATCAAAAGATAGGTTAACACTAGTTCTATACTAGGACACTTGAGTGTCCTAGGACACTTAAGTGTCCTACATTTACACCAAGTTGCTTGATTTTTCTTGAAGACATCCTTGAGGCTTTGATGGCATATTCACTTGGATTAGCTAGCCCACACTATGCACCTTTAAAAAAATATATAATCTTTAACATTTTACAACTTCATATGGTTTATTAAATGAAGAAGAAAATGGAAATTTCTAAAAACTCAACTTCTACCATAACTGAAAAAAATAACTCAATTCAAACATTTTGACAAATTGGATATGTTTTAGAAAATGTCAAGCTATTGATGGATTTTGGCAATGTAAAGCAAGTGTTTGAGGATCTATGGAGAATTTTTTACACTTCCAAAAGTGATAAACATGGACTCAAAACGTGTCTTCTCTAGATCACTGCCATTTATCACAACTCTTTAATAATGGCTCACTATAATTTGTGTATATGTGAGATTGCAGAGAATTGGCAAGTTATCAATGGACAACCTTCATGCTAATTGAATGCACATTTTTATTCAAAGTTAAAAGGTCTCCACTTTGAACTAGTGGCCTTTGCATTTGGTGTTGACTTTCATGCTGAATTGGCAAAGCACATATTTCCATGTTTATGAAAAGAACATAGTTCCAAAGGTAGAATAACAAATTATGATGAAAATTTATAAATATTTAAGTGCTATTATAAGTATTAAACATTACAAAACATGCTTTCATTCCATTTTCCATTCTTAATCTTGTCAAATAATATGTGATCCACAATGGTGATTGTGATAAGAATGAAACAAATTGGCATACATATTTGATTTGACTAAAAGAAGATGGCATCCATGATGGAAATGATGATTTTTTAAAATGATCCTTATTATTTTATGATATCAAAGATTATGTCAAAGACGTTTTGGTATTATTTTGATTATGTGTGGATATGTGCAAGGGATTTTGTGTTTTTGCATATAACAACTACCAAATAATTATTTTTACTAAATTTGTTAAAACTATATTTTCTTTTGATTCTATGTGTACATGACTCTTGTTTCTTGGTAGGAACTAGTTTGTTCTCTTGGATATCAAGCTAAATGTTTACAATTTGGCATTATTTCAATTGGATGTTGATGTTTATATGTGGATATATTGGTTGGAGACTACACATGTATCTCCTTTGTTTGGTGTACATAGATATGATAAACTTGGTTGATTTTCACATATTGGTAGTTCCCTTATGTATATGCCTTGTAGTCTGATTTTCTTGGTTCATATGAAGAAATTGGATCTCTTCCATAAATGTACATTCTTTTTTATGTGTTCAAAAACTATTCATGATTGTATTTGTAGAATTTGGTTGATGCCCACACAGTAGAAGATTCTTGGTTGTGTCCAAAGATGTGAAAATTTTGATGTATGTCCATAAATTATTTAGGCTTGCATGTGTAAGCCTTGGTTTTTTATGTCAGACATTTCCTACTTGGTAACTTGAACATGTACACCTTGGATGATGTCCATAAAATTTTTTGAATCATATATGTAGGCTTTAGTTGTTTTTTTTGTGACGAGTCATAATAGTTGATTTTACATGTGTATACCTTGGTTGTTGTCTTCATACATTGTTTGAGTTTTGACATATTTGTACACCTCTACAGATCCCCATAAGTTTGTTTGAACTTTTTTAGAACTAGTTATTGTTTTTGGTGTACAAAGTCAAAATAATTGATTTTTTGTATTTGAAATGATTTTTCTAAGTGCATTTGAGGTTCATACCATTTGCTTTATGTCTCAAGGAATGTGTATGATTTTTTCTTTCATATAATGGACTTTTTTCTTTTGATAAACATACATCTAATTAGGAATTTTCATTTTGTGCACTACAATAGCATCTTGAGAGGCTATTAACATGAAAAGAAACATGATTCACTGTATCTTCAAATTTTTCATTAACCTTTGAATTATAGTTAATATGTGTGTTAAAGGATTTTTTCAAATTCTCTTTGTAGAAAGTGTGTGATTTTTTGAAAAATTGCTAAAAAAGGACACTCAAGTGTCTTGTTTTGGTACCAAACTAGTGTTAAAGTTGAGGAGGAGGAAACATCTGATGGTAAAATTTCCTCAATAAAAAGCCAACGAGTTGTAGCTGCACAACATAAGCCACTACCAAAGTGGGCACAACAACTCTTTGATGATCGTAATCCACACTTAGATGTACCAGAATCATCCTCGAATGGATTACGAAGATCAAAGAGAATAGAGGAGCAAAGAAGAGCCTCAAAACACATTGTTATCATGGCTCTAATAGCAGATATCATGGGTTCGATAAAGGAACCTACCACCATTGACGAAGCCCTTGATGATCCAGATTGGAGAGAAGAAATACAATGTGAGTATGATAGTATACTAAAAAATGATACATGGGATCTAGTCGAATCGCCGCCAAAGAAGAAGGTAATAGGAACTAAATGGATTTGGAAAGCTAATTATAAAGTAGATGGCATGTTAGAAAAGTATAAGATTAATTGCACAGGGTTTTTCACAAATCGAAGGATTTGATGTTCAAGAAACTTTTGCACCAACAACAAGTATGACAACTATTCGGACGGTACTTGCAGTTATGTGTTGTGCTCCTAAGCTTCTTCTTCTTCATTGTGTTATTAATATGCATTCTTGCTTCAAAAAATCAACAATTGGTATGAACTCATGTTGTTGCTTCTTGAGGTGCATTGCTAGCACACCCATGCTCACTTTCTTGGATCGATATGAAATCTAATCTAGGTCAAAACTAATTTTGAGCTCATTTTGGCCTTCAAAGGCACTATCCCAATGATTACACAAGTAATTTTTTCCTTTTGTACCAATTATTTTTTAGGTTTTTGGATATAGATAAATTCCATTTCTAATGGAGATATTCATGATGCATGCACTCATAGAGAAGATACTGATGAGACAAAACCTATGCCAAGATGATTGGTGCAAACTTTGAGAGATAGTTAGATGCACTTTTTCCTTTGCTATGCAATAGCTATTTCTAGCATTTTTTATGAAAAGGAACAAGCTTTTTTGTTAATGAAGCAAAAAAATAAAAAACTTGGATGGCTGCTAAGAAACCAAAATTCAATGCTTTTATGAAGAATGGTACTTAGCCTTTATGTGGCTTGCCTCTTGGAAAGAAGGCCATTGGCACTAGATGGGCCTGCAAACTGTAATGCAAGCATGATGGAAATGTTGATTGCTATAAGCATAGGATTGTCACTAAAGATTATGCTAAAGAAAAAGGTTGCTAAGAAACCAGACTTAGATGCTTTTATGAAAATAGTACTTAGTCTTTGGGTGACTTGCCCCTTGGCAAGAAGGCCATTGGCACTAAATGGGTCTATAAGTTGTAATGCAAGTATGACGGAAATGTTGATTATATGCTCAAGAAAAAGGCATTGATCTTTTTGAGACCTTTGCTCCTACATGCAATGTGACAACCATTTGTACTCATTTATGCACTTGAAACTCACAATACTTGGAATGTACATGAGTTGAATATCAAAAGTAGATTTTTAAATGGGGATTTGCATGAAGATATGTATTCCTTTCAAGCTACTGGTTTTGGTAAAAAAGAGAATGAAGAAAAAGTGTGCAAGCTAAAGAAGGCATTGTATGATACATGCTTGGTATGGAAAAAATGCATGCCTACCTATTAGCACATGGATTTCAAAGCAGTGTGATTGAAAGCACCTTGTATGTAAAGCTTGTAGATGATGTGCTTCAAATTTAGTTCATGATATGCTCATTGTTCCTAATAAAATGCACATTTATGAGCTAGTACTAATTTACATACCTCTTTTGAAATAATAGATTTGAGGCATTCACATCATTATTTGAGCATCCAATTTATGTAAGTTGATGGAGGGGTTGATTTATATGGAAACTTTATTGAAATTGTAAACCTATCACAACTCCCTTGGATACATCCTTGCAATTGAGTCTTCATGATGTTGGAGATGCATTTGATGTTGATTCCTATCAACAAGCTGTTGGGTGCCTTACTTATGTATGCATCACTTAGTCCAAAATTCATTTTGATATCTCTTGGGTGAGAAAATTTATGCATAGCCCATGTGTGAAGCATTGGCAGAGGCTTAAGTGCATCTTTGCTAATTATTTAGTATCTAGTAGCTGTTGATGTATAAAACACCACAAGAAATGAATTAATGTGACACTAGAACACCTCTATGGTCACCATTAACTCATTGCCACTCCAAACTTTGAGAAATGATAGCTTAAAGTGAGAACTTTGCTTCTACAGAAATTCCTAGTCACCGAAATGACATACCTTCAGTATTTTGCTAATTTCTCCTAGCTCAAGTATGCTTTCTCCATGAAACTTTATAGGCTGAAACTAAAAGAGTAGAGCTTTCCAATAAGCTATTATATGCATCAAACGGAGCTCTAGAACTCAAGTTATGGCCCTCACAAGATGACCCTGTATGACCTTCCAAAACTGGAAATCTTGCCTGTTTTAGTATTCCTGATGTCCAAAAATAAAAAATTCGATGCCTAGCATCGAATTTCAGTCCAAGTCGATGCCAGGCATCGACTTTGGGCTTTTTTTTGGCTATTTTTCTGCACCAGAAACACTCTATTTTACACACACATGAAGAAGATGACTTATATGATAGAAGTCGATGCCGGGCATCCATTTTATGTTGGAACTCGATGCCAGGCATCGAGTTGCTTCACAAACTTCATATTTTTAGAAGATTCAACAACAGTTAACACACAGAGAATGAAAAAATGACTTATCAGCCAAGATTCGATGCCAGGCATCGAATTGCTCAGAAAACTTGAACTTTTGAATTCATCACACAGTAGGCAAACATGGAGATGATGGAGAGAGACTCATACACAGAACTTTACTCAGTTCTTTCTCACAGCTATGAAAACTCAAAAGTTTTACAGATGCTTTCTCACTCAGAGAAGCCCGACTATTCTCAGTCGTATAAAATGAACTCTTTCTTCTACTTCTTCTCTCTATTCTCTCTCTCTCTCTCTCGCGTTAGTTGATACAAACTAACTTATATAGATTTTCGTATTCTCGTGATTTTAAAAAACTTCTAGAACTAAAGTGAACTAACTTTACAAATATGATACATTTGTGAATTTGTCCCTTCACATAGGCATGGGGTTTTCTTCCTAAGATTTGACCTTCAAATATATGTCTAATTAGTGAGTGTTTCTCCAACAGCTCCCCCTCAATCACTAATTGACATTCCCTGTTTCTTCATATCATCTTCTTTTCTTTTACTCCTGCCATGCTTTTGAATCTGCTGGTCTTCACACCATCCAAGCTCTTTGTCATTATGTCTGCTAACTGATCTTTAGTAGAAATGTATTCCACTTCAATCTCCTTCTCCATTACCTTTTCTCTGAGAAAATGATATTGTATCTCTATGTGCTTTGTCCTTGCATGAAATACTGGATTTGCTGCAAGATAAAGTGAACTCATATTATCTCCATGTATTGTAGGTGTACCTTGA
Organism: Ceratopteris richardii; assembly: GCA_020310875.1. NCBI lineage: Eukaryota > Viridiplantae > Streptophyta > Polypodiopsida > Polypodiales > Pteridaceae > Ceratopteris > Ceratopteris richardii. The sequence goes on along the minus strand of CM035426.1, from coordinate 136,821,153 downwards.
TCAATGCCTAAGCTCTTGAACAATGTCTGCATCCATATGACTTCCTTAGCTGCTTCCACAAGTCCTTTGTACTCTGCTTCAGTTGATGATAATGCTACTGTATGTTGTTTCTTTGAACACCAACTTACAAGCTTATCACCAATGTATATCATGTAACCATGAGTTGATCTTCTGTCATCTTGATTACCTGTCCAATCTGAATCACTATAGGCTCTCAACTTCAAATCTGATGTAAAAGGATAATATAATCCTTCCTTTATAGTTCCTTTGATATATTTGAGAACTCTTTGACCTGCAATCCAATGTGGGTCCTTTGGACAATGCATGAATTGTGACAAAACTCCCACTGCATAACTAAGATCAGGTCTTGTTAGTGTAGCATAAATCAAACTACCCACAAGAGATTGATACTTCCTCATATCTTTGTAGTCTGCACCATCATATTTACTAAGCTTGTGATTAACTTCAAGTGGAGTTGAAGCTTCTCTGCAATTTTCCATATCAAACTTCTTCAACAAGTTCAGAAGATACCTTTCTTGTGACACATATATGCCATGATCTGTATAAGTAACTTCCATTCCAAGAAAGTATGATAACTTTCCTAGGTCACTGATCTTAAACTCTTTCTCAAGTAATCTCTTTACCTCCTTGATTCCTTCATCTGAAGTACCTGTGATTATAATGTCATCTACATAAATACAAATGTAGATTGTACCTTCGTCTATTCTTTTGATAAGTAGACTTGAATCTGCTTTTGAACTTTGATATCCAAGATCATTGAGATACTTCACCAGTCTATAGTTCCAAGCTCTTGGAGCTTGCTTCAATCCATACAATGCTCTTCTCAACCTGCAAACAAAATTTGGATACCTGGAATCTATAAACCCTTGAGGTTGTTCCATGTATACCTCATCTGATATGTATCCATTCAAGAATGCATTTTTTATATCCAATTGACTTAGGGTCCATCCTTTTGAAGCTGCAATAGCAATGATTGTCCTTATAGTTGACATCTTAGCTACAGGACTGAATGTCTCATCATAATCTATGCCATAGGTCTGGGCATAGCCTTTCACCACCAATCTAGCTTTGTATCTGGCTATACTTCCATCTGCAAGCTTCTTCACTTTATAAACCCATTTATTTCCAATTACTTTCTTACCATTTGGTTTAGGAACAAGTTCCCATGTCTTGTTCTCCTCCAGTGCATTGAACTCTTCCTTCATTGCTTCTTCCCATTGCTTCTTACCTTTAGCTTCATCATAGTTCTGGGGTTCTTCATCATCTTTGACCATATATGCATAGTTCTTCTGAGTTATGTAAGAAGTATCATAAGAATACCTTTCTGGTTGTCTTCTAGTCCTGCTTGACCTTCTTGGTTCACATTCTTCATAGGTTTCTGGATACACTTCTTCATCAAATATAGGAGCTTCTTCATTTCTTCTTGTTAATCCACTTGTGGATGTACTTGCTTGCATATAGTCTTCATCTCTATTTACCTGCACAACTGATTTTCCTTTCTCACATCTTCTTACCTCTTCTTCAAATTCTTCAGCTGTATGACTTTGATCTGCATACCAACTTTTCTGTTCATCAAATGTAACATCTCTAGAAACAATAAATTGTTTTGTTAGAGGATTCCACAACCTGTAACCCATCTGCTTTTCATCATAACCAATGAACACATATTTTTCTGCCTTTGGTTCAAGTTTATGCCTAAGTTGTGATGGCACATAAGCATATGCAATTGATCCAAACACTCTACAATGATCTAGTGTTGGTTTCTTACCCCACCAAGCTTCATATGGAGTCATTCCATTCAGAGCTGCACATGGTAATCTATTCACAAGATATGTAGCTGTATTTACAGCCTCATCCCAAAGATAATTTGGACAGTTCTTCTCCTTTAGCATAGCTCTAACAAACTCAACCAAAGTCCTGTTCCTTCTTTCTGCTACACCATTTTGTTGTGGTGTATACCTGCAAGTTATTTCTCTCTTAATACCTGCATTCCAAAGATAATCATTGAACTCTTGGGAGAAGTATTCTCCCCCTCCATCAGACCTCAGTCTCTTAAGCTTTTGACCTGTGACTCTCTCTGCATATGCATGAAAATGCTTGAAAGCTCCAAACACTTCTGATCTTTCCTTCAAAACATATAATGTTATCCATCTTGTAGCATCATCAATGAAAAGAACATAATACCTTGAGCCACTGATAGATCCTTCTTTTGTTGGTCCCCATACATCTGTATGAATGAGCTCAAGTACTCCATCATGTTTGAATCCTTTCTTTTGAAATGGTAACCTGTGTGCTTTACCCATTTGACATGCTTCACATTTATAAACCATATGTTGACTTTGCACATTTGGTAATCCTAGTACAGACTGATTAGCAACCATAGCTTTAATTCCTCTTTCATTGAAATGACCTAATCTCTTATGCCAGAGATCAAGTTCTGTAATCACTGCTTCACCATGTGTGAGCAAAGCTTGACCAATGTTCCCTTGCACTCTTAAAGTAAAGAGTCTACCTTCTTTCTTACCAGAGACAATCTGATTATATCCATTCTCTGGATCTTCCACAAATACTCCTTCATTTGTAAACCTGACTTGAAAACCTTTTTCAACTATTTGTCCCACACTAATCAAGTTTTTAGGTATTGTAGGAACATACAAAACATTGGTTAGCAAATCTGCTCCACTCTTGCATTTCACTTTTCCAATTGAATGTACACTATGTCTTGTATAATCACCAGTTTGAACTGTGTGACTAGAAATGCCTTTTTCCAAATCTGACATCAATTCTATGTTTCCTGACAAATGATTAGAACATCCAGAGTCAATATAAAATACCTTTAGATCTTCTTTGTCTGATGTGCTGATTGAATTCATCATCAATGATGTATGACTTTCATTCTGTGTGTCATTTGCATAGTTGTAGTAGGTGGTGTTGTAGGATTGATTCTGTCCCCAACTTCTTCCTCCACCTCTACCATAGCCTCCTCTTTGACTTTGTCTACCTCTTTGAAAATTACTTTGATATCTTCCACCTCGGCCTCTGCTATTGTTGTTTTGATTCTGGTTTGATCCTTGTTGGTTGTGCCAACAGTCATGAGCCAAATGATTACTCAATCCACAGATCCAGCAAGCCTTTTTGTTGTTATTTTGATTACCTCTTCCTCTTCCAAAACCTCTTGCTCTTCCTCTGCCAGTGCCTTTACCTCTTGCATAATAAGCTTGAGAATTACACTCCTCTTCATCCTTTGCTTTACCTTTATCTCCTTTCTTCTTATTCTTCATGTACATTGCAGAACTTTGACCTTTATCTCCATCTCCCTTCAAGTCTTGCTCATATGTGAGCATCAAACCAAGCAACTGGTTTAAATCTGGAACATAATGATTTAATGAAAGTTCTGTTGATAAGACAAAAGGTTTCCACCTTTCATCCCCTCTCAAGCCTGCAAGTAGTTGAGCAATCAATCTGTGATCTTCAACATCTTCATCTATGGATCCAAGACTATCTGCTAGATCCTTCATCTTAGTGACATAATCACTAATGGTTTGACTTGGCTTCTTCTTGAATGTTGTAAACTCTGACCATAGACTTGCTTTCCGTGCTTTAGTAGTGCTTTGGAAATGATATTCCAATGCATTCCATATATCTTCTGATGATTCCAATCCTCTGATGTGTGGTAGCAAATGATCTGAGATTGTATTGTAGATGTAGGCTTTTGCACTTGCATCCTTCTTCTGCCAATGCTTTAAGGCATCAAGTTCTTCTTTCTTTGGTCGGCTTTCATCTTCAAATACTGGCTTCTCTTCTTCACCTGTTACATATACCATGAGATCCTTACTCATAAGTAAGGCTTCCATTCTCATTACCCATGCGGGGTAATTATCTCTGTCCAGTTTGTCAATGGAGATATGATCTGCCATAGTTCTTTCCTTCTGCTGCAACCTGTGAGCTTAAAGGATAAAGGATAATACCTTTTGAAGTTCTTTGTGTATGAGGATACTTCGAAAGTAATTTTTTGATGCCTTGTGTCTTCAAATGCTTCACCTTTCAAACTTTAATGGAAAACTTTACAAAACTTCTCGTACCTTTGTCGTCTTCTGCTCTCGAGAATCTTTCTGCTCTGATACCACTTGTTGATGTATAAAACACCACAAGAAATGAATTAATGTGACACTAGAACACCTCTATGGTCACCATTAACTCATTGCCACTCCAAACTTTGAGAAATGATAGCTTAAAGTGAGAACTTTGCTTCTACAGAAATTCCTAGTCACCGAAATGACATACCTTCAGTATTTTGCTAATTTCTCCTAGCTCAAGTATTCTTTCTCCATGAAACTTTATACGCTGAAACTAGAAGAGTAGAGCTTTCCAATAAGCTATCATATGCATCAAACGGAGCTCTAGAACTCAAGTTATGGCCCTCACAAGATGACCCTGTATGACCTTCCAAAACTGGAAATCTTGCCTGTTTTAGTATTCCTGATGTCCAAAAATAAAAAATTCGATGCCTAGCATCGAATTTCAGTCCAAGTCGATGCCAGGCATCGACTTTGGGCTTTTTTTGGCTATTTTTCTGCACCAGAAACACTCTATTTTACACACACATGAAGAAGATGACTTATATGATAGAAGTCGATGCCGGGCATCCATTTTATGTTGGAACTCGATGCCAGGCATCGAGTTGCTTCACAAACTTCATATTTTTAGAAGATTCAACAACAGTTAACACACAGAGAATGAAAAAATGACTTATCAGCCAAGATTCGATGCCAGGCATCGAATTGCTCAGAAAACTTGAACTTTTGAATTCATCACACAGTAGGCAAACATGGAGATGATGGAGAGAGACTCATACACAGAACTTTACTCAGTTCTTTCTCACAGCTATGAAAACTCAGAAGTTTTACAGATGCTTTCTCACTCAGAGAAGCCCGACTATTCTCAGTCGTATAAAATGAACTCTTTCTTCTACTTCTTCTCTCTATTCTCTCTCTCTCTCTCTCGCGTTAGTTGATACAAACTAACTTATATAGATTTTCGTATTCTCGTGATTTTAAAAAACTTCTAGAACTAAAGTGAACTAACTTTACAAATATGATACATTTGTGAATTTGTCCCTTCACATAGGCATGGGGTTTTCTTCCTAAGATTTGACCTTCAAATATATGTCTAATTAGTGAGTGTTTCTCCAACAGTAGCTTGGGTTGTTTTATCACATGGGGGATTGGTATCACTAGATTTACATTATTTTTCTTACTCTAGTTCGGATGTTTATAATGAAACATGTGTGCCCACAAGTGATAGTTTAGTCTATAAGAACAAAAACCCAAAATCCTAAATTCTCTTAGAAGATTCCTCCATGTTTAGAAAAAATTAAGAAATATGCTACACTATTGGGACCTAATGTTCCTTCTTGCTTTATCATATTACACCATCTTTTATAAAGAAGTGTGCCTCCAAATGAAAAGCTCAAACAACCTATCAATCGTAATTTACACAAGTTGTTTGTGAATTACGTTTTGACCTACCACTAATGGCTTAGGACGATTCACATATATCTATAAAAGGATAAGTTGGATTTCCTTCCACTTTCTCAAATATTTTTATAATGATTACTTGCTAAAACGTTTTTATGTGGAGGGAACTACACCACAAGAGGATCCTATGCTTAGCAATTACATTGTACCTCACATGATTACATGAAAATGGTTACATGGAATATTTAGGGTTTAGGACCACATGGAAAATGGAAAATTTTATGGGCATGGATTATCTGAAATAATGTTGGTAACTTTTTCAATTCATTTTACTGGGACATGTTTGTTATGAACAACCTTCTAGGATCAAACCATGCACCTCTATTCTTACATATTGAACACTTGGCATTTCATTCATTGGTTCACATCATAAATAAGAGGTTTGTTGGATGATAATGTTATATTTGAAATGGAAATTTTTAGGGAATGCAATGCTTGAAGTAATTGATAGAATATCTATGACAATTTATCCTCCCAATATGTGTTGACAACATTTTTTTCATGCAATGCAAGATGTTTTCTGCAATTTCAAAAAGCTTTTTGCAACATTGCATTCCCAAATAGGAAAACATGATAAGGAAAAACTTTCAACATTGAGAGGGAATTTAAAGTTGTGATATTTTACTCCTTCAAACAAGGGGAACACTATAGATCCACTTGGATCATATATTTGCTTTGATTCTATGATTTGTAGAGGAAAGAATTATTGGCATGTCATCATGAACACATAGATATAGGCTGTTTTGAACATACCAAAACTAGAAATCCTATCCATATTTTGTGAAGAAAAATGCATGAAGGATACTCAAAAGTTGTTTCAAATATGCTTCTTGTATTATCCCCGAAGTTTTGGACACTCAAATCAATATTTTGCATGCACAAGAACATGCATTCCATCAACTTTTATGTTATTTGAACCCTAGTTTCTCTTTGCTACATTACATGGAAAGATCTTTTGATACAAATGAGCTTCATTTTGCTCTTAATAGATCAGACGATAAAAAAGCTCAAGATTTCAATTGAATTTCTAAAGAAATTGTCCTTCAATATTGCAATCTATTAAGAAATATAATTACAAAATTGAATAATGAAATGTGACTAGAAAATGTCATGCCTTCTATTAAACATGGATTCGGTATTCTTGGATGAAAAGTGGAAGAACCATCTATGATCTCACATAGGAGACCTACACCTTGCTTTGTATTCTTTGCAAGGTTATATTTCAAAGGAACTAGAAACTCATTTACAAGGTCCTCTATGAAGTTGGTCCATTTATAAAAACATCTTCACTACAATGTTAAGTTTGGAATTTTCTAGAATGGAAACTTGAATATGGTTATTGTGAGAATTTAATTTGATAATGCTTTCAATAGTGTGTCCTTGGCATTCATGTGTTGTGTTGACATGATTTTTTTGGGGTAGAAAATTTGGCAATATCTACTTCATTTATCAAATTTCTTTCACTTTAATACTATTTATGGTGGACTCATGGTTCCCATTTAACTTCATTGGGACATAATGTAAGGATATTTTTAAGCCCTTTTCTTTTCACTACAACCACCCATTCCTCTATTGTATGATTGGAAAACATAATAGGGATGGGGCACTTCATAGTTTGTGACTGCATGATGAGATTATTGCTTGCATCCACTTTATAGATGATAGTATCCTACTTTTTGAGGGGATTCATACCTCTATGCTTCTGTGTAATGCAATTCTAGACATCTTTGCAAATGTTTCTAATCTACACATGTATATAAGTAACTTCAAATTTATTGATGTGAATGCATATGATTTTGAGTTCTACCATGTAACAATATTGTAAGTAGAACCTTATATTATGTTCTATTTATATTAGGTAATTGGAAAATTTTGTAAGTAGAATATGCAATGATATGTGCATTATGCATCAAAATTTGCTTTCCAATTTTGTTAGCAAGATTCTATAGGTATGCTTGACCTTATATTTCACATGTATCCTAGATGATGTATGGATACATAAATTCCTCAAATCAGCACATCATTGGGTTTTATTGATGTGGAAGATCTTGGATAGAGTGGTCGTGTATTTCAAAGGACAATGGGAATCACACACTTAGCCCAAGTTCTTTTCGCATATACCTTTGATAAGAAAATGTCCATATTTAACATTTATGGTGACCTCTTGGAGGGGATTATGAACTTTTCTTTGATGCAATAGAAGATCTTCCTCTATAGGTTTCTCTATAGGTCTCTCTTATGTACACTACCACTTGCTATCTAAATAGGTTCAAAAGCACTTAGTTACTTTGATTGAAAAGGAGTTTCCCCTTGATTGCATTGGTTTGAAAATGGTTCACGTTGGCTTTTTTTCTTACAAATTAGATGGGATGGGATATAAAAAAATGTCCATGAATGTTTGATGTTCCAATGCCCTTATTATATAAGTTTTTTCTAACAATTTTAGGTTTTCGTAATTGATGATTGAGTTTATGCAAACACACAGGTTGGTGGCAAAAGAGATGTGAATTGATTTGGAAGAAAAAGTTACCCTTACATATCCATGCATTCCTTTGTAGGTTGATTATTGGTGCATTTTGAACACGATACTTTATACATGTGCACTCATAGAAAATATAAGAATTCCATCCTTAATATTTGGTGAATAGAATGAAACTATGCGCCATGTGTTTTGAAATTGTAGAAATACTTAGAGATGGAGAACTATCATTTTTCTTACTTATGAAAAGTTGTTCCAAACATATCAAAACACAAATTAACGTTTGGTCTTTATTCATGCACTAAGGTGGCATGTGGTTGCGTTACACATCAGATGGAACTCTAGATTTCATGGTCTATTTGACTATCTTGGAATGCACTCATTTTTTACATAAATGATTTCTTTTGGCATCTTTTCTACTACCTAGACATCCAATTTCTTACATTGACCATTATTCATACAATTGTTCAAGAGTCCCATCATCTAACAAGGAACTTTTTATAATGGTGGAAATGCCTTCCTATCAACGATGATGTAAGGATTGAATTCTTATGGAAAAAATGTATGCATGTGAGTGTGTATATTATGTATGTATGCATGTATATGTATGTATGTTATGTATTTATGCATGTATGTATGCATGCATGCATGAACGTATGTATGTATTGTCAATGAGTTTCAAGAATAAATCCATTATTGGGTTCTTGGGATGGTCTGGGGTCTGTATTACAGAGGCCCTATACTTATTTTCCTAGAGAAAACGTTCACCGTGTAGAATTACTCATCACTTTACTCTGACTTCACCAACAAACTTGTAATTAAAAATTTCACCACCAAACTTTCTAACATCACATGAAACACTTCATCATGATAAAGTTACGCTATTCAATTACGTATAATAACATTGATTCTCCACTGACGATTGATGCACAACCATAATTAAACTTATATCCTCAACAACGAAGTGCTATACAGACAAAATCACCGAAATGACTTAATACTCAGAACAGTAAAAGATCAATACACCAGTTTAAGTAAAACTTTGCGCTGGAATGACCCACAGGTGCATCGCACAGACCCACAGTCCGATGTCTTGTTTTTGTTGGAGTTAGATGTCTGTGGAAGCACGCGAACAACACAAGGAAGAAGAAGAAGCTTGGAGCACAACACACAATACTGAATGTATTACTAGAGAATGTACAAAGATAAGTAGCCCATTAGGGCAATAGGCGTATATACAAGCAAGGGAAAAAAACCTCCTAAAGAGGGAAAAAACTGCTCTGGCGGTCCTAGAGTGTTCACACACATCACTACCTAAATATATCAACAGATCCCCCTTGGGAGTGATGCGGTGAACAAGGAGCTGGCACTCGTGTATAAGGAAGTGCCAAGCTATGTGGAAATCACTCCACAAAAGGAAGTAAGCCCAAAGCTTGCGGAAAGCTTCAAACTTCTTCCTAGGCAGAGCCTTCGTGAAAAGGTCTACAATGTTCCCCTGCGTGGGCATATATGCCAAGCTGATTTCCCCAGCACAGAACCTCTCATGATAATGCACCTCAATGTGCTTAGTGCGAGCATGGAACAGAGGGTTCCTCGCAACTGCGAATGCGCTCTGTGAGTGAAGATGGTGGTGGCAAAAGATTGACCAACAACCAAATCAGCCATAAGGTGTCTGAGCCACACACACTCAACAATCGCTGTGAAAGCTACCCTATACTTAGCCTCACAACTGGAAGTGGCCACAGTAGGCTGGTTCTTGCTCAACCAAGATATACATGAGCTACCAAGCATGAAGCAAAAGCCACTAGTGGACACACGAGTGTCATAGCAACCAGCATAATCAGAGTCAAAAAAAGCATGCAAATCTAGTGGTAGTGATCCCCCCTTGGGATAAAACAACCCAAGTAGCCGAGTACCACTCAAGTAGCAAAAGATGCACTTAACCGCCTGCCAATGCTTGACTCCTGGGCAATGCATAAACCTGCTCATTTGTGATATAGCAAACTGAATATCTGGCATAGTAATGCATAAGTAAATCAGGCACCCAACAACCTACTGATAGTGAACAACATCAAATGCATCTCCAACATCATGAAGACTCAATCATAAACGTGTCTCCATAGGAGTGGCAATAGGTTTACAGTCTTCAAGGCCAAAATGCTGCAATAATGTGTCAATATAATTCGTTTGACACAAAGCCATTCCACCATCAACATGCATAAATTGAATGCCCAAATAGTGATGCAAATGCCCCAAATCAGACACCTCAAATGAGGCATGCAAATCAACCTTAAAATCAGCAACATGCCTCTCATGAGGACCAATGAGCAGCATGTCATCAATATAAACCACAATGATCAGAAGTACATCATAAGAATGCTTAACATATAAGGTGCTTTCAGTTGGAATGTTCTCAAAACCATGTGCAATCAGATAGGCATGTATCTTTTCATAACAAGCACGTGGTGCTTGCTTTCAACCATATAATGACTTCTTTAACCTACACACCTAGTTTTCATGCCCTTTCTGCACAAAGCCACGGGGCTGAAAAACATACACTTCTTCATGCAAGTCACCGTTCAGAAATGCTATTTTAATGTCCAACTGATGTAGATTCCAACCATGATGAGCTGCAAGTGCACAGATGCTACAAACAATAGTCATTCGGCAAGTAGGAGCAAAGGTTTCATCAGAATCAATGCCTCTTTCCTGTGCATAACCCTTTGCAACAAGCCTAGCCTTATACCTGTCAACTGTACCATCAAGTTTATACTTCAGCTTGTATACCCACTTAGTGCCAATGGCCTTCTTTCCAGAAGGCAAGTCACATAAAGACCAAGTAACATTCTTCATTATTGCATCATATTCAGATTGCATAGCAACCATCCAATTTATCAAATTTTGTGCTTCAGCAAACGAAACAGGCTTAGTCTCATCATAGAGACTAGATGCAGCCATAACATAGTAATCTGATGCAAAAGACGCACTATGAGAGCCTGATCGAGTACGATATGATAGAGATGCATCTAATTTGCTATCACACAACCTCTGCACTAGCCATTTTCACATAGTTCTTGCCTGCTCATTTATCAGCTCTCTCATCAATAAGTGCATCATGTAAATCTACATCAGAAATGGAATGATCTGCATCATAACATGAAACCTGCAAAGGCTGAAATGTTGCATCATTAGGATCAACACTAGACTGTCCACTGTAAAAAGAGGCAACAAAGTATCATACATGTCTTTGGAGCTAACAGATGTCTCCTTAGTACATGAAAGCAATGACTGAATAGCATCTTCCACAAAAACAACATCACGGCTAACCAGAATGCATTTAGTCTGTGGATGATACAGGCAATAGCCTTTACTTTCAGAACTGCACCCAACAAAAATACATTTTACTGCTTTATCATCCAATTTTATGCGATGTTGTTCAGGCACTAATGCATATCCCAAACAACCAAAAACATGCAGATGAGCAATCGATGGCTTGCGGTCATGCCAAGCCTCATATGGAGTGATAGACTACAGCTCTTTAGTGGGACACCTGTTAAGTACATATGCTGCACACATGATAGCCGCAAGCCAGAAACTATGTGGTAAAGCCTGACGCTTGACCATACACCTCACCATCTCCATGAGTGACTTGTTCTTTTGTTCAGCAAATCCATTCTGTTGAGGTGTATACGGAACTTTACATTGGTGTTTTATCCCACGTTCAACTAGAAATGCACTAAAATTAGAAGACATATATTCCCCCTCGATTAGAACGGAGGGTGGCCATTTTACATGCTGACAGATTTTCATCCAAAACCAAAAACTTTTTGAAGCACATGAACACGCCGGACTTTGCCTTCAATGGATATACCCATGCATGCTTGGAAAAATCATCGATGAAATTCACAAAGTAAAGATAATTCCCAAAAGAAGGTGTCTGCATAGGACCACAAATATCACTATGCTCAATTGTAATTTTTGAGTAGGCCGAACTGAACCATCTTTTGGAAAGGAGGAACGTTGCATTTTGCCTAAAATACAGCCTTCACAAACATGTTTTCCAAGTGCCTTAAGTTTGGGCAAAGAGGACACCATTTCAGATTTCTACAGGCATAGCAAACTAGCAAAATTCAGATGACCAAAGCATGCATGCCAAAGCTTTGTATTTGACATAGCCTGAGAATCATGTACTGCACATGCCGAATCATTTACAGATCTTTTATAGTCTATGAGCTTATATAGCCCACGACATAAAATGCCAGAAGCAATAATCATGTCCCCATTTGATAGATCATGAATTGTACACCTGTCATCAACAAATTTCACAACCAAGTCAATCTTGACTAATGCAAAAACTAATAACAAATTTTTCTTGATCCCTGGCACAAACAAAGCATCTGACAAAGTGAAAGAACTACCATGAGCAGTAGTCAAAATGATCTTACCAAATCCCATAACAGGATAAGAGGAGTTGTTGGCACATGTAACAGTATTCCCTGTAGGGGCAGGCTCGAGTGAAGAGAAGAAACTGCACTGTGAGGTAATATGTTTGGTCGCCCCACTGTCAAAGTACCAAACATCTGAGTCTACTGCAGACATGCATTGCTCATGAGAAGATGGGTCAAAATTGCAAACAATAGCAAATGCCCATTCTTCTTCCTACACAAGATTAGCAGACTCTGTTTTTGGTGTAGAGGCTTTTGCAACAACCATTCTAGCCTCTTTCTTCTTTGCCTCTTTAGCAACCAATTTTGGATAGTTCTTTATGATATGAAAATTTCCTTTATAGTACTTGCAAAACAATTTCTGCTTTTCTCATTTCTTTTCATTTTTGTCTTCCCTCTTCTATTGTGTAGAATTAGCACATTTCTGCTTACTAATTGGGGAGCTCCATTTTCCTTTGCCCTTCTGACTAGCCAGGAAAGCTTGATTTGCAACATGCATAATGGAGCTGTTCTGCCTGGACTGATCCTCCTGCAATAAAATAGAGACTAAGTCCTCAAAAGACAAGGCATTTGGATCGCCTTTCATCATCAACCAAAGAGTAGCAGCAAAATTTAATATGAATCAGGAAGACCATTCAGAACAGTCTGCACAAGTGAGCTATCTAGTATAACCTCATCAGCAGAACTCAACTGTTCCTTCAAGACTTTGATCTTTGTTAGAAAACTGTCCATAGAATCACCTTCATTCATGTGCTCACTCTCCAACTGTTTTTGGAGGTAAGCAACACAAGCCTCATTCCTAGCTTGGTACAATGTGGTAAGTGTATCCCAAGCATCCTTAGTTGTTGTGCAAGAGCAAATGTGAGGAATAATGGCACATTTGACAGACAAAGCTATCAATGCATGTGCATGGGCATCCCTGCCATCCCAACAAATTTTCTCTACAGTAGGTGCAGCATAAACTGCAGCACGAACAGGAATATGCAAAATATCATCATCTTCGACACCTTCTACATCAGCTTCAGTACCTGCAGTTGTAACACTTGCATGTGTGATAGGACGTTTTTCAACACCCTGCACAATGTTCCATAGTCCTTTTGCAACCAATACATGTCACATCATATAAGCCCATAATGGGTAGTTGGTACCATCCAACTTATCCTCAATAGCCAACATACGGAATACATCACTACTTTCAGCCATGGCCGGTGACTAAAATACCTTGATGCAGAAAATCGACTGTATCTCAAAAAGTTGAACAAAATTCCCTAGAGGAATTGTGCTAGACGTGTAGTAGACTTCGAGATGCTTATATTGGTGAACTGAAACTGGTATATACCTTTGGCACAAAGAGACAAAATAGCCTGTAGAAGCACTATGATAGTGCATTCGGAGGCCAAAACGAGGTCAGATCGTGATATCGGCACCACACAACAAAGCTGCTTTGATCTCAAAAACACGTTGAGTATGCTCACAAAAATTCGTGGGATTCTGAGACTGCAATCGGAGAGGTGTCGACGATGCCCTAGATGAAGCAACGACCTTCTCTGATACCAATTGTTGGAGTTAGATGTCTGCGGAAGCATGTGAACAACACAAGGAAGAAGAAGAAGCTTGGAGCACAACACACAGTACTAAATGTATTACTAGAGAATGTACAAAGATAAGTAGCCCAATAGGGCAATAGCCGTATATACAAGCAGGGGGAAAAAAACCTCCTAAAGAGGGAAAAAAGTGCCCCAACGGTCCTAGAGTGTTCACACACATCACTACCTAAATATATAAATAGTTCTCTTGCGCATCTGCTTTCCACACTTTTCCATTATCAAAAAGTTACAAGTGTTATACTTTCGATGTGCGTCCTTTCTAATTACATTTTCCAGTAATTTCAACTACATTCTAGTGGCCTGACACTGGCATGCATGGTGGACTCGAACCTAGAATTGGTTAATTACAAAAAATAGCTAAGAATCATCAACAATGCCTTGAATATACATGGTGCAGGCTAATTTGAAAGTGCACAAAATTTTTTGCTTTAATGACTCTAACATCCCCTAGAGAATGTGCAGTTCTATCAGATGAGCATCTGTGCGTACCAAATTGGAAGCAATGACTTGAGATAGCAAAATTTCACTTTGGTTCTACAAAAAATCTTCTTGGAGATAGAAATCATTGGCAATGGCTGTGTCTCTCCATAATTTGGCATTCGCAATCTTTGCATCAATTTGTGACAATCGTTCCTGCTGAATACCAAGTTGCTTTTGGCGGCGTCCAACTCCTGCTGCTAAAATTGCATTGTCCTAAAAAAGTCTTGGTGCTCCTTCTGAATCGCTTCTATATCTTTCTTTAACTTAAGGGTGCGAGCGATTTCTTCATCGAGCACTTCACCCTTTTGGAACAAGTCTTCTCTAACCTGCTTAAGCTCTATTTCACCTTCTTGTGCTTTGTCATATAGTACCTTATAGGCCTCTTCAAGTTCTACAAATTTGGTGCGAGTATTGGCCAAATCACAACCAAGAGCTCTCATGGCATCATCTTTATCAGTCAGCACCTGCTTGAGAAGAGCAATCTCCATGTCTTTGGCTTTGATAACCTCATCTTTAGTTGTAACCTATTCCTGTAATAAACATTTTGTTGCTTGAGCCGCCAATATCTCTTCCTACAGTGGAGCGATATCTGCCTCTAAGACATCAACCTTCGATTGATATTTAGTGCGTAGGGACTGTTGAGCATCATTCAGCTGAGCGGGGAGTTGCTTGGATAAGTGAAGAAGGTAGTCACCGATCTGGGCTAATTGTAAAAATGCATCCTATACTAAAAAAGTCGATAACAGGTGAGACGTTTTTACAAAAACTGTAGCAGAAGAGGAAGGGGGGGAATAATCGGGTGAAGAGGGTATAGGACGAGAGTGGGATACTACCACCGAGTGATTAGGGGACGAAGGGCATATCAGGGGATTAGGGAGTAAGGGTGCCTGAGAAGGTGATGGAGGAGGGGTTACCGGACTCGCTATAGTGGTACCATCAGGCATGCACTTCGGGGAAGATGGAGGCAGATTTGAATCAAATTTGTCCAGCTGGGCTTCCTGATGGATGAGGGATTCAACTATCACCTCTTGCGTAGTTTGATGGGTGGTGTCATCAACTGTATCCTTTGGTGCTATGTCCGCGACGACCTCTTGTTGCTCGTCTTTCGTTACAGTGTGGTGAACATCTTCCATAACTGTATCTTCAACGGTTTTTTCCTTAGGCGAGGGTGGGGCAGAATACACATGCAAGGAGGAAGCTGTGTCCTAAAAGATTACCTTACTTGAAGATGCATGAACTTGGCTCTGGGAAGGGCTGACCTTCTTGCATTTCTCCCAAAAAAATTGAAAAAGGTCTTCATTATCATCGTCACATCCCATCACCTACTCAGACTCTTCGTGCAATAGGAGATTACCCATTGGAGGGTTCAAAACAGGGCTCACGACTGGGAGAAGGAATGATAGAAGGTGAGGCAGATGGGTGCGGGGACATTCACCTTTGGCTAACTGACACATAATGGTTTGGCACTCACGATGGATGCATCAAAAAAGAATAATGACCGATTGATAGGTTCACGGGTGGCAACATCGATCAAAGAATAAAAGGGTCGAGATATATCATAAGTTCATTTTTGGAGGTTAAGGCCGGTCACGAAAAATTGTAATGCCGAACATTCTGGCTGGGGTCGGCACAGGATGGCAAACTCATTGGATGACTATCGGGGAAAGAGTTGCTTCACCGTTGCCATGGGCAGAAGGGGAACTTCAATACGATCGGCTTGTGGAAGGTGAAACATCCCGGCCACAATGTTAAGGGTAATCACCATGCATGTGTTAAGGCAAGTAAGAGGCCAGCACGATTCCATTGGGGTGATATTGGCAATGGCCGCAATCATTGGGGCGAAGTAGGGATGACATTCTACCGAATGCCAGGGCAACTCGGTGAATGCCAGCGAACCACGAGGACGAAGAAAGTCTACCTGGGAAATGCCAGCACGGAATGTGGTGATGTTTGCAAGAGCTTCCATGGCACAGAAGGTAAGTAGAATGCACATGATACAAATATCACAATGAGCAGAGTGCAAGTAACACAACAAAGAAAAAGAGTACAAAAGCACCAATTAAGTAGAAAACGTAGGGTGAACTTGGGGTGTAAAACATAATCATCACAGGTGGAGGGAAATATGCATGGATCATTACTACGAAAGCACATTAAGGAGTTCCAAATCATGGAGGATGGTGGTGAAACATGGTTTATTAATAAAAAACGAGAGGATTACAGTGGTGTGGTCAACTAGAAAGCACGTAACGTAGACAGTGGGTCAAAGATACCGAAGATCCTAATGAAGGGAAGTAAAACATACATAAAACTAGGGAGAAGCGGATGGTATACAATACGGACGGAGTTTAGATCCATTAATGGGTTTAGGGAGGAGAGTGCCCGTCAATGTGGATAACCAAAAAGTAGTCTGACCAATCTGTTCTGCAATGCGGTATGGACCGAACCAATGAAGCTTGAACTTTCCGACCATCGATTAGACTTGGCATTGTAGAAAAGAACAAATTGCCCTACTGTAAAGACATGAGTCCTGAGGAACCGATCATGGGTTTTAGCTTGCCACAATTGAACTTCCCAAAGAATCAAAAAGCTTTCTAGATGTTGCTCATCTAAAGATCGTAAACCATCCAACTGGAAAGGGAAAGTATCTTCGGGTAACAACTTGTGCTCCAATGCCACCCATAAGCTGGGTACAACCAATTCCATAGGTGCAATTGCCTCAAGACCATATGCCTCGCAGCACAGTTTCTTCTCTTCACTCGAGCCTACGCCTACAGGGAATACTGTTACATGCGCCAACAACTCCTCCTATCGTGTTATGGGAGTAGGTAAGATCATTTTGACTACTATTGATGATAGTTCTTTCACTTTGTTAGATGCTTTGTTTGTGCCTCGGATCAAGAAAAATCTGTTATCAATTTTTGCATTAGCCAAGATTGGCTTGGTTCTGAAATTTGTTGATGGTAGATGTATGTGTCATGATCTGTCAAAGGGCAATGTGATTATTGCTTCAAGCATTTTATGTCATGGGCTGTATAAGCTCATAGTCTATGAAAGATATGTAAATGATTTGGCATGTGTAGTACATGATTCTTAGACTATGTCACATGCAAAGCTTTGGCATGCACGCTTTGGTCATTTGAATTTTGCTAGTTTTCTACGCTTGAAGAAATCTGAAATGGTGTCCTCTTTGCCCAAACTTGATGCACCCAAAAGACATGTTTGTGAAGGCTCTATTTTGGGCAAAATGCAGCGTTCCTCCTTTCCAAAAGATGGTTCAGTTTGGGCTACTCAGAAATTGCAGCTTGTACATAGTGATGTTTGCGGTCCTATACACACACCTTCTTTTGGAATTTATCTTTACTTCGTGACTTTCAGTGATGACTTTTCCAGGCATGCATGGGTATATCCATTGAAAGCTTCTTCTTCGTCATCCAAAAGGCCATCCAACATATGCACGGGTTCTGCCACATAAGGTCATGCATGAAAGTTGTAAGGCCTCATATCATCCAAGGGTACAACATATTTTCGGTGATTGCTTTTAGAAATAAGTTCATGTGGAGACCAATCCGGTAATACTTTTGCCTGCTTCAACTAGGACCTTCCAAATAATAAGTTGTAATCCAGGCTTGATTTGGGTAATTCCAAGACAACGAAAGTCATTTTGAATACTGCTCTCTATAGGGTAATGGGTATATCATGCACCAAACCCACTGGATGTACCTGAGATTGATCAGCCATTCTTACTAAGAATTGAACGGGTTCAATATGAGTCCATCCTAACTTCTTACAGAGTGTGGTTGTAGCAATATTTACCCTTGACCCTCTATCAATTAATACGTGTGAAATTTTGAGGTTTTTATACAATACCGTAATTAAAGGAATAGCATGATCCACCATAGAATCAGTTTCTGGGCTGATGGTTGCTATAGAAGGTGTGCACGAAGATCCTGGACTAATTTGTTGCTGAAATTATTGTCGAATACCAGGGACCAATGATAAAAGTTGCCCCAATGGGATCGTAATAGATGCTTGTGATAAAATATTCCACATATAATCAAAATTTGGCGTACCCGATATCACGTTCGATGTGTCCTCTGACGATAATTGGACTCTTTCAGTGAAGTATTCTGTATTGGCTTCTGGACCACTGGTACCGGATCAAGAAAAACAATTGGTTCTTGACTTGCCCACGTGCTTGCTTTCGTAAAGATTTGCTATTGTTCTCGAATTCGTGGTTCAAAAATCTCGACGGCTGGGTGCAACTTCTTATCGGACCGTGTTTGAACTGCTACCACTTGCATATCTACCACTAAAATATAGACCATATTTGCCATTGTATGTTGCCGTTCTTTTCTTCGCTTATCATATTTGGATGCTTCTTTACAATATCTGTGGATATGTCCAATTTCTCCACAAAAATGGCATCTTGGTGGTGGAAGAAATGCACTCTCACCGGATTGTCCTGAATTCCAATGAGGCTATCCAAAGTTGTTTGGTCGTGGTCCTCTGTAATTTTTATAAGTTTGATAAGATGTATTTCTCAAATACGGTGGTACATAGTGGGCAGATGGCTATCCCTACTCCTGTATTATGGCATTTATGATCGGTCTGGTCTATACTTTTGCATTATATGGACAAGTTTTGATAGAATGACTTGCCATATTACAAATAGCACAATACATTTGATTTAGTGCACAAGCTAAAGTAGTATGCCCCGAGTTCTTACATTTGGTGTAATATACTTGTTTCAATGGATCATTGTTCGTAATCTTGGAGGCTTTTAACCAATCCACATCTTTGGTAAAACCACCAACCTTATGTTCCAATTGTAATGCCATAGCAATGATTGCATCCAAGGTCATACCACCCACACATCGAATAATAATAACTTGTTTGAGTTGGGGGTTTAGCCCATTAATAAACCATTGAGTAATCACATCATCCGATAGATTAGCATGCGATGGAGGCAATTGCCGTAGATGAGTGCGGAATAAAGTTTCATACTCTTGCACACTCTGATGTGGTTTCTGTCTATTGTTTTGTAAATAATCAAAGATTTCAGTCGAATTTTTCTTTAATCAAAAACATTGTAAGAAGGCATTCTTAACATCGTCGTATTGATCGAAATGATTAATATTATATTCGGTTAACCACCGGGTAGCATCATTAACAAGAGTGGATTGAAACACTATGGCCTTATATGCCGAATCTGCTGGATAGTTTAGTACAACATAATTAATTTTGAGAATACACATCAAGATCATCACCTGGAAATCCACCAAATTTAGTGTATGTGACTCCGGTAGGTATCGATCCTGGGGGTATGACCTGATGTTGTTGTTGCTGTTGTTGTTGTTTCTGATGTTGTTTGTACATACTACTCATATCATTCGAATCAAGAGGAAGTATCAATTCGGAATTACTTGAACATGTTGATTCTGATTGTTGCTATGTTGTGTAGTCGCTTTGCAAAATCTCTGATCGTATGATATCCCTGATTCAATCACACACGTCTGAATTCAACTGCCATTCATCATATTTTTGTTGGGAAAGATGGATGGATGCTCCAAGAGACTCAGTAGGTACTGCTAAACCTACTTTGTACCAGCCCTCTTTTGCTTCAGAGTTGATAAGTAGACCTTCTTAGCTTTCCAATAACACCAAAAAATGGCCTATGTACTTTGGAAGTCATGTGTGTAATGATTGAACCAAAATAGATAACTTTGAAGTTCACAAACTCAAGAAAACCTTCTATTTTATCTTGACACCTGCTAACTATTTTGCTCAGTGTGACCAGCACAGTAGAAATTGATAAAATTCCTTCTAGGGGTATTTAATTAGCTTAGTAAGCTACCATTTGCAAGTGGAATGATGCAAAAAGATAAACTATGCTAAGAGAAATCAATTTAGCAAGTTTAGCTATACCCCCGACTTTTAAGGACTGTAGCAGAAAATGACCAGAGTTCACCTCGACGTAGATTTCTCTGAAATGGTTGAATAGAATCACTTCAAATTTGACAGCATGTAGATGACTTTGAGCTGAATCCAACAAGCTTTGAATCACTTGATTTGGTGGAGAATTTAGTGAGGTATGCCCTTGACAAGTTGATAGACTTTTGAGTACACTAACAGAGAACTCAGAGATGAAAGATGTAAATGTATCTATTAATGAACACTTATATACAATCCCATTGGCATGAACAACATTGCCTAATGGTGTAGAGAGGTGTAGGCTATAGTATAGTCCTTACACACACTCAAAATCAGTAGAATGAGGCTCGGGAATGATCCCTCTTAACCCGCAACTTTTCATGTTCACTTTTATATGAAGTGAGTGGAGATTTGAATTCAAATTCAAATTTTGGCTCCCTATGATCAAGCTCCTAAAAGCTTGGAGATATTCTTTCAATCAAATGAGCTACTTTTTTCCACGACTCACTTTGGTACGTGATTACAAAAGATTCTAAGTCAATTTGACTTTTACAATGAGGTAAAGTGGTAATTAACCACTAGCATATGTTCCTATGTTTCTTCATGTATGTGTAGACTTTAATGTATCCTTTGAGCCAAATGTGTAGGCTTGCAAATTACACCAACAGCTCCCCCTCAAGCCAAACATTTTGGCTTAAGTCTTCATCTTCAATCTTCAAGTATATCCTGCAATCCAATCATGGATTTGAACCTGAAGAGTTTTGTTCCATCCAAAGCTTTAGTCAACAAATCTGCACATTGCATGTTGGTTGATACATAGGTAAGTTGAATGACCTTGTTTAACAACTTCTCTCTCACGTAATGGTAATGGACCTCTATGTGTTTGGTCCTAGCATGATAGATAGGATTAGCTGCAAGGTGAAGAGAACTTGTATTATCCCCAAAGATAATTGGTGACCTAGTATACAATCCCAATTATGTATACAAAAGTTTAATCCAAATTGCTTCTTGTGTGGCATTAGCTAGTCCTCTATACTCTGCCTCTATGGAAGACAAAGCAATAGTAGGTTGCTTCTTTGAAGACCATGAAATTGGTTTGTCACCTGCAAAGGAAATATATTCAGAAGTGCTCCTCCTATCATCCTTGCATCCTACCCAATCTGCATCTGAATAAATTTTGATATCAATTTTTGAAGTGTAAGGAAAATACAAACCATGATTCTATGTACCCTTGAGATACTTCAAGATTCTCTTGGCAGCCTCTAAGTGAGGTATCCTTGGCTTGTGCATAAGTTGACTTAGCACACTAACTCCATATGCAATATCAATTCTTGTAAGAGTAACATAGTTCAAGCTACCCACCATACTTTGATAACCTGTAATGTCTTTGACTTCATCACCTTCATGGGCACCTAGCTTTAGGTTCACCTCCATTGGAGTGCTTGCTACTTTAGCATCCTGCAAGTGAAACTTCTTCAACATATCTTGTACATACTTTTTCTGAGTAATGTATATCCCTGAATTAGTGTAAACTAATTCAAGCCCTAGAAAATACTTCAATAAACCAAGATCATTGATCTTGAACTCCTTCATCATCTGGCTTTTGATATACCTGATTCCATTGACATCATTACCTAAAATGATGATGTCATCAACATAAACACAGAGATATATTACCTCTGAATTACTTCTCTTAATGAACAGAGAAGTGTCAGCCTTGCTCATGACAAAACCTTGGTCTTGGAGGTATGTAGTTAACCTGTAATTCCATGCCCTAGGTGCCTGATTCAATCCATATAAAGCCTTCTTTAATTTGCAAACATAAGTTACCTTCTTAGGGTCCTCATAGCCAGGAGGTTGTGACATATAAACTTCTTCTAAAATCCATCCATTCAAGAAAGCATTCTTGAAATCCAATTGGTACATGTTCCAATTCTTTGATGCAGCCACACTTACCAACACTCTGATTGTTGGCATCTTGGCCACAAGAGAAAATGTCTCCTCATAGTCAATGCCTTGGGTTTGTGCAAAACCCTTGGCTACCAATCTGGCTTTGTACCTATTAATTGTTCCATCAGAATTTCTTTTCAGCTTATAGATCCATCTGGATCCTATTACCTTCATAGAATCCTTCTTGGGTACTAACTCCCATGTGTCACTCTCCTTGAGTGCTTCAATCTCCTCATCCATAACTTCTTTCCATTCTGATTTGGTTATTGCTTCTTCATATGAACCTGGTTCTTCATTTGACAAATCTTTGGCAAGATAAACTGAATGTTTAGTAACAAGAGATGTATCATACCCATATCTGATAGGTTTCTTGCTTTCTCTTTGAGATCTTCTGATTGATTGAGTTGATGATTCAGGTATGTCTTCAAGCTTCTTCATCTTCATTTTGCCCTTGGACTTCCATGCCTTGGAACTCTTCAAGGTTGATAGTGTCTTCATCATCTGAACTTGAGTTTTCATTCTGAGTAGGTTCCTCCTTTGCAAGTTTTGGAAATTCCTCTTCCAAATCATAGGGTAGTTTGACCTTCCTGCATTCATTCTCATACCAAGAATCATTTTCATCAAAGATCACATCTCTGCTTACCATAAATCCCTTATTGGTAGGATTATAAAACCTGTAACCTTTTTTATTTAAATCATGCCCAATGAAAATGCATTTTTCAGCCTTTGGGTCTAGCTTACCTCTTATCTGAGAAGGAATGTGCACATATGCTACACATCCAAATATTTTGCAGTGATCCAATGATGGTCTCTTACCATGCCATGCTTCATAGGGTGTCATACCATCAAGTGACTTAGATGGTAACCTGTTTATGAGGTAAGTAGCAGTAGAAACACTCTCTGCCCAAAGATAGTTAGGTAATTTCTTCTCATTAAGCATAGATCGAGCTGTCTCAACAATTAACCTATTTCTTCTTTCAGCTACCCCATTCTTTTCAGGAGAATACCTTGTGGTTATCTCTCTCTTGATGCCTCTGTCCTGCAAGAAGTCTTCAAATTCATTGGAGAAGTACTCACCTCCTCCATCTGACCTTAGCCTCTTCAAATTCCTTCCTGTCTGAACTAATGCAAGATATTTCTTAAAACAATTGAATACCTCATCCTTATGCTTCATGAAGTATAATATAGTCCATCTGCTATAATCATCAATGAAAGACACATAGTACCTTGATCCTGAAACTGAGGGGTCTTTGCTAGGTCCCCAAACATCTGTGTGTACAAGTTCTAGATAGTCTTCATGCATATATCCTTTCTTGGAGAAGGGTAACCTGTGAGACTTACCAAATTGACAAGCACCACACTTGTAAATCATATGTTGCTTGGATACATTAGGTATCCCAAGCACACATTGGTCCCTGCACATTTGTTTCAAGGTTCTTTCTCCTATGTGCCCTAATCTTTTGTGCCAAATCTCAAGCTCTGAAAGTGTTTGATCTTTATAACTGTATAGTGCAATATTCTTTGTAACTTCCAACTCAAAAGTGAAAAGTCTACCTGATTTTTCTCCTTTAGCAATCCTCTTGAACCCATGTCTTGGGTCCTCCACATATGCTCCATATTGATTGAATCTGACCTGCAAACCTTTCTCCACAATCTGACCAACACTCATCAAATTTTTGGTAATGGTTGGTACATAGAGTACCCTGCTCAACAAATTCTGATTACCATCACAAGTCTTAACATTTCCAACTTTAACTACTGAATGCTTTGTATCATCACCTGTTTGGACTTGATGTTTACCTTTGGGTTCCTCAAGATCAGAGAGTAGTGCCACATTGCCAGCCACATGATTTGAGCACCCTGAATCAATGTAGAATAGGTGATCATCATTTGTACCTGACTTTGAAGTCATGTTCATGATCAGAAGAGAGTCATCTTGCTCCTCTATGTAGTTGTTGTAGTCCTTCCTGGTTTTGAATCCTCCTTGGTAGTTGCCATTGTAATTGTTGTTGTGGCCTTGGTGATGGTTGAACCTTCCTCTTGTCTGTGAGTATCCACCTCTTTGGTAGCCTCTTCCTCTCTGATTTTTGTAATTCCTGAAACACTCATCTGTAGTATGATTTGATAAACCACAAATGTTGCATGATGATGAATTATAGGGTCTCCCCCTACCTTGCTTACCTCCTCTGCCCCTTCCTCTTGAAGATCTACCTCTCCCTGCATAGTTGGCTTGGGAGGTAGAGCCTTCATCTTCCATTTTTTTGCTCTTGCCTTTATCCTTAGACTTCTTATCAGTGTATAGGGCAGAAGAGTTATTACCTTTGGATGTATCTCCATTTTTGGTGAGCTTTGCTTCATGTGTAAATAGTTGTCCCATGAGAGTTGTAAGATCTGGAGTGTTAGTGGTGAAGCTTTCCCATTTGTCATCAACCTTGATTCCATTGATCACTTGCCTTACAATTTGTTCTTCTTCAATCTCTTCTCCTATGCTTGCTAACTGATCTGCAACATCTTTGATCTTGGTCACAAATTCTGAAATAGCTTGCTTAGGTTGCTTCCTTAGTGTTGTGAATTCAATCCACAACTAATTTTTCCTAGCCCTTGTATTGGAGGAAAAATATGATGAAAAAGTTTCCCAAGTTTCTTGGGATGTCTTACAATTTTTGATATGTGGCAAAAGAAAGCCAGAGATAGAGCTGAGTAAATATGACCTTGCCAATGCATCCTTAGCACACCATGTGTTGAGTTTTTCTTGTTCTTCCTTGGTTGGTAATCCTCTTGCTTTGAATGAGGGCAATTCCTCATCTCCTGAGATGTATCCACAGAGACTCCTTCCTTGTAAGTAGGTCTTCATCCTTAGAGACCAAGCTTGATAGTTGTTCCTGTCCAATTTATCAATAAATAAAGGAAAACCATCTCCCATTTTACCTCTATTGCTCTGATACCACTGTTGGGAAAGATGGATGGATGTTCTAAGAGACTGAGTAGGTATTGCTAAACCTGCTTTGTATCAGCCCTCTTTTGCTTTAGAGTTGATAAGTAGACCTTCTTAGATTTCCAATAACACCAAAAAATGGCCTATGTACTTTGGAAGTGATGTGTGTAATGATTGAACCAAAACAAATAACTTTGAAGTTCACAAACTCAAGAAAACCTTCTATTTTTGTCTTGACACCTGCTGACTGTTTTGCTCAGTGTGACCATCACAATAGAAATTGATAAAATTCCTTCTAGGGGTATTTAATTAGCTTAGTAAGCTACCATTTGCAAGTGGAATGATGCAAAAAGATAAACTATGCTAAGAGAAATCAATTTAGCAAGTTTAGCTATACCCCCGACTTTTTAGGACTGTAGCAGAAAATGACCAGAGTTCACCTCGACGCAGATTTCTTTGAAATGGCTGAATAGAATCACTTCAAATTTGACAGCGTGTAGATGACTTTGAGCTGAATCCAACAAGCTTTGAATCACTTGATTTGGTGGAGAATTGACTGAGATATGCCCTTGACAAGTTGACAGACTTTTGAGTACACTAACAGAGAACTCAGAGATGAAAGATGTAAATGTATCTATTAATGAACACTTGTATACAATCCCATTGGCATGAACAACATTGCCTAATGGTGTAGAGAGGTGTAGGCTATAATATAGTCCTTACACACACTCAAAATCAGTAGAATGAGGCTCGGGAATGATCCCTCTCAACCCGCGACTTTTCATGTTCACTTTTATATGAAGTGAGTGGAGATTTGAATTCAAATTCAAATTTTGGCTCCCTATGATCAAGCTCCTAAAAGCTTGGAGATATTCTTTCAATCAAATGAGCTACTTTTTTCCACGACTCACTTTGGTAGGTGATTACAAAAGATTCTAAGTCAATTTGACTTTTACAATGAGGTAAAGTGGTAATTAACCACTAGCATATGTTCCTATGTTTCTTCATGTATGTGTAAATTTTAATGTATCCTTTGAGCCAAATGTGTAGGCTTGCAAATTACACCAACAATTTTGTGATTGAGATGAACTTTTTTCCAAAACTTTCATCCACAAATGTATTAGTACCACCATAATCAGAACTAGAAATTGTGTTGTCACCGGAATTCACCAAGCTATCACCAGAACCCGCACCTACTCCATTGACCACACTTTCAATAGATGGAGCGGGTCAAAATTTTGGTATACTCTATAATCCTTGGACAAGAAAAATATGTGGTGCCACTCCACTAGTTCATGTATCACGCTTTCCTTCAGATGATTGTCCTTCACCACTGCCACTAGAGGGTGTTCCCAATGTGCTAGTAACTTTCCACGGATGCTGATCACTTCGTTACTTGTGATAATATTCACCAAAATGCATTACACACATATATCATATAATTCTTTCCTTCATCCAGCCTTAAGCTGCCCTCAGACTGGCTATTCCACGCCCCATGGCTGGCACCAGTGTTAACGGGTTTTAAGAGTAAATCAATTACTGGGTCCTTGGGATGGTCAAGGGTTTGTATTACAGAGGCCATATAATTATTTTCCGAGAGAAAACATTCACCGCGCAAAATTATTCATCACTTTACTTTGACTATTTACCAGAAAACTTGTAATTAATAATTTCACCACCAAACTTTCTAACAACACATGAAACACTTCATCGCGATAAAGTTATGATATTCAACTATGCAGAATAACACTAAAGTTATGATATTCAACTATGCAGAATAACACTGATTATCCACCGACAATTGACGTGCAACCACAATTAAACTTATATCCTCAACAACAAAGTGTTACACATACAAAATCATCAAAATGACTTAATACTCACAACATTAAAAGATCAATACACGAGTTTAAGTAAAACTTTGCGTTGAAATACACATGTCTTAGTGGATTGATTTCCAAGGTTAAAGTGAGATACTACTTTTTGCCAAAAGTAAAGAAGTGATTAAGAAAGAATATTGTGGATATATGGGGAGCCAAATTGGACCATTATGTTTGAATTCAAAATTCAAAAGAACTTATTGAATCATGGAACACTTTTAGGTAGATCCGACCAACAATCATCTATGAAAAGGTGTATATATACACTATCACTTGCTCCCAGGCATGTGAGATGATCATGTCAATCATTTATATGAATATTGTGTTTAATTTGAAGCTCTTAGACTCCCAATATATCTTTGTATCATATCTTAGTTATCAATACATTTACATTACATTTCATTATCTATGTCACTCTCTCTTCATTACCATAGTACATTGCTTCAAGTCTCTCTACTTGTCTGAGTCATTGCACCAAGTACGTGATCTTATTTTATATTTTATTGATTGGAGTATGAAGAAAATACTCTTGTGAGAGTGCCTAAAAAGTTTCATATTGAGATATGAACAAATCTATGTGATTGAGATATGAACAAATCTATGTGATTTTGTCTATGCATCTTCATCCTTTTGAAAAGTCGAGACCACCCCCCTAACTTCTAATGCATATTTCTCTTAGTATAGTCCTTCTAAATTCACGAAATAACTAGTTCAATAATAGCTTCATTTAAATGTGTGAAAAAGGTGTCAATTCAATTCCAAATAGGGTGTGAGCTCTGAGCATAACTTTCTTCTATAAGAAGTCCTTTCCAAATAGGGTGTGAGCTCAATAAATAAGAAAATAAGTTCACGTACTTTCTTCTATAAATAGAAGGTTTTCTTTACTTGATAAGTATTCATAAGTTATATCTTTTTCCATAGAGATTTGAGATTCATGTTCTAAGGTACCATAGTGGTATTATCGAATATATTGGAGGCTCAAGGAGTCTACTAAAGGTTCCTGAAGTTACTTAGGTTAGTCTAGAGCAGGTTTTTGCTAGGACCCTCTCATCTCTATGTAGTGACTATCAACCCCTCATATTCTATATTTAAGCCCATCTATTTCTAATAATTATTTTCTATTTTTCTAGATTATGTATTTTTAACCTAAGAGCTTTTAGAGACAAGTTTTTAGTATAAACATGATCACTAGTTTAGGTATAAAAAATTACTTTGTGCCTATTGATATATTTAGGTAATGATGTGTGTAAAGTCACTAGGACCTCCGGGGCACTTTTTTCCCACTTTAGGAGGTTTTTTCCCCGACTTGTATATATGCCTATTGTGCACCAAGCTTCCTCTTCTTCCTTGTGCTGTTCGCATGCTTCCGTAGACGTATAGCTCCAACAATTGGTATTAGAGCAGGTCGCCGCTTAATCTAGGGTGTCGTTGACACCTCTTGGGTTGCAATCTCAGAATCACACGAATTTTGGTGAGCATACTCAATGTGTTTTCGACTCTACACCAAAAATAGAGTCTGCTAATCTTGTGCAGGAAGAAGAATGGGTGTTTACTACTGTTTGCAGTTTTGAACCATCTTCTTATGAGCAGTGCATGTCTACAGTAGACTCAGATGTTTGGTACTTTGATAGTGTGGCAACCAAACATATTGCCTCGCAGCACAGTTTCTTCTCTTCACTCGAGCTTGCACCTACAAGGAATACTATTGCATGCACCAACAACTCCTCCTATCCTGTTATGGGAGTTGGTAAGATCATTTTGACTACTTCTGATGATAGTTCTTTCACTTTGTGAGATGCTTTGTTTGTGCCAGGGATCAAGAAAAATCTATTATCAATATCTGCATTAGCCAAGATTGGCTTGCTTTTGAATTTTGTTGATGTTAGATGTACAATTCAAGATCTGTCAAATGGCGATATGATTATTGCTTCAAGCATTTTATGTCATGGGTTGTATAAGCTCATAGACTATGAAAGATCTGTAAATGATTTGGCATGTGGAGTACATGATTCTCAGGCTATGTCAGATGTAAAGCTTTGGCATGCATGCTTTGGTCATTTGAATTTCGCTAGTTTGCTACGCCTGAAGAAATCTGAAATGGTGTCCTCTTTGCCCAAACTTGATGCAGCCAGAAAACATGTTTGTGAAGGCTGTATTTTGGGCAAAATGCAGGGTTCCTCCTTTGCAAAAGATGGTTCAGTTCGGGCTACTCAAAAATTGCAGCTTGTACATAGTGATGTCTGCGGTCCTATGCAGACACCTTCTTTTGGAAATTATGTTTACTTCGTGAATTTCATTGATGACTTTTCCAGGCATGCATGGGTATATCCATTGAAAGCAAAGTCCAAAGTGTTCATGTACTTCAAACAGTTTTTGCTTTTGGTTGAAAATCTGTCAGCATGTAAAATGGGCACCCTCCGTTCTGATCGAGGGGGGGAATATATGTCTTCTATTTTAATGCATTTCTGGCTGAGTGTGGGATAAAAAACCACTGTACAATGCTGTATACACCTCAACAAAATGGAGTTGTTGAATGGAAGAAGAGGTCACTCATGGAGATGGTGACGTATATGGTCAAGAGTCAGGCTTTACCACATAGTTTTTGGCTTGAGGTTGTCATGTGTGCAGCATATGTACTTAATAGGTGTCCCACTAAAGCACTACAGTCTGTCACTCCATATGAGGCTTGGCATGATCGCAAGCCATCTGTTGCTCATCTGCGTGTTTTTGGTTGTCTGGCATATGCATTAGTGCTTGAACAACATCACACAAAATTGGATGATAAAGCAGTAAAATGTATTTTTGTTGGGTATAGTTTTGAAAGTAAAGGCTATCGTCTGTATCATCCACAGACTAAACACATTGTGGTTAGCCGTGATGTTGTTTTTGTGGAAGTTGCTATTCAGCCATTGCTTTCATGTACTAAGGAGACATCTATTAGCTCCAAAGACATGTATGATACTTTGCCGCCTCTTTTTACAGGTGGACAATCTAGTGCTGGTCCAAATGAGGCAACTTCTCAACCTTTGCAGGTTTCAGGTGATGATGCAGATCATTCCATTTTTTATGCAGATTTGCATGATGCACTTGTTGATGAGAGAGCTGACATTGAGCATGCAAAAACTATGCCAAAATGGTTGGTGCAGACTTTGCGTGACAACAAATTAGATGCACCTCTATCATATTGTACTCGTTCATGCTCTGATAGTGCCTCTTTTGCATCAAATTGCTATGCTATGGCTACATCTAGTCGCTGTGATGAGAATGAGCCTGTTTCGTTTGATGAAGCATAAAATTCAAAAAATTGGATTGCTGCTATGCAATTTGAATATGATGCTATAATGAAGAATGGTACTTGGTCTTTGTGTGACTTGCCTCCTGGCAGGAAGGGCGTTGGCACTAAGTGGGTTTACAAGCTGAAGCGTAAGCTTGATGGAACAGTTCACATGTATAAGTTTAGGCTTGTTGCAAAGGGTTATGCACAAGAAAGAGGCATTGATTTTGATGAGACCTTTGCACCTACATGTCGTATGACTACTGTTCGGTGCATCTGTGCACTTGCAGCCCATCATGGTTGGAATGTACATTAGCTGGACATTAAAACAACATTTTTGAATGATGACTTGCATGAAGAAGTGTATGTTTTTTAGCCCTGTGGCGTTGTGTAGAAAGGGCATGAAAACCAGGTATGCAGGTTAGAGAAGGCATTATATGGTTTAAAGCAAGCACCACGTGCTTGGTATGAGAAGATACATGCCTATCTGATTGCACATGGTTTTGAGAACAGTCCAACTGAAAGCACCTTATATGTTAAGTGTAAGAATGATGTGCATCTGATCATTGTTGTCTATGTTGATGAAATGCTGCTCATTGGTCTTGTTGAGAAGCATATTGCTGATTTTAGGGCTGATTTCATGACTCATTTGAGATGTCTGATTTGGGGCATTTGCATCATTATTTGGGCATTCAATTTATGCACGTTGATGGTGGAATGTCCTTGTGTCAAAGGAAATATATTGACACATTATTGCAGCGTTTTGAGCTTGAAGACTGTAAACCTATTGCCACTCCTATGGAAACAGGTTTATGACTGAGTCTTCATGATGCTGGAGATGCATTTGATGTTGTTCTCTATTAGTAGGCTATTGGATGCTTGATTTACTTATGCATTATTCGGCCAGATATTCAGTTTGTTGTCTCATAGATGAGCAAGTTTATGCATTGCCCATGAGTCAAGCATTGGCAGGTGGTTAAGCGCATCTTTTGCTACTTGAGTGGTACTCGGCTACTTGGGTTGTTTTATCCCAAGGGGGGATCACTACCGCTAGATTTGCATGCTTTTTTTTACTCTGATTGGGTTGGTTGCTATGACACTTGTGTGTCCACTAGTGGCTTTTACTTCATGCTTGGTAGCTCATGTATATCTTGGTTGAGCAAGAAGCAGCCTACCGTGGCCACTTCTACTTGTGAGGATGAGTATAGGGCAGCTTTCACAATGACTGTTGAGTGTGTGTGGCTCAAATGCCTTATGGCTGATTTGGGTGTTGGTTAGTCTTCTGCCACCACCAGCTTCACTGATAGTCTGACAAAGCGCATTGGCAGTTGCGAGGAACCCTGTGTTCCATGCTCGCACTAAGCACATTGAGGTGCATGATCATTATTTCAGGGAGAGGTTCTCTGCTGGGGAGATCAGCTTGGCATATGTGCCCACACAGGAGAACATTGCAGACCTTTTCACGAAGGCTTTGCCTAGGGAGAAGTTTGAAGCTTTCCGCAAAGCTTTGGGCTTACTTCCTTTTGTGGAGTGATTTCCACATAGCTTGGCACTTCCTTATACATGAGTGCGAGTTCCTTGTTCACCGCATCACTCCCAGGGTGGATTTCTTGGTATATTTAGGTAGTGATGTGTGTGAACACACTAGGACTGTCGGGCACTTTTTTCCCCTTTAGGAGGTTTTTTTTCCCCCGGCTTGTATATACGCCTATTGCCCTAATGGGCTACTTATCTTTGTACATTCTCTAGTAATACATTCAGTATTGTGTGTTGTGCTCCAAGCTTCTTCTTCTTCCTTGTGCTATTTGTGTGCTTCCAAAGACATCTAACTCCAATAGTGCCACATTTTTAGGGAAAATTGCATTACTTCTTATGAGAACTGAATGAAGAGCTCTTTGGAAGAAAATGAATACTCATCTTTCGTTTGCACTTTTTGAGTGAAATTTACAGGATTGCTAATGGATTATTTTCTTTTACATGAAAAGCTGTGTGGTTTAAATACTTTTGGATTGAAATTTATTTTCATAATGTTTTCTTGTCATTTATGCTATATGAAGGAGCGTAGCATTCACAAAGAAAAGTTATGGAAAAGTGGAGTTTTTAGGGTAATTGTTCTTGAATCTTGTAATTTTGGTGCCTTGTATTTTTCGTTTTCTACAAAAGAAATATTTTTGCTTTTCTATTGAAAAAATACAAAAGGTAACCTTCACTCATTCTTTATCTCTTAAAAATGGCACCATTTTGGTGTGTTTTGAAAGCAAAAAATGAGAAGTGGTGGTTAATAGGAAATAATTTGCAAGTGAGATGAGTGTAAATTGAGAAAAAAGGTTATTTTTTCCTTTTGAAAAATATACGAAGACATTTTCATAATATTGGCATTTAGATTTTGAGTTTTTTAATTTGGGTTTTCAATTAATAGAAGTAATTTTGAATAAATCAAGGGAAAATTTGTTGAATAAAAAAAAGTTAAAATTTTCCAATTTTTTTATCAATTGTGAATAATTATTTGAGCAATAATTTATAAAAATATATCAAGAAAATCAAGAAATTAATATAAAAATATAAGAAAAAAGAAAAAAAGAAAAAATTATGTCAAGTGGCCATGGGCTAAGAAAGAGAGATAAAAAAGGATTTAATGAGACTTGATGTTTTGAATAAAAAATAATCATTGTAGAGAATTCAAAAAAGTGAAGTGACGGAACAAATTTAGGCATCTCTTGAAATGTAGAGATTAATTATTAATGTGCTCAATTGATGAAATGATTGTGTACGTAGGTCAGTTAAGATGAAAGACTATGAAAATGATAACACATTTTACAAGTGGTGAACATTATGTGAACTTGAACCTTGGTAGAAATTCATGATCCTCTCTAGAACTTTTTGTTGTGTTGGAAGAGGAATTGAAGTGTAAAGGGAAAAGGTAAGGCTAACATAGATTGGTTGGGAACATAAGAATGAAGGGAAGAAGAAGGGACCAAAGAATGACAAACCCAAAACTCAAAATCTCCAACCATGTGCTAGATGTGGTAAGACCAAACATACTACTCAGAAATGTTGGCTCAATGGAAATACCCTGAAAGGAAGTTGAAGAGGTGAATATGGCAGCAATAGAGGTAGAGGTGGACGTAACTTTAACAATAAAAATAGATGCTATCACAAAAGGGACTACAAAAATTATTATGAAGATAAAAAACATAAAGACACATTGATACATATGAATCTAAGCCACAAGGATAGTAAAGAATATGATAATTTATTCTACATAGATTCTACATAATCCAAGGCTTATGACTAAGGCGGCAACCAAGGCATAGACCTTGGCATACCTTGTTTGAGTCATCAAAGTCACCATTGGAACCATTGGTTGTTCCCGAGGGAGGACCTCAACGATCAAGGTGTTGGGGAATTCTTGGACAAGAAGGGATTTGAGTGTTTGTAGGAGAAAAGGGAAAGAAGAGAAGAAAGATACACACTGGAAGCCTCTGTCGATTGATTATAATAAGACAAATACAATGTGAAGCACAATGCAATCCAATGCTTCTGTGCAAAGTCCCACAGAGTGCTCAATTACAAAATACCAAATACCCAAGAGACTTGTTGCTACCGGCCTCCTCTGCACCAAACCTCCACCTTCTCCAAGCCAGCACTTGTGCACACCTTGCACCAAGCTTCCACTAAGGGGGAGGGATGGATACCTTCTGTCGGCATGCGCACACTTCAATGAGACCTTGGGATCCTTGGGGGACTAGCTTAGCACTCCTCTGCACACTTCCTTTGTCACTCTTCATGCACACCTTGCACTTCACTTCTCTGCATCGCACACTGTGTGTCTCTTGCACTTCTCTCTCTTGCTTCACTTAGACTATGCTCACTCTTGCTTACACTTAGAATAGTCCAAGAATAGACCTTGCCTTAATTTGAGTGTGGATTCACGTACGCTCCTAACTGCAAGCGTATCTTGGTGCTCACTTTGCTGTCCCAAGATTGTCCTCACAAGTGGCAGCCAATGACTCCCTGTTTTGTCCTGTAGTGACTTTAGAGTAAAACCAAAAATTTTAATTGGGGGGACATACTTTCACTTCTGCGTACGCTGCCGCTTCACATGCCTTCACATTTTCCTTTTAAGTATTCACTTTTGCACATAAGAGAGGGTTCACGTGAACCTTCCAAAACACTTTAAAAACACTTTGAACCTTAGGGAAATTAGAGAAATACCTTTGCAACCTGCAACCCACTTTCTCCAATTTACCCTTTGTGGACAATTAATTGTGCACTACCTATGCACTTCGACACCTGCACTTTAGAACTTTGACTTTGCACCTGTTGACTTTGACCTTGACTTTGTTGACTTTGACCAATTTGACTTTGACCTTTTGACTTTGATTGTAGTTGACTTTGACTGTAGTTGACTTTGACCAATATGACTTATATGGGCTCAACAGTTGCCCACCACCTAATGTGCTCTCCGTCCCGGAGAGCTGCAACCAAAACTTTGAGGAGAAAGGACACCATAATACTTGTGCTGCAAGATCATGAAGGACACGGGAATAACTACCAGGTCCACCAAAAACAGGAGAGAACAAGCACTAGAGAAGAACCCAAGAGTGGAAATTTTTGCATTGAAAAGTAAAGGAGGGAAATGCGAGGGTAGAAAAGAGGGTAAATGGAGGGCTGAGGGGCTGAGATGGATAGGGCAGGGAGGGGTAAGGATGTGGCTAGGCAAATGGGTAAAGGGAGGCTGAGGTAGAAGGATTATAGGGTCTATAGAGGGGAAAAATGATCAAAAAATAGAGCTACAAAGGTGCATATGGGAAATATCGAAACATAAGGTAAACAAAGTGAAAATAGACCATGTGGACAATGCGGTGAAAGAAGAACATTTGAAAAATGTGCTCAAAACATGTGGGTTTTGACCAAAAGTCAGAGAAAATGTGGGAATTTGGAAAAATAAAGCCAAAAACTGAGTCCAGAGGTGCCAAAAAACATGAAAATGACTCCAATTTTGTAAAAAATGGCCAACCGAGGCACGATCCAATGCCAAAAGCTTTGAGCCATGAAAAATAAAAAATATAAAAAAAATATAAATTGATATGTTTTCTAAAAAAGAAATTTATCTCTTTTTTTTTTTTGCTGCGAATGCTCAGACCTGAGCTGAAAAATAAAAAGAAAATTAAAACAAATAAATAAAATAAAAAATATAAAGTAAAAGAAAAATAAAATTTAAAAAATAAAAAAGTGGGGGGGGGGGTGGTGGGGGGTGTGTCAGAACCGCGGGGGGGGGGGGGGGTGGGGGGCTTTTTTTTCCGATTTTTTTTCTTTTTTTTTTTGGGAAAAAACAAAACGCCTAGGGGGGGCTTTTTTCTGTTAAATTATCCAAAAAACTAAAGAAAAATACATAAAAAAACCAAAAAAAATGCAAAAAAACTCCAAAAAATCTTCAAAAAATTCTAAAACAAATTCCTAGAGGTTTAGGCCAGTTTTTTCACTCAAAACCACAGAGAGCTTCCTTTATTCCTCCAATTTGGCAAGAAAAAGACACTTGAATAAGGATGAAAAATACCAAAAAATTTCAAAAAAATGCTTGAAAAATTCCCAAAAAAATTCCAAAATTATACTTATGCCAAGGCTTAAGAAAGAGTTGCTAAATTTGCTAAAAACGCAAAGAAAAATCATGAAAATTGATAAAAACAACTAAAACATAAGTAAAAATGACGGGAAAAGACTATGTACAACCTGGACAAATTTTGCAGGTTCCAGGTGATCCATAAATCTTCACTTTTGTTGATGATAAGCCTTGAGCCTTGATATGTTGACTCAGAGAAACTCCTCCATAATCTCCAATTGTACTGCACTTCATTGGTTTTGTCTTCTCATTGGGCACACTGGTCATCTCATAGGGGTACCCTAAATCCTTAATCTCCAAAATTTTATTTTTACTATTCTAGCTTCTTCATCCAATGGAACCCTCTATTTCCAAAGACTTGCAGGTACTCCTTCCACATTCTTGTAAAGCCCTACACTTCCTATCATTAAAATTGACATAACAGATGATATCCATACCAGTATCCATAAAAAAATGGCCATTGACATATGATTTGAAGTAACTTCATCACTGCTATGGCCTTTGACTAAGACTGTTTCACTCAAATCAGTAACATGAATGATGTCCTCTTTTTCTTCATATGTTTCCTCTCTACATGAGTTTGGAGAAATTCCATAGCAGTAAGATGGTTCGTCTGCATGGAGCCAAGCCAACATGTTTTCATCTTCATATAAATTTGCTCCTTCAAATAGATCTACTTCTGGGTTGTCCAACAATTCTTCTTCCATACAAATACCAATTGTCTGCATCATGCTAGTATTTCTCTGATTGTCTGGTCCTTCTTCTAGAATTATCTGCTGCAACTCTTTTCTCTCTTGCTTTACCCACATTGTGTCCTTGCCCTAGTCATGCAGCACATTGGCATGCCTTAACCAAGGTCTCCCAATTAACAGGGGGAAATTTCCTTCTACCTGTGGCAGCCTTAAAACAACAAAGTCCAAGTTAAAGATGGTACCTTGTATTTTGACTGGGACTCCGGGGACCACTCCCATAGGCCTTACTATGCTTTGGTCTGCCATTGTTACACTGAAGTTGGCAGGTCTTCAAGGGTATAGTCCAATCTTTTTCATGGTATATTCAGGCATCAAGTTAATGCTAGAACCACCATCCACAATAACTCCTTGAAATTCATGACCTTTAATAGAGACTATTAGCCGAGGGCTCTTGTAATCTGTGAGGGGTGCTTCCCCTACACTTTTATCTTTATGCATAACAACAGCCTTTGCCACTAAACTTGTGGTGGACATTTCATCAATTATCTGCAAGAGTTCTGACCTGAACTTCCCATCCATCTTTATTAAATAAAAAAATACTAACCTCCTTTTTCATGGACTTGAGCAGTCTCGAAGCTTCTGATTCCTTAAGAGCATGGGTTCCATTTGACTTATCAAACTCATCATGAGCCCTATTGAATGCGTGTCCAATGGCATCACTGGTACCTATGAAATTTTCTATTTGCTTTGTATTTGCACCTATGGTGGCTCTATCTTCAGATGCAACTTTGTCTTTGTTCAATCCATTAATCATTGGTTCTTGATCTATGTCCACTTGAGCCTTCCCCTTGCTTCTTTTCTGCACTGTAAAAGATTCAATTTCTTCTAACTGCACCACCCTGGTAGATGGTGATGGCACATTGACTTGATCTACCCTTTTTTCTTTGCACACAGAAATCATTTGAATGTGGGGCCCAGATGAAGATGCTTGGTTCTTAGGACAACAATTAGTATAGTGGTCTCTAGCCTCTGGGCAGTTCCTACAAGGAGAGGCATTTTCTGGGAGAGTGCACCTACTTTGATAGTGGCCACATTCTCCACATTTGAAACAAATAATTCGCCTCCTAGGCCCATTTCCAAAGTTATTCCTCTGTCTAGGGTCATAATTGTTACCTTGATTCGGTGAAGCAGCCATCACATTTGCTAGTGGTAGGGGTCCTCCTTGTGTCCAGTATGTTGTTGCAGGCATTCCCCTTGATTGGCATTCATGGGCCTCATGATCAATTTTCCTGCATAATTGGCAAGTCACACTTAGCATAGGACATTCATTTACTATATGACCTTGCTTGCTGCACATGGTACACCAAAGTCCACTCTTGATGCCACCCCCTTTGAGTTCCTGCAGCTCCTGTCGTAGTTGGGCCAATTCCTCTGCTTGGGCCTCCTCCTCCTTTTGGAGCTTTAATGCTTCAATCTCCCTTCTCAATTGAGTAACAACATTCTCCTCCTCTTTGTGGGGCTTATTCCTTTTTAAGCCCTCCAACTCCTTCCTTAGCTAGATTACTAGATCCTCCATTTCTGTGGAATATTGTAGTTGAGAAGAAGTTGCTCCATACTGTTGCCTTATCTGCTCCAGTCGTGTAGCTGTGTTGATGAACTCCTCCATGGAGTCTATAGGCAACACTAATTCCTTGATTTTGCATTGGGTGGCCACTGGAAGTGGCTTAGCTAACCATTTCTTAACAAAAAAATCATGTGGTGGAACTGGCAATTTAGCCATTAGTGCCTTGGCCCTAGTCACAAACTTTGGGAACTTTTCACCTGGACCCAATCTCAAATTTTCTAGTTCTTCTATGATGATCTCTGCAGTATTTCCATGCTGGAATTGATTTTTGAATGCATCTTTCATCAAGTCCCAAGTTGTAAAATGGTTCTCAGCAACTTGGCTGAACCATTTATCTGCTAATCCTTCTAATGTGGTAGGGAAGAGTATCAAAAAGGCATCCTCCCTACCCATTAGGCCTCTAGTCTTGCATAGTGCCAAAAACCTTCTAATATGCTCGTCGGGATCTTCTTGAGCTAGGCCTTTGAAAGAAGGAAATTTTATATTTAATCTTGATAGCAAGGTTTCCAAGTCTACCTGACCAGCCATGCTCCTTACTGATGAAGTTGATGAAAGTGGACTAGATGATCTTCTAACAACCTTCCTTCTTGTTTGCTTGCAGGTGACCCTCAATGTTTGGGATCGGGTTGCAGTCATGGGCTGTTCATAGTCCTCTTAGTATGAGATAATTGATAAGAATATGTACCTCTTAGTCCACTGAAGTAGTATTGTCGACACTGGAATATTGCTCTCCAACTGCAGTATATCTTCTGCTATGCTCAAACCTCCTTGGAGGTCCCACCGGGCGTGCCAAATTTTGTTGGGGGATTCTTGGACAAGAAGGGATTTGAGTGTTTGTAGGAGAAAAGGGAAAGAAGAGAAGAAAGATACACACTGGAAGCCTCTGTCGATTGATTATAATAAGACAAATACAATGTGAAGCACAATGCAATCCAATGCTTCTGTGAGAAGTCCCACAGAGTGCTCAATTACAAAATACCAAATACCCAAGAGACTTGTTGCTGCCGGCCTCCTCTGCACCAAACCTCCACCTTCTCCAAGCCTGCACTTGTGCACACCTTGCACTAAGCTTCCACTAAGGGGGAGGGATGGATACCTTCTGTCGGCACACACACACTTCAATGAGACCTTGGGATCCTTGGGGGACTAGCTTAGCACTCCTCTGCACACTTCCTTGGTCACTCTTCATGCACACCTTGCACTTCACTTCTGTGCATCGCACACTGTGTGTCTCTTGCACTTCTCTCTTTTGCTTCACCTAGACTATGCTCACTCTTGCTTACACTTAGAATAGTCCAAAAATAGTCCTTGCCTTGATTTGAGTGTCGATTCACGTACGCTCCTAACTACAAGAGTATCTTGGTGCTCACTTTGATGTCCCAAGATTGTCTTCACAAGTGGCAGCCAATGACTCCCTGTTTTGTCCTGTAGTGACTTTAGACTCAAACCAAAAATTTTAATTGGGTGGGACATACTTTCACTTTTGCGTACGCTGCCGCTTCACATGCCTTCACATTTTCCTTTTAAGTATTCACTTTTGCACATAAGAGAGGGTTCACATGAACCTTCCAAAACACTTTAAAAACACTTTGAACCTTAGGGAAATTAGAGAAATACCTCTACAACCTGCAACCCACTTTCTCCAATTTACCCTTTGTGGACAATTAATTGTGCACTACCTGTGCACTTTGACACCTGCACTTTAGCACTTTGACTTTGCACATGTTGACTTTGCCCATGTATTTGTTGACTTTGATGTGTTTGACTTTGACTTTAGTTGACTTTGATTGTAGTTGACTTTGACCAATATGACTTGTATGGGCTCAACACAAGGAAAATAGAGGTTCCTGGTACTTCTTGGGATGTTACCCATCCGAGTACTACTCCCCCCAGATTCTTGCTTAACTGTGGCAATCTCTTGCCTCTAAGATACACTCTTTTGGTGCTTGAAGAAGGGGAAAGACTAAGGTTGGAATTATCTTCAACAAGTTTTGGGCCTTCAAAGCTTCATTCTTTGCTTTCAAAGCCTATTTTTGAAGCATTTTTGGAGTAATTTTTGGAGACGTTTAGGAGTACTTTCACGCATGGTTATCTCCATAGAGGTCCAAGAACATCAAGAAGAGTGTTCTTTGTACTTTGTCGACAACTAATGTTCACCTTTTTGGCTGTGTTTTCACTCATACTAATTAATTTACAGATTTCTTGAAAGCTTTTAGTTGTGGTGGGAGCAACCACCGCAAGTCTATGTAGGCTTTTTAGCCTACAGTACAGAGTTGATAGAAACTTGTAAGTGTTTTTGGCCAGTGTTTGGGCAGTGAATTGAGCATTTTAATGCCATTTTACTACATATATTGAGCACATACACACTATGTATGCTTTTGTGGATGCCGCTTATGTACATCCATGTGTTCATTAATATAGCAATTATATTTTTGCATAAATCCTTTTACGTTTGATAAAGATGGTCGTGGTGATGTTTTCTTAACTAGGAGACACCCCAGATGATAGGTATCTTTGGTGATGCAAGTGGAAGACTTACCCAACCTTGCCATAGGAGATGTCTGATAGTTGTTCATAGGTGCTTGATGAGCCTAGTTGGCTTCTTTTGGGTAACTGATTATATGCAATGGAGTTAGTGATTCATTATGTAGATAAACATGTCTGTACTTGCAATTTTATGAGATTTGGACACTAGTCATATACTCATTTTGCAAAGGATACTCCAACAAATTTTTTTTAGATTTTTTGGTTTTGTCAACTATATAGTGGTCAATTTACTCCTTGATACACTTATTGGTGTGAGCACATTTATTCTCACATAATCCTTTTGGTTGTTCATTACTATTCATTAATTCATTTTTCTAGGAAGATTGTTGAATTCTCTCCCAGAATCTGATACTTTGTAATCCTTCTTTGAGCTCTAGTGGTGTTTAGACTCTTCTAGCTCCATTATCATTCTATTGAGTTCCCTACCATCATGGCATCAGAAGTCTTAGGCACATATGGTGGATCAGGGTCTAGTGCTAGTGTTCCGAGAAGGAGCTATAACTTGCAAGGAAAAGACCACATATGAAAAAGAAACAACATCAAATAAAGTATATCTGATGAGAAAGTTATATGACCCTCGCATGAAGGACACGGATAGTGTTGTTGCTCATCTAAATAAGTTTGATGATATATTCTCCCAGTTATACACTCAAAAATTGGATAGGGATAATGAAATGAAAGCAATCTTGTTGTTATGCACCTTGCCATCATCATGGTATATGTTTTGCACAACCATAGCAATAGTGCACCTAGTGGTAAACTGGTCTATGATGACATATGTGGAGCACTCTTGAGTGAGGATATGCATAGAAAATCTATTGTTGGCACTTAGAGTGGAGATGCATATAATGTTTGTGATTCTTACCAAGGAAAGAATCAACAACGTGGCAAGAGCAAGAACAAGGAAACGAATGGTCAATGGTATAAGATTACAAGTAAATCAAGGAAGATGGATATTGAATACCATTATTGTCATAAGAAAGGACACATGAAGAAATATTGTTATGCATTAAAGAATGCTAAATGTAAAGGATAGAATGTTGATGGGCATGTTAAACAGCTACCTACACCATCTACTTTGACTGTGAAGATTAAAGAAATTAAAGCTATTTATGATGACGATGATGTGTTGACACTTGGTAGCACTATGCCAACTAAGGCTCTTATGGTTGATTCTCTTTCCCACATGTGGCTGCTAGATTTTGGTGCTTCTTTCCATGTGACACCACATAGAGAATGGCTCTCTAATTATGCAGCAAAGTCTCTTAGTACCAAGAGACTTGGTGACTCTTACTAATGTGACGTTGTGGGGATTGACATGTGGTTATGCAGTTCATTGATGGTTCAAAATTTACTATGCATAATGTACGCCATGTACCTCAGTTATCACATAGTTTGATGTCAATTGATCAACTTGATGACCTTGGTTACAAGGTGGTCTTCTATTCTCAGTCCTTTTGCATATCAAAGGGCAATATGTTTATTGTAAAAGGAAGAAAAGCTAGCTCACTTTATCCTTTATTTTAATCACAAAAAATAACACTTGTTAGTTATTACTGAACAGTCTATGGGCATTGTCAATATGGAAAGCAAACTAGCAATGTGCATAAGATGCACATTGGATCTTCAATTCAAACTTAAAATCTTGTTCATATAGATGTGTGTGGCCCTATGTCCACAAGGTTATTAGGTGGTTGTCTTTACTTTGTCACTTTCATAGATGATGCTACTAGAAAATTCTGGGTATATCCCATCAAAGTAAAGGATGAGGTATTCCCTACTTTTAGAAAATGTCTTACTCTAGTTGAGAGTGAAAAAGGAACTAAGCTTGAGGCTTTACGTTTAGATAATGGGGGTGAGTATACCTCACATGAATTCAGCCTTTTCTGTCAGTCTAAAGGAATTTATAGAGAGTTTACAACTCCTTATACCTCAATAGAGAATGTTGTAGTTGAAAGGATGAATAGAACTATTCAGGATAGAGTAGTTTCTATGCTACATCATGCAAACCTTTCACAAGGCTTTTGGACAAAAGCAACATTGATTGTAGTTCACATGATTAACCTTTCATCTAGTACTACCAAAGGTCTAAACATGGCACAAGAGTTATGGATAGGAAACCCACCATATTATGATCATCTTTGAGTTTTTGGGTGTGAAGCATATGTTCATATACCCAAGAGTCTTAGACAAAAGTTGGACCATATGTCAAAGAGACACATTTTTCTTGGATATGATCGAGAAATAAAATTTGGACATCAGTTATGGGATCCTAAAACAAGATCAGTGATTAGATGTAGTGGTGTCATTTTCAATGAGTCTAAGATGCATAAACAACCCATTAAGGATGTTGATTGAGAAGAGTGGTGTTCCAGGATACTAGTCCTCTAGTTAGCATGCATAAAAATGTTGCACATAGGGATGTTCAAGAGAATGTCCAATTAGATCAGTCTGCAAATATCTTGTTCAACAAACATTGAGACACTCTACACGTGTCTCACATCCTCCTCATAGATATGTTCCAAGTTTGGAATTTGTTATGCTAATAGATGCTAGTGAGCCCTCTTTCTACAAAGAGGCTATGCAGACAACGGATCATGTCAAGTGGGATCATGCCAT
Organism: Ceratopteris richardii; assembly: GCA_020310875.1. NCBI lineage: Eukaryota > Viridiplantae > Streptophyta > Polypodiopsida > Polypodiales > Pteridaceae > Ceratopteris > Ceratopteris richardii. The sequence goes on along the minus strand of CM035426.1, from coordinate 136,777,509 downwards.
GAAGAGTAAGTTAAATTCTATTCATAAGAATGGTACTTGGGATTTAGTACCTTTGCCAAAATATAAGCTGAATTCACATAAGACAGTGCTTCTCCAAAGTATAAAACACGACTTCTTGCAAAGGGTTTTAAGCAACAACATGGTATTGATTTCAAGGAAATCTTCTCTCCAATGGTCAAGATGACTACCCTATGCATGTTGCTTGGCTTTGTTGCAATGGAGAACTTAGAGCTAGTCCAAACAGATGTGAAAACTGCTTTCTTGCATGGAGATCTTACATATGAGATCTATATGGAACAACCAGAGGGTTATGTAGTTCCTGGCAAAGAAACTCTAATTTGTAAGCTCAAGAAGAGCTTATATGGATTTAAACACTCCTCTAGATAATGGTACCAAAATTTTTATGCGTTTATGAAGTCTCAAGGCTATTCTTGAAGCAATGAGGATCATTGTCTCTACACAAAGAGACGTTTAGATTGCCATTTGATATGCTTGATACTTTATGTTGATGATATGTTGCTTGTTGGGAAGTCCTCTTATGAATTTTCAATTCTCAAGAAGAACTTGAGTAAGACATTTGATATGAAGGATTTGGGGGATGCCAAACATATTCTTGGCATGTGCATTACTCGTGATAGGAGTAAAAGATAAATATACTATCTCAAAGTGAGTACATATCCAAAGTACTTCATAGGTTCAATATGCAGGGTGGAAAGGCATTGAGTACACCTTTACCCACATATGTGAAATTTAGCAAGGATGATTGCCCAAATCAGATGAGGAAAAGTAATGCATGAACAAAATTACTTATCAATCTGCTATTGGTAGTCTCATGTATGCTATGGTAGCTATGAGACTAGACATTGCATTGGCAGTGGGAGTTCTGAGTAGATATATGTCTAATCCTGGCAAGAAATATTGGGAAGAGGTCAATATGATTTTGAGATATTTGAGTGGCGCTAAGGATAAGTGTCTATGCTGAGGTAGAGGGAAAGCATCCATTATTGGTTACACAAATTCTGACTATGCTAGTTGTGTAGACAATCGTAAGTCTACTTACTTTGTCCATATTGGCCTTTAGTGGGAGATTGTTACCGTTAGTGTCCGTGTTAAAGGCCAAATTGCGACCTGACACTTTTGTATATTTTATTTAATAAAACATATAGTGGCTAGGTTAGCCATCGACTATAAGTTCAATTGCATTTGTAACACCCAAGAGGTCTATGTTCGTGCTCTCTATGTACTGTGTTTTTTTTTGTGTATTCTACAGACTTTGTGTGAAGTACTGTGTAAGGCATTTAGAGCTCGATTTTCTACTCTGAGGATATCATCGTGGAGCTCTTGAGAAGGAGAATGCACTGTGGTACATTACCATCAATATACTTCAAAACTCAGATCTAATTGAGGGGGAGAATACTTCTCCAAGGAATTTGATGAATTCTTGAATGATAATGGAATTAAAGGTGGAGTGATTACCATGTACTCTCCTCAACTGCATGGAATTGTAGAGAAGAAACAAGACATTGATTGGATCAGGTAGAACACTGCTTGAAGAGAAGAAATTGCCACATTATTTATGGGTAGAAGCCATTTCAATTGTTGTGTACCTTGTCAATAGACTACAATCCAAATCACTTCAAGGTATGACTCCTTATGAGGCATGGCATGGAAAAAACCTAGTCTAGGACATTGCAAGGTGTTTGGTTGTCTAGCTTATGTTCATGTACCTTCACAAATCAAAGTTAGGCTAGATGAAGGGGCAACAAAGTTAGTATTTATTGGATATGATTCAACTCCGATGTGTTACATGTTCTACAATCCTTCAACCAAGCAATTCACTACAAGTAGGGATGTTGTTTCTGAAGAACATAGGTATTGGTATGATGACGACAAATAGAAGGTAATCCTACCATATGATCTTGATTTTGATTTCCATCAACTAGAAAGCAAGCATGATATAGGGGTCCATGATCCAAGAAGTGATACAGATGATGAACAAGATGAAAGGGAGAAGGATAAAAAACTATGAAAGTGAAGAGGCAAAGCAAAAATGCAAAAGTGTGGAGAATGCTCCAAGCAAGCACTTAGAAGGTCAATAAAGGAAAAAAGACAACCATAAATGTATGGATATGATTCCACATTTGTTACAAAGAATTCTATCTATTTGGCAAAAGACTCGATATTAGAAGAACCATCAACCTATGAAGAGGCAAAGGGAAACCCTAATTGGCAAAAGGCTATGAAAGAAGAAATAGATGCCTTAAAGGAGATGAATACTGGGGAACTGGTTCCAATGTCATCCAATTAGAAGACAATTCATTGTAGATGGGTATTTAAACTTAAGAGGAACTCATATGGATCAATTTCTAGGTAGAATTCTAGATTAGTTTCCAAAGGATGTTCACAAACTCATGGTATAGCCTATGAGGAAACATTCTCACTAATTGTAAAGATGAGTACAATCAGAACATTGATAAGTGTAGCTGCTACTGCAAGAAATTGGAAACTCCTCCAACATGATGTGAAAAATGCATTTCTAAATTGTTGGATAAGTGAAGAGCTATACATGCCACAACCTCTAGGTTTTAAAAACCCTAATCATACATCTTATGTTTGGCATTTGTAGACTTAAAAAGCATTGTATGGATTGAAACACACTGCTAGAGCTTGAAATACCAAGTTGCTTATATACCTTCAAGATCAAGGGTCTAGAACTATCAATTCAGATCCTTCTTTGTTCATCAAAAGGGATCACAATGAGGTTATCCATCTATGTGTATATGTAGATGACATCATTGTGATAGGTGATGACTTGAATGGCATTCAAGGATCAAAAGACATATGTAAGAGGATTTCAAAATTAGTGACTTAGGTGATCTCACATATTTCTTAGGTATGCAAGTGATTTACACAGATGAAGGGATGTATCTAACTTAGAGAAGATACATTCAAGATCTATGTCTCAAGTTTTGAATGGAGAATACCAAGCTTGCAGGTACACCTTTGGAAATGAATCATAAACTTAGTGTTTATGAAGGTGAGCATATTGATGATTCTAAAGAGTATCAAAGCTTAGTTGGTAGCTTGATATATGCTACTCACACAAGACCAGATATATCCTATAGTGTGGGAGTGCTTAGCCAGTTCATGCACCCACCTAGAAGAACACACATGGATGTTGTAAAGAGAGTACTCAAGTACCTCAAAGGAGCACTTAATGAAGGTATTTTCTATCCTTACTCTTCAGATTTTGATATCAAAATCAATTCAGATGTAGATTGGGCAAGAGCAAAGGATGATAGAAGTATGACCTCTGGATACTTAGCATTTATAGGTTCAAAATTTGTTTTCTGGAGTTCCATGAAGCAACCGATAGTTCCTTTATCTTCAACTAAAGAACAATATATAGGTATAAGTATTGCAGCTCAAGAAGCAATATGGTTCAAAGAGTTGTACTTAGATTTGGGACTTGTAAATTCCAAGCCTCACATACTTGGAGATAATATAAGTTCCATGCATCTAGTTACAAATCAAATTTTTCATGCAAGGACAAAGCACATATAATTCCATTACCACTTTGTCAAAGAGGATCTTATGACAAAGGAAATTGACTCATCATTTTTTCCTACTAAGAAGCAAATAGCAGACAATGACAAAGGCAATTGATGGGATAATGTTATGCAGATTTAAATCTATGGTAGGTATTCAACCTATCGGAGAATGAAGACTCAAGCATACTTTAGCTTGAGGGAGAGCTATTGGATCACCAAGCTTTACTATGATTGAGATGAATTTCCTTCTCACTTCAACCATCATATGGATGATGCTATACATGTACTTTGGGAGTAGCACTTATGTGCACACTTTTGTTTGTATTGATTGAATGATCACTTATGATCATATATGTTTTAAGGCTCAAGGTATTAACCTTTGTAAAAGAGAAAATTAAAGGCCCAAAGCTCACGAGTTGAAAGTAGTTGAGGTTGATTCTTAATCAATCAATCAACGTAGATATAACATCAACTTTCACTTTTCCTACAATGTAGGAAGAGATTCTAATCATCTTCAACAAATAATTATGCGAGGATTTGAATTCAAAAACCATGAGATTTGGGTCATGGAAAATCACCAAAGGCTCTATATGAGATGAGAGATTCTTTGTACATAGAGAGACTGATGATTTGATGTAAAATAGATACACTTTTGGTCATTGCTTGGTGCCATATATTCAATTCTCTACTCCTTGTTCCTCATACTCAATCATCTTTCAAAGCTTGGTTCTCACTCTAAAAAGGTTTAAATAAAGTGAATTAGAACTCATTAGAAAGTTACTAATTTCTAGTTTATGTGTACAAATTTTCAATTCATTTGGTTGAGTGAATTTAGAGAAATATCCAGCTAAAGGTCTTGGAGTCATCTTTTGCAGAATCTTGAAAAGTCAGGGACACACCCAATCACTGCTAAACTAAATCTCATTCATTGGTCAGTATAGATTAATGCTTTTTATACATTATAGCATTTCAAACCTATGTATGAAATTCCCATAAAAGGAATTTTTCCAATTGTAATTGTGTTGGCTTCTCTAAGTGTTTTAAGTCATAGCTTCCATCCAAATATAGATGAATTTTTGTGAGATAGTCAAGGTGCAAGTTATCTATTTTGCATTAACTTGTTTTTGTTGATGTTCCAAAGTACCCATTGGGTTTTATTGCATTAATAGAAAACTTAGAAGATCTATCTTCCATATCCAAGGAGCTAGGGTAGTTCCTATGTTGGTTTGTTGGACCATCATCACCATCTGACAACCCAACTTTTCAAGCTTCTCCAAA
>CM035426.1:136655180-136767680 GCA_020310875.1 Ceratopteris richardii | reverse complement strand
ATCAACCTAGTGGGAAGGGCCATGGTGATTAACACCTTCCTGATTTCTTCAACTATTTACTTTCTCTCTTGTTGGAGACCAAAAGACAAAGAGATTGTTAAATAGAAAGGTTCTGTAGAAACTTTCTATGGATAGGTGACCCCAACAGAAGGGGAATCCCCAAAATTAAGTGGAATATTTGCATTAGCCAAAAAGATAAAGGTGGTTTGGGCATTCTTGACATCGAAGGCATGGCCAATAAGTTAGCCAAAAAATGGTTAATTAAGGCATGGAGCTACAGTGAAGCCTCTTGGGCCAAGCCTATTTTAAGGAATAGTAGCAATTTTGAGCTTATGGGGCTCGATGCAAGGACCTCGGCCTCCTCACCCTGCTCACTAAAGGTCACTGACCTCAATGCAAAGTTATCCTTTGGGTTTGAAGTAACAGAGAAATTATACATTTTGAAACTAGATTTTTCGAGAGAGTGAACAAAATAAGTGATGCAAATACATAGGTAATTCAATGTAGATCGAAACAAAGTTCTTGATGTGCTCTTTTAACATTATGAAGATCCTTGGGAACGAACGATTGCAATATCATAAAAGCATTTGAATATGTTCCATGCATCTTAATACCACAATACAGTGAATGATTTCAAGAGCATATGATCACTGATTTTATAAGTATCTTCCATGCATTCATATACTATAGTTATGATATGCAGAACCATGATTTTCATATAATCAACTATCATTGCATGAAACCGTTCATCAAATGGATGTTGTTTGCTTGCCATATTAAGGAAAATATTCTTGTTATGGCCATACAATTAAAAAAAAGAACTTACGAACTGTTATTTCGTTTACAATACAATGAATGGTTTCAAGAGCATATGATCACTAATTTAAGTATCTTCCATGCATTCTTATACTATAGTTATGATATGCAGAAATCACATAATCAACTATCATTCACGAAATCGTTCATCAAATGGATATTGTTTGCCTGCCATATTAAGGAGCATATTCTTGTTATGGTGATAGTGAATCAAGAGAGCTGCAAATATGTAAATAACTTATTGGAGAGCAGAATACTAAGGAAGGCCACAAATCATTTAGAATATGGCCATACTATAGAGAAAAAGAACTTGCAAAACTGTTATTGTACTTAGATTACATTGAGAAAACACCTCGGAAAAGGATTATTGCAAAAGCATAAAATCGGTCATTTAAATAGCTTCCCTGCATTCAAATACTATATTGATGTAAAAAATAATGGTTTCCAGGATTCGCTGTTAATTCATCGTCATCATTGGATACAATGCTGATACTAATGCATCATCTACGGCATACTCTGTTGATCCCAATACATCTCTTCAGTATTTTACATTCAACTTGTAGTCTTCATTGAACTGCTTGACCTCCTCAGGATATTGAACTCAACCCTAAGTTTGCACAGATATGTCACCATCTTCACTATATACCATCATCTTCACTAGGTAAAACTATATATCATCATCTGACTTGTCGTTACTAATTATACAAATTTCTATCATGAGAATACAAAGCTTGTTTATACACAGAACTAGCGTCTCCATAGAACTTACATGTGACAGTGAGGCTTGCATTTGCAGCTGCTTTCTGGATGGCTTCAGGAGTATGGGAATTTGTCAAGCAATCCCAGCAAGTGTCCTCTTCATCATCATCATAATCACAGTCGTCATCGTCATCTTGGTCGTCATGATTATGGTTGTTACCAATGTTGTCGCTTTTCATGCCGACTCTCCTGTAGGATTGCGAGGTCTGCGATCTAAACTTGAAAGCTCGAAGGGAAGCAGAACGAAGTTCTCCCGGGAAGCAGGTAGAGCAGGAACTGGGCTCAGGCGCGTCATACACGCATACCCATCCGTAGTGCTCTTCCCATCTTGCGCGCACAGAGAAATAATCCCAATCATGGGAGACAGTGACGACGTAAGGAAGGTTGCTCATGCTCCATCCTTGCTTGTTCAGGTAATCTTCAACACCGGGACTGGAGAAGGAGACGACTGAAAGCGCGTCGCAATCATCATCATCATCCGGGTCGAGGGGACCACGTTGCTTCCTGCGCGAGGCGTACACGGCGGAGCTCTCAGCGCATTTCTCATTCTGGAGAGCAGCTGAGACGAGAATGGCGATTCCTGCACCGAGGCTGTGACCAGCAAGGAGAACAGAGGATGAGGGGTACGTCTGGAGTACAAGGCGGGTGTAAGCGACAGCCTGCGCCACGTAGTCGAGACTGGGGAGGCCAAAGAAGCCTGCGCAGAGGTCTAAGGGCGGCGCGAGAAAGTCAGCGTAACGCGGAAAGAGGATGGCGCCTGCACAGAGGTCGGCGAGCTCATCACGAGAGGTGGCGGCGACATCCCAACCGCGGAAGACGATGACGACACGCGACGTGCTGACGAGAGGCGTGGTGTCCTCGACGTATACGAAAGCGCGAAGCCCAGGAGCGCCGGGTAGGCTGGGCCTTGTCGGAGAGACGTCGGTGGAGAGGTGCCATCCAATGAGCGGAGGCAGCGGCCCTGGATCGGGATCTGTGAAGTTGTAGGTGTAGGAGTTGGCGCACATCTGCAGAATGAAATCTGTTGCGACCCTGAACTCCGCACCGCTCTTGTTTGGGATCTCTGCGACAGAGTCCCAGCTAGATTTCAAACCTACGCCCACATTGTTCAAGCGTCCAGCTGCCAGATTGTCTGCTTCCGCCAGGGGCGGAGATGCAAGCGCCATAGCCGTCGCCGCTGTCAACACCACCACCTTCACTATGAACTTAAGCCATGTGCTGTACATGGCTCTTAAACAAGAAAAAATGTACTTGAATACTTCTCTCTCTCTCTGTGCTTCACCCTCCTCAAAACTTGAAAGTACTCACGAGTTAGCTGCAGCAGCAGCAATGGCTTCGGAGAACTGCACAAGGCGATGTGCCGCTCTCTATTATTCATTCTTAGGACTAGCACATCAAAATCAAATCTCGTACAATGGTTCTTCATTGCGATAGAAAGGAGAGAAAGCGATGCATTACTTTTCTTTGACGCTAGAAAAAGAGGCATTGGCGTCACGGTCCACGGATAACAAATTAACATAAAAATTAATGATTAAATCTCCTAAATTATTGTTAAAAGTTATCATAAATGATTGTGAAAATCCTCATAAATTTTAGTTCACTTTTTCTTCTCTGTGTTAACAGCATAGTGATGTGGCAGTGTTTTAACAAGCTTTAGTTCATTAAGTTAACTGAAAGGGTCTACATCTCATAGCATAGGGAAGCCGGTGGAGTTTTGACCCTTTGAGATGGAGGTTCAGAGTTCAAACCTTGGACTTGACATGTATGGCTGTAGCCAATTAAACCAGTTGTAATGTTGTAATCTTGTTTAATTTTTTCTTTGTGAGATACGGGGGATCCACGAATACTATGCTCATTCATTTGTAGAGTTTCACTTTCAAAGTTAAAATTAAAGCTCAGGAGAGTAGGCTTCGGCTGAACCTTCATTTAAAAAAAAAAAAGTGAACTGAAAGCAAGCTGCTTCACTTCAATTGTTTTGTGACTCTGGTAAAATGCCATTAAAAATGAAGCTCTCTCAATTTTATTTTTATAAATGTGTGGCCAATTTTAACAAACCTCTTAAAAATGGTTTATAGAAAATTCGGTGTAGATAAAAAAAATTAAAATTGTGGAAACTTTTCTTTTTTCTTCAAGTAACAGAGAGTGTTTATTAAAAAAAAACGACAAGTTAAAAAACAAATGAATCTCTCATGAATTTCTCACGAAAGAGACTAAAAAAATTATTTTATTTTATTTTGAAAATGGAGGTTCGACAAACGCCTACTCTCTCGAGTTTTAACTTTGAAAAAACAACTATACAAGTGAATGGGCATAGTACCTACGGAACCTCCCGTAACCCACAAAACAAATGTTACACAAGATTACAACTAATTTCAACTTATTTTAAATGACAAAGCCATTAAATATCCAATTCAAAGATTGAACTCTTTATAATTTCCGTCTCAAAACACCAAAAACTTAACCACTAGAACAACGAGACATGAACAAAAAACTAAAAGAATATAAACTTTCTTTGTAACTCTGTTTAAACATCTTATACCTTTTATTTATTTGTTTATAATTTAAAATTCTAAAAAGAAAAACGAAAGTAACATAAAAATGCACATTTCATTCGTATGGTTTTTTTAAGTGCCCGACCTTAAGATGTGTTCTCTCCATTCGGCCGTCGCACCTCCTCGATCGCACTATCCTCTTGCTACATCGTCTTTACGATTGGGATCGCTCCAAAAATTCATGGATCTTATATTTTCTCTCCCCAAGTAAACGACTTATTATATGCATCCGTTCCTCATACCGCATAATGATGTTAGGATCAATGTCTTCAAGCCGAATCCATATGTTGCTCCCATAAGATGAGGGCTTCTTGGCTTTAGAATTGTCCATCGCATAAATCAGGTTGATGCCAACCATAGGCAATCATATGGAGTCTCTCTGCTTCATCCATGTTGTTCATTTGTTTGTCTTAATATGCTCTTTAAAGTTCTTTCATTCTTGCCAAATAAAGGAAGAAACAACCTTGGAATTTTTGCTACATATAATGGAAGAATTAATTACAGAGGGAGATAAGACTATGACCTGTCACCACGTAGCTCCTTTGAAGAAGAAGAACTCCACGTTCTTATAGATAAGTTGAGCCCATGATTCACATCGATTAATTCAAGCTGGTCTAACCAATCCTTTTACAGCCTATTTACCAGCCCTCTTCCTAATACGGAGGATACTTAATCTTCCTTGTCTCTTGATAGACAACAGACATCCCATTTAATCCTGTGAATACGTTCCTTTTAAGTTCTCAATCCAGAGGAAGTTGTAACATAACAGTCGCAGTTTATGAAACTCTTTATCCCATTTAATCCTGTAACATAACAGTTGCAGTTTATGAAATTCTTTATCCGGGCTTCCAGCACTAAAGGAATTTAAGAATGGATGGAATGATGTGACAAAAAATTAGAAATACAAGCTCATGGCCGGACACAGAGACAAGCTGATACAAATCCAATTTTTGATGCGTATTAAAATGATCATGCGTTCTTACTCCAAAGAAATCATAAGACGCCAAAGGTGAGCTCAAAAAGGAATCTGAACTTTAGTTGTACGTTTAGAACAAAATGAAAGCTATGGTTGAATTACAACTTGATTGGTGATGTACATATGCATGTCTATCATATATTTGGACGTAGCTCGATATAAATCATTCTGTTACAATTGTAGAAAAATTTCACAAACCTAATTCATTCAAAGTTTATGGAAGTCACAGATAAACAAGCGCGACTTTCGAATAGGTAATTCAATTTTTCTTCATGGCTAATGAAAATGGAAAGCGACAAGTTATTGTAAAATTCAGATTTTACTATTCTGCTCTGAAGAAAGATAACTCCACTGGATGTGTACATGTGCATGCCTGCATGTAGTTAAGCGTAAGTAGACACGAATCATTCTATAACAGTTCTGGAAAATTAATAGAGCTCTAAGTCATTCTGATTCAGAAGAAATCCTATAATTCATGCTCATACCAAGGAAAACAGAAATCAAGAAGGTAAATCAATGGGGAACAGAAAGTTCAAGTTTAGTAGGAAAAAAATGGTGTGTTACTATAAAACTGTTGTATTCCTAACACTACAGGTCCATTAAATTTTGACAGTGAGATCTGATGCAAAAGCGTAGTGTCCTACTTGAGTTCTTGACATTAAATTGGATTGACATGATGTCTACATTCCCCTATATGTTGGTACAATTTAGTACGTACGGTTCTGAAGAAACGAAATCGTGTAGCATAAAAGAGATTCAGAAATTTGATGGCAAATTTTAGTTAAAAACAAAGTGATGCGCTATTATAGAATATTTAAATATTACTATTACAAGAGAGAAATCGAATTCCTACAGCAAGATCTGATGCACAAGCATAGGTCCTGTAGAGTGCTCTAATATTGAATTTAGTTGACATGATGTCTACATTTCTCCACATTATTCTTACGATTCAGTACGTCCAAGGTTCTGAAGACATATAATCTTTAACATGACAGAATTTGAGATATTTGATCACAGGCCTTTCACGTTGAAGTCATATTTCAATGTTGTTAAATCCATGTTATACTGTTTGTTTTAGCCAGATACCGCAGTTGAGACTTGTGAGCTTTGATTTTTGTAACCCTAATTCATGATAAGCTTTGGGGATGTCTTGTTCTAGACATATGTACTATGAAACAGCAACTACTTGGAAAGTCGGTTCCAGGATGCTTTCAGTGAAAATGATGTTAATAACACAAAAGCTTTATCTCCCCCATCTACATCTGAAGATGTCATTGGATTTTCAAAAGGTGAGGTGATATCCCTAATAGAAAACTTTCACGGTTTTCTCCACATGTAAAGATGTCAATGGATTTTTAAAAAACAAGGTAATATCTATAGTAACAAAGCTTCACCAGTTCATCAACATATCCAAATATTATTGAGCTTTCAACAGAGGAGTTTGAAGGAATCGATCAATATATGGCAATTTATATCCAATCAGTACAAAGGAAAGGATTTTCAATCACAGAAGAGAGAGAAATACAGAGTTTTGGAATTTTTGAAGCTGCTATCATCGTCCCTTTGTGAGCCCACCCTCATGTCTCTTCGTCTTGATTTTGACAAGAATAGGAATATTTATAGTCGAAGACCCTGCAATTTGCACAGAAGAAGTTCAAAGAGAGAAGCTTTTGCACAGAAGAAGTTCAAAGAAAGAAGCCGACATGGTGAAGGAGAAAGTACTGTATGTCGACTCGTGAACTACTTTTGGACAGACCATTTCTATGAGCATGACCATAAGCAGTCGCGCCACGCGAGGAGATGCCGAGAAAATGTACTCCTTGTATAACACTCCATGAAACCAGCTGTTTCGGCGTTCAACAGAAGAACAGCGAAGCCGTTCAACCAGATTCGGAGTTCTCTCAACGGAGAAAAGCTGCACGATGTTGTAGCTTTTCTTCTACCTTTTGTTTGATTAATCGTGTTCTACACTCGCTGCTTAATCAAAATGTTTTTCATACGGAACTCGACCAAAAGAGAAGCATGCCAGATCCATAGAATGCGCGTCTGCATAATCTTAACTAGACCGTGTTTTCTAGAAATTGTTGAATTGATGCGTCATACCGTGAAGCTTGCCCGTGACCAGCGATGGAGATGCTGATGCTTAGATGTACGTCCACGAAGGACAGGAGGAAAAAGGCAGACACGCATACGTTGTTTCCTCCATTGCTACTGTGTTTCCTTTTTTTTTTTTTGCACAAAAGCTGTAAGTAAATTAGAGGAGGAAAATATATAAGAACATTTTTTTTTTAAATGGAGGTTCGACCAGCCTATTCCCCGAATTTTAACTTTGAAAGAACAATTGTACAGGTGAATGGGCATAGTACCGCTGAGATTTCCTGACTTTTTGTATGCCACAAAACAAGGGTTAGACAAAATTACAATATAGTACACGTGGGACCCCTCGTATCTTACGAAACAGGGGTTAAACAAAATTACGATTGGTATGAACTAATTTGGATTAGCAAAAGCCATTACATGTCTAGCCCGGAGATTGAACTCTTGACCTCCACTTTAAGAGATCTAAGAACAACCTGATGTGGACACTATAAGAACATTTTTGTTTCTTCACGAAAGCTTTAACTAAATTAGAGAAAGGAAATATATAAGAACATAGAGGAATTTACAAAGCAAATCGATAAACGTCCCATCTCTTTATGGCGGAATTTTCTTTTCAGTTTGTCACCTTGGATTACAAAAGATCATTTTGTCTCGAATAAAGGGGAAAAAAAATTATGGTTATTCTTTCTTTTACTTAGAGCCCCAACGACTTTCCTATCGAGCATTTTTTGGGCCTTTTTACGAAGTCGATGGTACATTTTCTCTTATAGATTTTCCACATGGACTTCTCCTTAATAACATTCTAAAGGGGCACAAGGCACCCCAACACCTCTACAAGAGGAGCTTCTTGCCCTGGAACCTTCAAGTTCATCTAGAGGATTGTTTGGAGGATCTTCCAAACTTTCTCACTCTTAAAGCATGGGAAGAAGAGATGTTTGATGTCTTCCTCCTCTCTAAGACATCTCTTACACTAGAAAAGCACCCTACACAATTTTTGGGCTTTCAAGTTGGCCCAAATATGATGGTGGAGAATTATCAAGAGTAATATTGTTTCCTTCTTCTCAATGAGAGAACCATCGATCATTAGTTGTTGCATGATTGAGGTCCACACAATGTTCATTTTTGGTTCAGGGTGATGTAGAAATCCACTTTTTTTGTCGATTCTAGGGATTTCATCAATATACTCATCACCATTTCACCTTAATTCTCTTGGATGAAAAATTTTTTATACTAGAGAACTCTCAAGACTTCTCTATTCATTCACTCTTTTCATGGTTCCAATATAACTTATTCAAACCATCAAATCCCTTGGACTAGAGCTTTTTCGATCTTAAGACATCCTTCTTAGCTAGCAAGTTTACTCCTAATATAGTAAAGAAAATATGTTGGTGCACATGATTCCAAGCCTACATACTTGGACAGTTAACATTCACTTTATATGGTCATTTAAAGTCACATATGACTATTCCTGTGTAAAAAAGCATTTACTTTTATTCTTGTAAAAGTGCATATGTTAATTGCACTTACTCTCACGTGGAGTTAGGAGGAATCAAATCACGAATCACTTGGTAGGTGATTGATGAGAAAGAGAGTCCTAAAGTTTAGGATTCACTTGATGGTAAGAGCTTGAATTTGAATTCAAAAATTGGCTCCAACTCTAGCTATAAAAGATGGATCAAAATCTCGCATGCTATGAGCCCGATTTGGAGATCATTTGAGAGGAATCTATAGTGCTTAGTGAGCTCATTCTATAGCTCCATCACTACCCTCACATTGTGCAATGCTTTCATTGCCAATGGCATTCTAATCTATGTGCATTAATATATACATGTTGATCATATCTCACTCTCTCTTCTCTGTCATGTTCATCTCAAAACAGTGAACTTCTCAGACTTGGTTCTCAGTGCAATATACTTGATCATTTGATGTGCGTTAAAGTGATTTCTAATTAGGATGAGAAGAGAGTAGCACACACTCCATTTTCAAGCTTTGAGATTCACATATCATACCCATTATGTCCTTTAAAAAGACATATGTATATGCCCAGTTAGGTAGTGTTTAAGGATCAAAAGCTCTTAGTTGTGAGTAGAGATTCTTCTCCATAATGTATCCAGTTTTAATGCCATATTGATTGTTGGATTATTAGTATAGTTCTCTAAACTATTCTCTAGTCTTAACTCTATGTAGTCAAGGAGAATTTGTTCTAAGAATCAAGTGTGGTCACAATGTGTACATAAACAGTATGTAATCATGTATCTTGTCTTTGTGACATTGGTTTTCTAAGTGTTATTAATTATATTTAGCGAGATGCATTGAATACATATCTTGATAAGTCCAGTTATAGTGTGCAAAAGGTCTTCGGTCAATTCGGAGATGTCTCATAGAAATCAACATTTTGATTTATTGAGCTCTATATTAGTGAATTTGTGGGGCCATTCATGCTTCATGTTATGGTGGGGATGAATTGACGTCACCCATCATATAGATGTGCCTTAGATAGAGCATATTGTCATCATCATTTTTACTAGATGAATGAGATGGTTAACCTACTTGGCTAAAGTGATGTTATAGTCATAGTTTCTCCTAAATGAACTACATGCTTAGCAAAGTGGGCTAAACTGATGAACCCATATTCATCATCTTTTTTAGATCGGGTGAAATTGAACTAGCCAAAAATAAGGAAACATACATGTAGCATTATGGAATAGAGATCTTCTTTAGATCACAAGGAGGACACACATGTTCCTTTGGTCACCAATATCCATGGAGGCTATGAAAACTATGATCTTAAACTTAGAAAAAACTTTGTATGATATCTTCGAGCATGTTATATAAAGCTCTAAGAACAAAATATGTATGCTTAAAGGATGAAAAAGGTCCCCTAATGGCCTAAGTCCTACATTTTGGTTTGATTCCACCATGTGTGCCAAGCATTGGGCCATCGAAATTAATATATTTTGTAAAAACAAAGTTCTGTAATTTCACTTATTAGTCACTAACTAAAAGGCTGCGATGGTACAATTTATATTTTTGGTTTATTTGATCAAAGGATGTATAAGGGCTACTAGAGAGAGAGGATCCAGGCGATGCACCACCTAACTACCAATTGACCATATTGATATACATGAAAACATCCAAGCCACTATAGATTCATGTCCCATTGTACTAAAAAGTACAACATATCATCCTTGGGTATGTTAGGCATTGCTCTATCCATCAAACTTATGCCTAATCTTTCCATCTTCTTATCACTCTGGATCTCACACTCCTTTGTCTTTAGAAAAAAGTTTGAGAATACTTTTTGTTTCAAATGGTTGATATTTTAGAGCTTAACCATCGGTCTCTAAAAGAGCTCCAAGTCCATGAAAATGTTGTTTTGCTCATTATATTGGATAATGTCTTGATTACCTTTGAATTCCTTTGTGATATGGTAGTGGAACCCAACGTAGTCATTTAGCTTGTCATTGAGTCTTTTTTTCAGCCTCCAAACATCAATAATATTTGGAAAGTAGTTTGTAGCGATTCCTTTAGCTTTTGGGGCATGCTTCATGTCCTTTGTAAGAATGTGTAAACTTTTTCACTAATACCATATTCATCCATTGCATTTTTCAAAGTATCAAGGGATATGGTGTTATTATGAATAAGTTGACCCACGACTCTCAAGTTCACAGCTTTAATTTATTCTCTTGCAACAATTTATTTCCTTTGCTAGGTTGGCATTTGGATTGATATTCTCCTTTATGGGATGCATGGCCACCCTACATTAAGAACCAAATATTTTCTCCTTTTGAATTTATCTTAATATCCTCTCCATTGTGCAACTTTCTTTTCCTCTCATGAAGTTCAAGACTTTTCACCCTTTTTTTTCCAATCGTTTTTTTATACTTCTCATATTCTCTTCTTCTTCTTGACTTGTGGTGTCTTGAGACTTGTAGAGCTTCCTCAAGCAGGAAATTTTTGTATTCTGAGCCTAAAGTATTCATCTTTAAAAGATAGATGTGTTTTTTGAAGTACCCCAAAAGCTTTTCAAGAGAGAACCCTATCCATGATGTTTTTGGGATGAAGCATGAGGAGGTGGAAGGTGAACGTGAATATGATACTCGGAAGTTCCATGGGAGTCTGCCATTGCCAATACATACATAAGTTGGTTACTAATATAGAAGAAATGCCATTTTGATATTTTTCAATTAAAAAAAATCCCTTCTCATCTCTTAAAACTCATGTTTTGTCATGCCACTGTTGGAGTTAGACCTCTACGCAAACAACACAAGGAGGAAGAAGAATCTTGCAGCACAATACACAATATTGAATGTATTACCACTAGAATATACAAAGATAAGTAACCCATTAGGGCTATCGGCGTATATACAAGCCGGGGAAAACAACCTGCTAAAGAGGGAAAAAAGTGCCCCGGTGGTCCTAGTGTGTTCACACACATAACTACCTAAATATATCAACAAATCCCCCCTAGGAGTGATGCGGTGAACAAGAAGTTGGCACTCATGTATAAGGAAGTGCCAAGCTATGTGGAATCAATCCACAAAAGGAAGTAAGCCCAAAGCTTTGTGGAAAGCTTCAAACTTCTCCCTAGGTAGAACCTTCGTGAAAAGGTCTGCAATGTTCTCCTACATGGGCACATATGCCGAGCTGATCTCTCCATCAGAGAACCTCTCCCTGACATAATGATAATGCACCTCAATGTGCTTAGTGTGAGCATGGAACATAGGGTTCCTTGCAACTTCCAATGCACTCTGAATGTCAGTGAAGATGGTGGTGGTAGAAGAATGACCAACACCCAAATCATCCATAAGGCATCTGAGCCACACACACTCAACAATCGCTATGAAAGCTACCCTATACTCAGCCTCACAACTTGAAACTGCCACAATAAGCTGCTTCTTGTTCAGCCAAGATATGCATGAGCTACCAAGCATGAAGCAAAAACCACTAGTGGACACACGAGTTTCATAGCAACTAACCCACTCAGAATCAAAAAAAGCATTCAAAGGAGGCGGTAGTGATCCCCCCTTGGGATAAAACAACCCAAGTAGCCGGGTACCATTCAAGTATCAAAAGAAGTGCTTAACTCCCTACCAATGCTTGATACTTGGGCAATACATAAACCTGCTCATTGATGAGATAGCAAACTGAATATCTGGTTGAGTAATGCATAAGTAAATCAAGCATCAAACAGCCTACTCATAGAGAACAACATCAAATGCATCTCCAACATCATAAAGAATCAATCATAAACCTCTCTCCATAGGAGTGGCAATAGGTTTACAGTCTTGACGGCCAGAACATTGCAATAATGTGTCAATATATTTTGTTTGACACAAAGCTATTCTACCATATCACACATCTCAAATGAGGCATGCAAATCAGCATTGAAATCAGCAATATGCTTCTCATGAGGACCAGTGAGCAGCATGTCATCAACATACACAACAATGATTAGAAGCACATCATTAGCACGCTTAACGTATGAGGTGCTTTCGATTGGATTGTTCTCAAAACCATAGCACATGGTGCTTGCTTTAAACCATATAATGCCTTCTTTAACCTGCACACCTGGTTTTCATGCCCTATCTACACAAAGCCACAGGGCTAAAAAACATACACTTCTTTATGAAAGTCACCATTGAGAAATGCTCTTTTAATTTCCAATTGATGTACATTCCAACCATGATGAGCTGCAAGTGCATAGATGCTACGAACAATAGTCATTCAGCAAGTAGGTGCAAAGGTTTCATCAAAATCAATGCCTCTTTCCTGCGCATAATCCTTTGCAACAAGCCTAGCCTTATACCTGTCAACTGTTCCATCAAGCTTACACAAGCTTATATACCCACTTAGTGCCAATGGTCTTCTTGCCAGGAGGCAAGTCACATAAAGACCATGTACCATTTTTCATGATAACATCATATTCAGATTGCATTGCAACCATCCAATGTTCAGAATTTTGTGCTTCATCAAACGAAACAGGTTGACTCCCATCATAGAGACTAGAGGCAGCCATAGCATAGCAATGTGATGCAAAAGAGGCACTATGAGAGCCTGAATGAGTATGGTATGGTAGAGCTGCATATAATTTGTTGTCATGCAAAGTCTATACTAGCCATTTTGGCATAGTTTTTGCCTCCTCAATATCAGCTCTCTCATGAACAAGTGCATCATGTAAATCTGCATAAAAAATGGAGTGATATGCATCATCACACGAAACCTGCAAAGGTTGAGAAGTTGCCTCATTAGGACCAACACTATACTATCCACCTGTAAAAAGAGGTAGCAAAGTATCATACATGTCTTTGGAGCTAACATATGTCTGCTTCGTACATGAAAGTAAAGGCTGAATAGCATCTTCCACAAAAACAACAGCATGTCTAATCAAAATGCATTTAGTCTATCGATGATACAGACGATAGCCTTTGCTTTCAGAACTGTACCAAAAAAAATACATTTTACTACTTTATCATCCAATTTCTTGTGATGTTATTCAGGCACTAATGCATATGCTAGACAATAAAAAACATGCAGACGAGCAACAGATGGCTTGCGACCATGCCAAGCCTCATATGGAGTGATAGATGTAGTTTTTTAGTGGGACACCTATTAAGTACATATGTTCACACATAACAGCCTCAAGCTAGAAACTATGTGGTAAAGCCTGACTCTTGACCATACACCTTGCCATCTCCATGAGTGATCTATTCTTCTGTTAAGAAAATCCATTCTATTGAGGTGTATACGGCACTTTACAATGATGTTTTATCCCAATTTCAACTAGAAATGCATTAAAGTCAGAAGACATATATTCCCCCCCTCGATCAGAACAGAGGGTGCCCATATTACATGTTGATAGATTTTCAGCCAAAAGCAAAAACTGTTTGAAGCACATAAATACTTTGGACTTTGCTTTGAGTGGATATACCCATGCATGCTTGGAAAAATCATCAATGAAAGTCACGAAGTAAAGATAGTTCCCAAAAGAGGGTGTTTGCATAGGACCACAGACATCACTGTGAACAAGCTACAATCTCTGAGTAGCTTGAACTAAACCATCTTTTGGGAATGAGGAACGCTACATTTTGCCCAAAATATATCCTTCACATACATGTTTTTCGGGTGCCTCAAGTTTGGGCAAAGAGGACACTATTTCAGATTTCCGCAGGCATAGCAAACTAGCAAAATTCAGATGACCAAAGTGTGCATGCCAAAGCTTTGCATATGACATAGCCTGAGAATCATATACTGCACATGCCGAATCATTCACAGATCTTTCATAGTCTATGAGCTTATACAGCCCATGACATAAAATGCCAGAAGCAATAATCATGTCGCCATTTGATAGATCATGAACTGTACATCTGTCATCAACAAATTTCACAACCAAGCCACTCTTGGCTAATGCAAAAACTAATAACAGATTTTTCTTGATCCTTGGCACAAATAAAGCATTCGACAAAGTGAAGGAACTACCATCAACAGTAGTCAGAATGATCTTACCAACTCCTATGATAGGATAAGAGGAGTTGTTGGCACATGTGTTAGTATTCTCTGTAGGGGCAGGCTGAAGTGAAGTGAAGAAACTGCGTTGTGAGGTAATATGTTTGGTTGCTCCACTATCAAAGTACCAATCATCTAGGTCTATTCCAGACATGCAATGCTCATGAGAAGATGGGTCAAAACTGCAAACAGTAGTAAATGTCCATTCTTCATCCTATGCAAGTTTTGCAGACTCTGTTTTTGATGTAGAGGCGTTCTGGACTCTTTCTTCTTTGTCTCTTTAGGAGTCAGTTTTGGACAACTCTTAATGACATGATCATTTGCTTTAGAGCATTTGCAAAACAATCTCTATTTTTTTTATTTCTTCTCATCTTTGTCTTTTTTCTTTGATTGTGTAGAATTAGAAGATTTTTGCTTACTAGTAGAAGAGCTCCATTTTCCTTTGCCCTTCTGACTAGCTAGGAAAGCTTGATCT
Source organism: Ceratopteris richardii (assembly GCA_020310875.1). NCBI lineage: Eukaryota > Viridiplantae > Streptophyta > Polypodiopsida > Polypodiales > Pteridaceae > Ceratopteris > Ceratopteris richardii. The sequence goes on along the minus strand of CM035426.1, from coordinate 136,752,496 downwards.
GCAACACACATAATAGACCTGTTATACCTGGACTCATCTTCCTGCAACAGAAAAAAACTAACTCTTCAAATGTTAGGGCATTTGGATTGCCTTTCATCATCAAACAAAGAGTAGAAGCAAAACTCTGATATGAATGAGGAGGACGATTCAGAACGGTCTGCACAAGTGAGCTATCTGGTATAACTTCATCAGCAGAAATTGAATGTTCCTTTGTTAAAAAATTGTCCATAGAATAACCTTCATTCATATGCTCACTCTCCAACTGTTTTTGGAGGTAAGCAACACGAGCCTCATTCCTAGCCTAGTACAATGTGGTAAGTGTATCCCAAGCATTCTTAGTGGTTCTATAAGAGCGAATGTGAGGAATAATGGCATGTTTGATAGACAAGGCTATCAATGCATGTGCCTGAGCATCTCTGCCATCTCGACAAATTTTCTCTGCACTAGGTGCAGTAGAAATCATAGCACAAACAAGAATCTAAAGAATATCAGCATCTTCAACGCCATCTCCATCAGCTTCAATACTTGTATTTGTAGGTGTAATAGGATGTTTTTCAACACTCTGCACAATGTTCCACAATACTTTTGCAACCAATACATGTCACATCATATAAGCCCACAATGGGTAATTGGTACCGTTCAACTTATCCTCAACAACCAACATATGGAATACATCATTGTTTTCATCCATGGCCACTGACTAAAATACCCTAGTGCAAAAAAATTATTGTATCTAAAGAAGTTGAAGAGAACTACCCTGACAAGTTCTGGTAAATTTGTAGTCGACTTCGAGATGCTTAAATATTGGCAAATTGAAACCTATATATATCTTTGGCACAAAAAGATGAAATAGCTTGCACAAGTGCTGCGATAGTGCATTCAAAGGCCAAAACAAGCTCAGATCGCAATTTTGGCACCACATAGCAAAGTTGTTTTGATCTCCTAATCACCCAAAATATGCTCACCAAATTTCGTGCGATTCTGAGACTGTGACCGGAGGAGTATCGATGATGTCGTAGATGAAGCAGCGACCTGCTTTGATACCAATTATTGTAGTTAGATGTCTGCAAAAGCAGCAAACAACACAAGGAAGAAGAAGAAGCTTGGAGCACAACACACAATACTCAATGTATTACCATTAGAATGTACAAAGATAAGTAACCCATTAGGGCTATAGGCGTATATCACACACATCACTACCCAAATGTATCAATAGCCACCATGTAGTTAATAGCAAACCAGTCACCCACTTTGCAGCCACAAGGTGAACCCTTTCACATGGGGAAATGAAGCTTTTCTTGGCAAGAAGTGAAGAGTTTAATTTTCTACTTCTCCAAGTATATTTAGCCTTGTGAATCTATTTGTTTCTTATGTGAGCCCATTCCCTCTTTCTCTTGAGGGTATGCTTTTTAAAGAGTATTCTTGAGGCATTCTTCATCAAAGACAAGACTCCAAATCGCACCATAGTGGATTGATCATGTCAAGAGGGTCACAACCCATGCCACATGTCCACAATACCATCCATAGTCTTCTTGAACCATTTCTATCCCAAAACAATGAGCTCAAATTGGAAAAAAAGAAGAGAGATTGACAATCTGCATGCAAGACTTGATCACATGCTAGCTCATTGGAAGGCTTACAAGTTATCATGAATGGGCTGAAGCTTCTTTTGCTATAGCTTCTCATACCAATGACTACATACAAATATTTTTATTCTATGTAGAGAAAAACCATATCATCTGTTGTGTGAATCGGGTCTTGAACCTAGCTCCTCAAGAGAGAGAATTCACTCAGCCATCACTTCATCTTCTTAGAAGGTCCTTGATATCCTCTTGTGTTAGTATAGCATGCACCCATCTCAAATCTTAGCAAAAGAACCTTGTCTTGTTTGAGAGGATATAGGTGCAACTTGTGTGCCATTTGGAGAGCCTTTATACCATTGAAAGAAAGGCAATCTTATACCATTGAAAGAAAGGAAATCTTTTTGGATGCCACTTGATTCATAATTGATTGGAAGTTCAATGATGGATAGAAGCAATAATTTCTCTTCATCTCATATATATGGCCTCAAAAAATGGAGGATGTCTCTTCACCAAAGCCAACGCATGGACGTAGCTTGAGTTGAATTCAAGTATTTTCTAGTTGATACTTGGTTCCAATGCTTGTTTGATTTTGTCTTCATCATTTTGCACTTAAAGTTAGGAGAATATTGAAATAAGAAAGATTTCAATAGAATAAGCTATGTCTAGACCAGTACAATAAGATTAATAATTTCAAGCACTAGGATGCATTCAACAAGATTTTGTTTTTAAAAGAATGTTTGTGCATCAAAGAATGAATTCTTGTAGCACAAATCAAGCTTTCTCTTCATTAGATTAAGTTATTATTGAACCAGGAATATATATTTTCATATGATTGTGCATCATAAGGGAAGGAAAGAAATGCATCAAGATTATGCATGTCAAACATTCTGTGTACAATGGGAAATTTGCATCAACTTTAGCATGCATTAAAAAAAAACATTTGGAGGTAATGTAAGGACCATAGGATTGGGCTTAAGCTAACTATTGAGAGTTCTTTGATATAAGTTCTCCAAAGAGTGTTAGAAGTTTGTAATAGCTTTAAAAGGTAAAAAGTAACAAAGTTAAAAGTTGATAAAGACTTATGGAATGATGTAGTATTTCAAAAAAAAAACTCGGGTAATTCTTATTCAAGACCATAATACATAATGTTCCATTGAATTAGAACCCAAGAAGTGAGCTTGAATAAGGTATCGTCTATACTTTAGAATTGAAGGAATACCTTAAAAATAAATGTTGAAAAGTTTCAACATGAAAGTATGCTCAAATTCAATTGACCACTCATGACCTGCATGGCAAAGCACACTGAAAGTGCAACAAAGAGTAACTACACATTAGAGCTAGGACGGTGTCCCCTAGAGACACACAATCTCACCAGTAGAGTGAACAAGCACACCAAGGGGATGTTTAAATCCTCAAGGATGGACTTATGCACCTCTTAAGGAGGGCAATTGAGACCTCACTAAAACCTGAGTTGAATAGGCAAGCCACATGGGGTTTTTAAGAAAGAAATATATATTGAGGCTCACAAAATATAAAAGAGATACTAAGTTCTAGACCAAGGCCCTTCAAACATCATAGCACATTAGGCTTGGCCACCTGGATCCCTAGACCTCAAGGAAGCTTTGACTCCATGTATCCTCCATCCCTTAATGCATAGAATTTCAGGTGAACCTCTCAAAGCCTTCCCCACATAAAATGGGTGCCTCTTAAATGCTGAAGGAAAACACTTGACTAGAGGTTCTCAAGGGGTCAACGGGGTCTCGTTTGAGAGAGAGAGAGAGAGAGAGACTATGAAGTAAGTGAATGTATGCATGTACATAAACTAGAAACAAAACATGTATACAACGAAGAGAGAGAGAGAGGGGGGGGAGAGAGAGAGAGAGTAAAGCAAGCTATGTCTTGATCGCCGCTCTTACATCAACGTCTTTTCATGAAAGAGCAACTAAAGTAAGCCAAGGGGAATATGCCGAATTCGAGTTGCTTTCAAGAAAAAGAAAAAGGGAATATTCATTTTTCTTTGAGTCTTCATCGTACTATGATCCAGAATTTTATCGTACGGTGGTCCAGAGTCATGTGAGAATATTCGGTATCTTTTACTTTTTGTGACCTTTTTAAATGAAAAAGGGGTCGAGGACACACGGGTCTTCTTTTTTCACTTGGTGCCTTGAGACCAATGATAAACTAAAGACTCAAGCTGATGAGGGACCCCTCTATTGAATAATAGAAAATAAGAAAGAAAAGTTGATAAAAATTTAGAAAATAAGAAAGAAAAGATGAAAAAATAATAGGAACTCAAGCTGATGAGGGACCACTTACTTCTGAGTTGGATAGACATTATGATAATGCTTTCTCAAGTAGACATAGGAAAAGTTTGGGGTTTTCAGGGGCCATTTTATTTGCCACCAAATTAAAAACATACTTAGTGCAGGAGGCAATAGGAGACTACCAACTCAGGAAAAACATTGGGTATGTAATTTAAAGTAGAAATCTAATCAAAGGTTTTTTTTTTTTTTTTTTATAAAGGAAGTTCGGCCTTAGCCTAATCTCCCGGACTTTAATTATATTAAAGAGAAAAAGTTACAAGTGAACGGGACTAGTGCCCATGGGACCCCCCGAATCCCACAACGCAGGGGAGGAGTCTAGCAAGCTACAAGGCATTACAAATGAGGTGGATAACATTACCATCACCCTCATGTGGGACCCATTTGGGTTTCAACTTGTTGTTTTCCAGGAGATAAATACAGTGATGTCTAAACGGTGGTGAACTCTTGGCTCGGGAGATTCTTTTACCAAGGAGAAACAAGGATTTCTCGATCGACCATTCCTTAGGAGTTTGGTCGAAATTGACGGCACAGCGCTCTCTCCAAATCTTCCAGAGAGCCTCGCCTCTGATGGCATTCCATAGCCTCGAAGAGCATCCAATCGCCTCACCCAACATCACTTGTTGCCAGTTGATTTGACTCGTTATTCTCAAAACTCGGGACACGTGATGCCAGACAACACGGGACTTGGGGCAGTCAAAGAACAGGTGGGCTAAATCTTCGATGCACCGATGACAACGCTTGCACCATGGCGGCACACCACAGATTTTGTTAGCCCTTGCATTGGTCCAGATTCCTTTATGCAAGACCTGCCACATGAGAACGGACTTTTTGACCTCAATTAGGGGGTGCCAAAGAGACATGAATTTTAGCTCCCACCGAAGTTTGGTCCAAGCAAGGCACCATCGCTTGTTAAGGGTGTGGTGAACAGCCACTTCCCCTTTGAAGTTCGGGATTCTGGACAGTTCCTTACCATTGCTCCATTTGAGGCCCTCCGAGCAAGGAGGATCCTGACCGCAGAGAAGGCGGGTAGTAGAGCGGTCCCAGGCTAAACACCTGCTTTGAAGAAGAGTCCATTCCTCAAAGGTAATGCTAAGTCTCGGAGCCAAATCTTCAAACCTAATCCACTGGCGGGTCTCTTGTTTCCAGAGTTGTTTCCACTGTTTGAACCCCTTGTTCCATAACCGCCTTGCAGTTTGGAGGTTCCAAGAATCCACTCCCCGAATGCCACTGATCGGGAACCAGATAGAGTCATTTTGTCTTATGCCAGCTGCCCACTTCCAATCATCGCTGATTCTGATGAACTGTTTGGCCTTGTTCCAATTCTTCCATAAGGAACACACGAGGCTAGAGCCTTTAGGGCAGACTGGGTGGGGGGAGAACAAAAGAGTGAGAATCCCTATGTCCTTCCAACCAGGGAGGCCGACAAAGGTAAAGTCTTCCGTGTTTCTGAAGATCAATTTAGCCCAAGAGGACTCCCTATTGCTCCAGGCCTTGATAAGCCATTTAGCCGCCAGTTTGTCAGCTAATCCAGCAATATCCAAAATACCCAAGCCCCCTGAGTCTTTAGGGCTAATGCAAGTTTCCCATTTGATTTTGGGAACCCCCCTTCTGTTTGGGTCCCCAGTCCAAAGGAAGTTCCTGCAGATTCTTTCTACTTTGGCCAAGTCTTTCTCCTTAGGTCTCCAACACGAGATAAAGTAAATAATTGTGGATAACATAAAGGTGTTAATAACCATAGCACGTCCTGCCAGGTTGACTTGCATACCTTTCCATTGATTCAGCTTGCTATCCAACTTGGATAGCACCCAGTTCCATCTTTGTTCCATTGAGATATCGAAACCCATCGGAATGCCGAGGAGACGGAAGACTTGACCGCTAGGGATAACTTGACACCCCCGATCTACCAACAATTGGGGAGTAGGCCCGCTGATCGCTCTAAAAGCAGTTTTAGCATGGTTGATTTTTGAGCCTGATGCCATACAAAAGGTGTGGAGGCACCACCAAAACATCTCAATGCTATTTATATCGTTATGCACAAAGGCATTCATGTCATCAGCAAAAAGTCTCACAACCATTTGGCCGTGATTTCGAGGTAAGGAGAGACCCTTGAGATTGCCGGCGTCCATGTGATGCTTTAATAGGCAGCTGAGTCCATTTGAGGCGATAGCGAATAGTAAAGGAGCCAGAGGGCAGCCTTGCCTAATAGATCTTTTTAAACGGATGGGCTCAGAGAGCTTACCGTTGATGTTTATTCTGGTTGAAGCATTTCCAAGAAGCGTGGAAACCATCTTCGTAAACTTTTGGCTGCATCCAAGGTCTTTTAATGATTGAAGAATGAAGTCCCATTCCAATCTGTCCTACGCTTTGTCGAAGTCGATCTTAATGAAAACTAGATCTTGAGCAGACTCCTCAGCAAAAGCAAGGCCTTCCCAAATATCAATAATTGCTTCAAGTATAGATCTACCTTTGATAAAACCTTTCTGGTCCTCGCACAGCCATGACTTTAAATGACAGGAGATTCTGTTGGCGATAACTTTTGCAATTATCTTGTATCCAGTTTGGAGCATGGTAATCGGACGCCAGTTTTCAATTTTGTTCTTATCTCCCCGTTTGTGGATTAACTTGATGACGCCATTATTCAGGCACTCAGGGAGGGCACCGAAGGAGAGAGCCTCTTGCCACACGAGGCGCAGGGGGGTGGCCACCTGATGTTTGAAGGACTTAAAGAACTCATTGGTAAGGCCATCTGGACCCGGACTTTTCCCATTGGGAAGGGCGTCAATAACCTCGATAATTTCATTCTCTGATATGTTAGCATCCAGAAGAGCAATCAAGTTCTGTGGGATTCTGGTTTGAGCAACCCTTGAGATGGTTGCCATGGAGTCGCGCCTGTGGGGGGAAAGAGGAGTCGAGACCCCGAGAAGGTTAGTAAAATGTTCGACGATGATAGTTCTATTCTCCATTTCCGTGCGACATTCAGTTCCATTGTTATCGACCATTAGGGGGATGGAATCCCTAGCTTGTTTCCTTTTGAGGATGTTACACATCTCTTTCGTTGGTTTGTCCGCCTTCCCTGCCCACCACTCTTTGAAGAAAATTTGGAGATTTTTCCTTTGGACCTCCTCCTCTAATCTTAGCCTACCCCTGATTTTCAACACACCCTGTTGGCAATGCAGCTTACCTTTGTTCACCTCTTCTTCAAGCCGTGAGAGCCTCCGGTACACCATTTCTCTTCTTTTCTTTCGAATTCCTCTTATAGCCTTTTGAGTCCTGATTAGAATTTTACGAGTCCTTTCTACCGCGTTTCTCCAGCACTTAGCCGGTTCATTACAGTAAGCAAAGGCTTCCGTCCACACCTCAGAGATTTCCTGGTGGACAGAGGGGAGGGAAAATGATGTCTGACACGCCTGAAACCAAGGAGCTTTCTGGTGCATGGGAATTGGCTTGAAGGACAGAGTAATCGGATAGTGGTCTGAGATAGTGAGGTCCATGTGTTGAGAAATCGAAGGAATACCCCACTGAAGGATGGTGTTCTGGTCGATGTAGCATCTATCAAGCCTTGCTTTCCTCAAAGAGTCCCCCGACTGGAGATTAGACCAGGAGAAACCCTGGTTGTCTTTCACTTCGACCAGGTCGAGATGGAGCTTGATTTTATCCCAAATCTCCTTCTCCTGACCGTCAATAATTTTCCCCTTGTTATTCCATCGGTCTTCGGGAGATTCAACCATGTTGAAGTCCCCACAAATCAGAACATTGTGTGAAAGGGAGTCAAGGGAAGCCCAAGTATCCATTCTGTCTGTTTCCCCATTAGGGGCATAAATTGAGACCACAGTGAACTGGAAAGGAGACCCGAAAGAGGCAGCAATCCAACGATGATTCCGACCTTCAAAAGTCGAGGTCACATTGTTAGACAAGGCGTGACTAATACCGATAGAAGCACCCCCTGTCCCTCTAGGGTGAGAAGTGGAGAACCAAAGGTGGTTCGGAGAAATGCATTTAAGCCGTTTTTGTAGATCCTCACCGTCGATTTTAACCTCTTGTAAGCAAATAAAGTCAGGGGCGAAGCACATGACTTTGAACCACTGGCCAAGAATCGAAGCTCTTGACGGGTCAGACAGCCCCCTAACGTTTAGAGATGTGAGTTTCATTTATGATGGTTTCCCTCTTTGAGATGTCAAGTTTACTTTAAGTTTACTTGATGTCAAGTTGGTACTAACTTTCCATATCTACTGTTGATGAAGATCTACAAAATTTAATGTATTCATTCAAACATGAATCCACATCAAAGGAGATTTAACACCAAGATTGAATCTTTATGCCAATCAATTTTGCAAGAGGATGGACGCTGGAGCATCTGAGTTTGCACAAAGAGTATATGGATTACCATGAAGTCAAAAACTAGAGTATCTCACTAATTTCCAAGAAAGCACCTCAATTAGATTATCATGGGAAGGAGTGCATTGTTCACTTCAAACATAGCACAAAGGGGAAGATATCCAAAGTCCAAAATATTCAAAACTCATCACAATTGAAACTCCATGACAATGCAATGGCACATGATCCATCAAATTGTAAGTGCCATTTAATAAGTTTTTTTACTTATTAGCAATCTCATGGGCAGAAACTATTTTAGAGATGTTTTTCCATCAAATTTCTATTGACGAGAGACCCTAGAAGCATTCACAGGGAGGTTCAATGTGTTGTATGAAAATATAGGGAATTTGATATATGAAAGTGTGAATCCTTCTAATTTATTTGAGAAGGATATCTTCCTTAATCATAAAGGGGATATGGAAGATTGAAGATTCTACCTTCAACAAATTTGGATAGCCTTGACTGGCCAATTCTTGATAATGACACAATCTCCGTTGCTTGTCAAATGATTGAGATGGAGATACAAACTACAAAAAATTGCACATATGATTGACATATGGCCACATATTTGCTTTATTTCTCTACATCTATTTTTGTTTATCTTTCATTTAGGAAAAATCCATCAAACACCATTAATGTAGAATGCAAATGGACATGCGACATTGGATAAGTTGCTTCCTTCACCGTGGAGATCGAAAATAGTGAAGCATAAAGGAGAGACAATCAAGTTTTGGGATTGGCATAAATATTCGATATACCCTCAATAAGTAACAAAAATCAATTGTTTCTCCTTATAAAAGATGGAGATCAACAAGTTGAGGATGGGTAGCGTTAGTTTGCTGTATCCACCTCAAAATAGGTAGATATTCATATTTGTGAGGAAGAGGATAAAATCCATGATTTCAATATGGATAAATATTGTTCGTTTGCGAATTCATAGAATATTTGTTCATCAAATTAGAATGGAGAAACAAATTTATATTCTTTATTGATGGTGAAGCTATATGCAATGAGCCATTAAGATTATGTAAACAAATGAATTCACCACTGTGAGGGCCACCATATGCTAGAGAGATGACTTTCCTCCCAACCACATGCTAGAGAGATGACTTTCCTCCCAACCTTATGCCTCTATATATATAGTTCTCTACAAGGGACTACCCTCTCTAGCAAGTTAATACTAACCATCCAAGTGTTGGCCATGTAACTACATATGCATCGAGTGTCGTAGTTAACTAGAGTTAACTCAAGTGGATGCTTCTAGAAGGCTCCAAAACTCTTGGGACAAAACATGCTCCCACAACTCTCATAGGACTTGAAGCTTAGACCTCCTCCTTCCCATCCATATGACTTAAACCACTATGCCAATGACCTTTCTTGTCCAGAGAGCACATGAACCTATGCTTGAGTCTAAACTTAATACTTTGGACTTACATTGGAATTTCCAAATGACATCTGATTTCATATTTTTCTAAACCAATCAGACACTCATCTCATGACCTACTCTATAACATTATTTTCCCCTTGGAAAAAATTTTGTTCCTAAAATTTAGAGGTATATTAAAACTATAGGCATACCCTTGAGCGTCATGTTCTAAAATAGATGAAAATGTTTCATATATGTGGTGGGATTCACCTCGTATTCCAAAACAATTTACGGAAATCTATTGTCTCTTCCCTAACCAAATGAATCAAAACACCATCTAGATTTGAACATGACAATTTGAACCTAATGCAAAGTAAGAAATGAATAATAAGGTTGGATTAGGAAACATCCCTTCCCAATTCATTTTTCCAACTATGTGCTATCTAGGCACGAACATGTGAAATGGGTGGATTCAAGATACTAGTCCATTATTGGGCATTAGTAATACATGTACCTCACAGTTGGGGTGGGTTTTCTTTTTTTATCAAGGCTTAGAGAGCTTATATTTAACTTGAATTTGACTTGGAATATAAACTATAACTTTGGTTGACCCAAACATATATCTTAGATGTTTGTACCATGGTCCACTTCCAAACAAGATTTGCTTGATGTATTTCTTAATTGGAATACTAGTTTGTCCAAATGGGCTTGAAAATCCTAGGTAGAATGTTGGATGAAGTGTTCCAAATACCTTTGTTCAACCTTTCCTTGAACTAGACCAAAGTAAATTCTAAATGAACTTTTATCCAAGTTGAAACACTTTTCTCAAAGATTTAACTTTCACTTCTTGGGAATTGTCAATCTTATGAGCAATTCCTAACTCGTTTCTCTTCAAGAGTGTTCTGAACTCTTTTAGAGAAATACAACGTCTTTCTTTATCCATGGGAGTAAACTAGAATGGATGATTCAACTTAGAATTCACATCTTTAAAAATTGATTGGGTTCTACACAAAACATCTTTCTTTATATTAGTTCAATTACTTATTCGAACCAACTAACTCAAGCCTTTACTAAAATGAGTCAAATACTCTGTTTGAGTGAGGTCCAAAGGTTTTGGAAAGTGGGGAGGACAAACAAAAAATCTATGCAACCAATTATAAGACGCCTTAAACTATTTTGAGTCAAGCTCTATGAACTAGATTCTCAAAAACATTCTTATATTCAAGTTTAAACATTAGAAAACCGCTAGACACGTGTGGTATCCAACATCGGTGTCTCGGGCTACCTAGCTTTACTAATGATTTTTTCTCCTTTACTCAAAGCTATAATGCTTCCTCTAGGACTAAGTTAATCTTTTCTTTATTCAATCTCGTAAGAATTCCTTTCTTGGAATGCTATCCTTATGAAATAATTTGAGTTAAGAGGAAGTTATATGGATCTACTTCTAGGTTCTAAGCAATATTGGTTGCTAAGAGTTTTCACAAACCTATGGAGTGGAATTTGAAGACACATTCAGCCCCATGGCAAAGATGAGCACCATTAGGAAACTCATTGAAATGGGTGCAAGCAAAGGATGGAATCTCTTACAATTGAATATCAAGAATTCCTCCTCAATTGAGACTTGGAGGAAGTGGTATACATGGAAGAAGAACTAGGATTTGTACATAAAAAGTTTCCACATAATGTTTTTAGGTTGAAGAAGGATATTTATGTCAGAAAGCAAGCTCCAAGGGCTTCGAGCCAAAGATTAGTTGATCATTTGGTCAAATTTGGTTACAATCAATGCAAGGCGTATCCACCTCTCTTCATCAAACAAATAGAAGGAGTCAAACCAATAAGGTTTAAAAGCTATAGGTTGAATCCAAAGTATCCTAAAGTTGTTTACCAAGAGAGAAAATGGAGTATGTTGGCAATAACATCCCTATGGAGCACTCAATATTTCTTTCTCCAATGGCCATTGTGCCCAAAAAGAATACCGATAAAATTTGGGTATTTGTGAACTTTTGAGCACCCAACAAGCTAATAGTTCTGAATGGGTTCTTATTCCTTTCATAGAATAGGTTATTGAAGAAGTGGATAGACATACATTATGCAACTTCATGGATGGATTTAGTAGGTATATGTAGATATCCATTCACCTAGAGGGTCAAGAAAAGATGGCTTTCATAAAACCTTGGGGTACTTATGTTTATGTAAAAATGTCGTTTGGACTCAAAAATGCTCCTACCACTAACAATAGAACCTTATCTTTGGACCCCTACTTTTGGAATGTCTTTGATATATATGGATGATTTTTCCTCCTTCTGAGGTACTTGTGCTAGTACTTATATGAATTGCTTAGATGATCATCTAGCCCAACTACAGTAGGTCTTCAAAAGGTGCAAGGAAACTAAGCTAAAATCAAATCCAAACAAGTGTCACTTTCTAGTGGTAGAGTGCACTCTTCTTGGAGACGTAGTGTCTACTAAAGGTATGGCTTCAAACCCAGACTATATTGAAGTTAACCAAGCCTAGGACACATGAGGAAATGCAAAGTTGTTTGGGACATACTCAATATCGTGGGAGGTTTATCAAGATGTATGCAGATATAGCTTGATCACTTGCTAGACTCACAAGTAAAAAAACGATGTACCATTTATGTGAGAAGAAGAAGAGAAAAGGGCTTACTAGATTCTCAAATCAGAGCTTGTGGAAGCACCTATCTTAATTACTCTAGATTGTTCCCAAGATTTCCATGTACATGTGGATGTCGGTGCCTATGTGGTAGGGGCAATCCTTACATAGCATAGTGAAGAGTACAAATTGGACAGATCCATCCAATATGCAAGTCGAATATTGACTAAGGCCGAGAAGAATTATAATACCACAAAGAGAGAAGCTTTATCAATAGTGTTTGCAATGCAAAATTTTTGCCATTATTTTTGTGGGGTGAAATTTGGGATTATTATGGATCATCAGCCACTTAAGTATTTAATGAACAAGCCACATGCAATAGGTAGACTCTACAAAGGGCCCCTATTCTTTCAAGAATTTGATACTTCCATAATTCATAGACTAGGTAAAGAGAATATCACGGGTGATCATCTGTCTAGATTCAACCTAGAGAACCAAGGCATTGGAGTGGATGATGAGTTCTCGGATGTTGAACTATTCAAAGTATGCACTCATGGATGGTATGAAGCTATCTAAGAACTTTTCAAGATAGGAAAGTATCATGAAGAAGATAATTCTATGTAGAGAAAGAGAATGCTCATAAAAATGAGGCCCTATACCATTATCACAGGAGAACTATACAAGTATGGAAAGGATAGTACCCTTATGAAGTGCATGCAAGAAGAAGAGGCATGACAAATCCTTAAGACTCTACATGAAGGTCCAAGTGGTGGGTTCCTCCTTGGCCTAATTATGAGTCAAATAATCCTAGATGTCATATTATGTTAGCCAACTTTATTCAAGTATTACAAGAGATACTAGAAGCATGTGATGCATGTCAAAGATGTGGACCTAAGCCCAATAGGTAGAGGCAACATCCATTGGTTTTCTCCACTTCATGGCAAACCTTTGAGGAATGGGTTTTGGATTTCATAGGCCCTATTTATCCTTCATCTTTTCCCAAAAAGGAGAAGTACTTGATGGTCACAATAGACTATGCCACTAAATGGGCTGAGGTCATTGCTTCCTTGGATTGCACTGCCCAAATGGTTGTTGATTTCTTGTATAGTAACATATTTTATAGATATGGGTGTCCATTACAAAGTTTTACTAACCACTAAGGGAAACATTACATGATTCTCCATCACACTTCATGTGCTTACTATCCAAGGGAAGATGGGAAAGAAGATTCAACAAACAAAGTATTCATAGCCCTGTTGAGAAAGGAATGTAGTCAAAGGTCCACTACTTGGGGTAGTACATGCTAACGAACACTATGGGCCTATTGGTTGGCATGCAAGGAAGCCATAGGTCACTCACCCTTTCAATTCTTCTATGGAGTAATTTTGATTGATCCTTTTGAGTTTTTACATGGTTCTCCTTGGACAAAGTCTATATAGGCAAAGAAGACTCACTTGGTTTCTACCATACTCTCATTGCTCAATAGGCTAGAGGATGTTTGCATGGATGTAGGCATTTTGCACATTTTTTGTCAAGTTGTAAATAGCCTTCTCATTTGCTCTCTTTATTTCACTAGTTTTGACATTAAAATTTGATGTTATAAGCCTTTTTCTGGGTATTTATGGAAACTTAGATGTCAATACCTACAATCAAGATAATGTTACTTTAACTTTTCTAGATTTTGTTTGGTAATTTTTGGGGTTTTTTAGGATTTTTTTAGTAATTTTTCTTATTCTCTACCCTTTTTCTTAAGCTTTTATAATTTAAAAATGAAGCTCTCTAGTGTTTTTGAGAGGAAAATATTTGTTCTGATTTTGTGAAATTTTTCCATAAATTTTTTGCTTTTTTAGGATTTTTTAGCATTTTCTTTTCCATTTTTTGGATTTTTGCCCCATTTTTCCTTGTATTCAGTCCCATTCGCCCATCCCTCGTCCTCGACATCTCTATACTCATTCTCTCTCTCTCTCTCTCTCTCTCTCTCTCTCTCTCGCTCTCTCTCTCTCTTCCGCCCCCATTACCCCACCTCCTCCCACAAAAAAAGACTATAGTGTAAAGCTTTATACTATGCTTTGTGATTTTTCTTCCCCCAACCCCCCTCCCCCTAAAAAAGTTGTAGGATGAATTTTTATCCTATGTTCATGGCTTTAAAAATTGTGCTTTGGATTGCCATTTTCTTTATTCTAGAGTCTATTCCCCTATTTTTTATGATTCAACTATATTCACCCCTATTGGCTACTTAGTTTGACTAGCTTCCATTTTTCAATGTAGTTTCTTTGAAGATGTTTCCTTCTTTCTAGCCAACAACATTGCTCAATGTTCCTTTAGAGGTTATATAGATAGACTTGTGTTGGGGTGGTGCCTCAATTGTTTTTTTTTTCCTCTACGACAAAGAGCACATTAGGTTATGGGAAACTATTGTGCCTGTCATGGTGCTTAGTTGCCAAAGAGGTGCACAACTCATGGACATGTGGCCAATGGGTTGTCAAACATTGGGTGCATGTATTGCATATGTGTATGCTCACATTTTTCCTTTGATTGAATCTAAATACGGGTTTCAAAGAGTTTTTACAAGGTTTTGACAGTTTTGAAGAGTTTTGAAGGTTTAGGTGAACCCTATGTTATGTGTATATTTTTGAGAATTCAAGCTCAAAAGTGTAAAATTTATGTATAGCACAAGAAGCCTATCTTCACCCCCCATTAAAATTTTGTCTTATCAAGGTACTTACCTAAGGTCACTACAACAAAACAGGATATATTTGGAGTGTAAATGAGAAGATCTTGGAGACAACAAGAAGGAATAAGCATCATAAGGAATACAAGAAGTTGGGAAGCGTGTGTACCAAGGAGTGGGAAAGTGAGTTGCACATCCAAGGCCAAGATCTTGGATACACATGTGGACTAAAGTGAATTGAAGCATGCACATGCACGAGAGTTGGAGGCCAAGTTAAAGAGTCTATGAGAAAAGGCATACACTAAGCAAGTGAAGGGAGAGAAGAGGGGATTCCCAAGTGAGAGGAAGTATGTAGAGACTCTTAAACAGTCAGTGGTGAGCTTGAGAGACAAGTAAAGAGTGAAGAGAGTAGTGTATGATCTATTGTCTATTGCAGGACAATTGTGTCCAAAGAAGAAGGAAAACCAAGGTGTGGTTGAAGTAATACCAAAAAGTTGTAGGTCAATAGTGGAGGTGATCATAACTTCACCTTGAGTGGAGGCTTGAGTGGAAGGGTGCATAAGAGCAAGCCAATCAACCAAGGTGAAGACGTGAAAGAGATATTGACTACATGCACAAGTACTTGGTTGTACTTGTAAGATATACTCAATATTCCACCCTCAAGTGACCACAAACGATCCATGGTTCTCTAAGTTGTAATGCCTCCATTATGAAGAGATTCCATTTTGAGAGCTTGGAAAATTGTAAAACCTTAACTTCCAAGTTAGATGAGGTCTACGTGTGATTGTTGAAGGTAATAGATGATCTTTGTGAGCCTATCCATTAGATTAGGTAGGGCATAAAATTTTGAGTCATTAAGTTGCCATTCAAGGTAAAAATAAAGACCTTGTGGTGCAATGTTGTTTCCCCATAGAACCTTAGTGGGGGGAGTGTAGAGGGGAGCTTGCCTCCTTCTATATGGTCCTAGTTGATAGGACTTCTGGTCATGAAGATATTGTCAAATATATTTTTTGACTATTTTGTCTCTCTTGACTACATTTGTCTATAGTGACTCCCATTGTAAAATCTATATGAGGCCCATATATATCTTTACATAGAATTTCACACTAGTACGTCCTTCATTTCTAGATCGCCATCTAAGCTCCATATTGCAAGTGCATGGATGGATAGCACCATTTTTGTAGTTGCAGTGCTCTTGGCAATTTGAGAATTTGATTTCTCTATCTCTCAGTCGAC
The DNA here is from genome assembly GCA_020310875.1 of Ceratopteris richardii. Taxonomy (NCBI): domain Eukaryota; kingdom Viridiplantae; phylum Streptophyta; class Polypodiopsida; order Polypodiales; family Pteridaceae; genus Ceratopteris; species Ceratopteris richardii. The sequence continues at coordinate 136,736,329 of CM035426.1, read as the reverse complement.
ATCTCTCTTTCTCTATTCGACTATGCTACTTTTTCTTATAGAACTTTGGTTTGCTTTTTGTCTTAAATTGTAAAGTGTAGTGAGAACGTTATTAATGAAAGCAAAATAATTGTAATCATGTTGTATTAATCAAAGAACACATAACTTTTAGGTGCAACATGGATTTCTTCATCTCTACTTTTCTTCTACAAAAACTCAAGCAGCTTTAGCCAAAGAACCTCCCCAACAGCTTTGTTAAAGTGATCTCATTAACAAAAATGTATATGGTGGTTAAGATTTGTATCCAACCATGAGATTCAAATTCTTCATTCTTAAAACATTATACAATATAAATTGGAGCTTCTATGGATCTATCTTGAATCACTAATCTCATACGATCTCTCTGAGCTAATCATTACTCTTCTTTGTGGGTTTGCCTACAAACCCATGAATTTCCATCCTCATTCATCTAGATTTTGATTCAATTATGATGATTTCTTCGAGATAAGATCATTTGTATCTTTGTGTTGTTCCACTAGATGGGAGGGATGCCTCTATGCTCCAATGTAAGTAGATTGATTCTAGTTGTTATTACTAAAATGTTACAATTAAAGAGCATTGCTACCCAAATCTTACAACACTTTCAATTGATGAATGAATTGTCTCCCTCGATTCATCTCGTAATTTCTTGCTTTTTTGAAGTTGCAAATAGCTAGAGTATGATCTAAATCAACTCCATAAGTTCTCAACTTCACGTTCTCTAGAAAAACCAATGGTTCTCTCCATATGTCCATTAGTCGCTTGTAATTTCATACAAGTGGGTTACAATGCAAGTTTCTCCCACTTTCCATAAGGATTTAGTGGGTATTGCTATGCCTAATACACTATCTAAGATTGGTTTTTTACTATGTCCATTGAATGAGATAAGTAGGCAAGTATTTCGCTCATCTACTTCATTATATTCTCCTTGATTTTCAATTGGTACCTACTCCACACTCAAACTATCTGATTTTGGCTTAATTTCTAAAGGTTATTCTGAGTAGAGATTGGTTCCACATGTTTGGCTATTTTTTTGCCATAACTGTGGCTTTTCACGTAGTAGTTCCTATGCTCTTATTGTACGTTTTACTTGGGTATTTCTCAATACTTCCATGCTCAATGTATTCTTTGTTGTTAGGGACATATGAAACCTAATAGACAGTTCCTTCTTAAATATAGATTCTCTTTTTATACTCTTGTATATTGCAAAAACTCCATAAGGTCTCCATTATCTTCCTCTTTTGCTCACAGATCAATTAATAAAGCACTCTCATTCAAGGAACAATCCAAGAATTGAGATTCATTAGAATCTTGAAAATCTTTTAGTGGTGGTTCTTCTTTGTCTTTCTTCTTTTTCTTCCATCTCGATTCTGACACTTGATCCATAATTACTCTAGCCACTTCTCTTCTACTTCAAGGATCATGAAGCTAATCTCTACCTTGTTATCATTTTTATTTTCTAACTCATCAACAATATGCTCTAGAGCCAAAGATTCGATAGAATTAGGCACTATCCTTGTCTCAATGGGCTTTTCTCTTGGCTTTGTTCTTGTGATAGGTTCTAGACAAGAAAAATGTACTTATCAATCCATTAGTAAAGTGAGGATAGGCCTTTGAACTACAATTGTGTGTGCTTTCTCCCAAAGAAGGTTGTCTTCCTAAACATTTTTTTGTGACAACTCAATGATTTGTTTGTGCATGCTAAGTCTTCTTTTATCTAAGTGTTGCTTTTTACCTAAACCTCATAAGCCTTAAACATCATCTTTATGTCCTCAGGGAGAAGATTTGTAAGTAGAAAATCTACTTTCATCTTCTCAGAAGATTTCTTGTCCTTAGATGTTGTTGTTTTTCCTTGAAAAACCTCAGTGCATGCCCCTTGTAACTCCTTTTCTAGACTTCCTACTTTCTTCTCCCATTTTTTATTAATTTTTGCCTTATGTTGCTTCCAAGTCAAGTTCCTTTTCATCTTCTTCTTTTTCCTAGGTTGTTTTGGATTGAGGGATTGAGGAGATGAAGTTTCCTCTTCCTTATTTGACTATTCAACCTCATGCTTCCTAGCTTGTTCTTTATATTGATCCCATGTTACTACTTGGAAAGGCACTTATCATTCCAAATCACTAACATTTTCCATGACTTTAACCATTTACAATGGGTTGTGAGCAATGTTTCAAGGGTTATGAGAATAGTCTTTAATTAAGTTCTCTTTACCATAGTTCTTACAAAATACTTCAAACTTCCAAGTAATGTCCTAGATGGTTTAAGAAAATCCTTCAACAAGTGTTGATCACCACATCTGTACAATAGACCTTTAGGATGAGGTGCACCCTTTGTGCATTGTTGTCTTTGAATAACTCCTTTTTCTACATAATAAATTCATGCACTAGATTTTTCCATCCAATTGGGGTTCTCACTAGTATTTTTAGGATAGTAGGCTTCGTCTTGATACCATTTACCTTCATCATATGTATCCGCACGATACTTGTTCCAGGTACATCTCAATATATTTAGGGCTTGTTTCTATCATTGCAAGTTTTATCAGGACAATAGTCTTTTTGTATTTTGCTTAGAGTACTTGAGTGGAACAAGTTTTCAAACTGGAGGTAGTTGTTGATGCAAAATTGATTCTTGCAAGCTGTTGTTTTCCTTGATTATAATGTAGGTTGTTTGTATTAACTTTCTCTACAGTATTTTATTTTATGTCTAGGAGGATTACCATATGCATCCTTAGGCAGATACATAGTCCTAGGCTAGTATTATGGTCTTTGCTGATATTGTTGTTGTTGGTACTGATCTTGAGGTAGTCTCTTATACTATGGAGGTGTATACCTTGGCACTCTATTGCACATGTAAGTTGGATGATCCCCATTACAATGCTAACATCTCCTAAGTGATTGTGATCTCTAGTTGTATTGCATGGTATGTTGCTCTTTTGCTTGTTCCATCTTAATATTCTTCACTATCGTATCCACAATTTCTTCAACCAAAGAATTTGCTGAACGAGATGAAGTGGATGCTTCACTCTTAGTACCAATGGTGCAATCTTCAATCCCAGAGCTAAATTATTCTCTAACTCAATGCACTCTATGATACAATTATTTAAGATATTGAGCCTTCGAGTCTATATTAATGAATGTAATTGTCCATTATTCAATCCCTCTAGGAATAGAGAAATCGAATTCCTTTCAAGTGTACTTCCTCTAGGTTGACATCTATCTACATATTGCTTAAAGCACCTTCTTGCTACTTGCAAAGATTCCTGGCTGACTTGCTTGAAGCTATAGATTGAAGAATTTGAATTATGTTTTACTCCTCATTTGGAGAATTCTCTAATGAAGTCTTCCACAAGACTTTCCAAGTTTTTGAACTTACCTATTCTCAATGGTTGAGACCTTTACAATGCAATTCCAACTAGAGTTAATCCAAATGCCTCACATTGAGTGAAAAACTCAGTGATTTGTTTAGCTCTCAAGACTTGCTTGAACTCTGCCATGTGATCATAAGGATCAGTAGATGCATCATAACAATTCTTCATGCACTTTTCCACTTGGTATGATCAAAGGTGATATCTTGTGCCTTGCATTCTTATCATAGGCTTGCTAATTGAGGATTAACTTTTTTATAACCTAGTTCTGCATGAGCATATTGTTCTTCTGATGGCACTCTCACTTGGAATCTATTTGGAGGTGCCTCAAGAAACCTAAAGCTGACTTCCTCATCATTATTATCTAATGGAACATCAAAACGGTTTGTACTTACTATAGGCTTGGGCCTTCTATTTTTCTTTATGGATCCTTTGGGCCCTACATTTTTGCCCAATGATTGAGGATTAGGTCCTGAAAAAGATCATTCAATTTCCATTATTTCCCAATATTAGTCGCCTACCTTATCTCTCACCTTAAGAAACCTTGTAGGAGTGTATTGATTATGGTACACATAGACTACTTCTCTCTTAACAGGTGGAGTAGTTACATGTTTGTCCAATATCCCTTTTGCGTACTCCTTTCCATATAGATGGCCCTCCACATAGGTTTTTACAAAATGGAGTATGTGCATGTCCACTGCTACCAATCCTTCTGGTGGTGTGGACATAATTTCAAGTATGTCATCATCACCCATGCGAACCAAGATTAATATCTCTCCTTTCTCGATTTGTATACTCATGATCGTAAGTGAGCAAGTAGGCTCTTCCTTCCTTATCTTTATAGTGTTCTGTGCAAAATTTAATTATCAAGTGTGGATCAACTATTAAGGAGTTAGGGTTATTAAGCCTAACCACTTGTCCATTGAGTCACTCTAGATAGATTCTTATCCTATGGGCATTGTATTTTTGGAATTCTAGAATGGTCTGATAGTCTTTGCTCGATAGTCCTACCTCATTAGGATTAATGGGGTTCATGTGCATAACTTCAAAAATTGCCATATGATCCCAATTTAATTCAACCTTCACTAATTCATGAGAGTTCTTGTGGGTGGCGAAAAGGTCAAAAACTACTTCCTACAAAAGAGATGAATTTTGCCATATTTTTGTTGTCCCAATGTTTTCCCCAATCTCAAATGCATGTACAAATGATAAACGACAAGTGAACTTCAAGCTTTTGGGTGGGTTATGTGCATGAGTGCACGCTTCCTTCAAATGAAAAGAAGAATGTACAAAAATTCTCAAACTAACTTGTTAATGAAATATGATTTCCCTTTTTGTGTTGTGCTGTACTTCTTCGCAATCAAAATGAAACATCAATCAAAATGAAACAATTAATCAAACAACGCAAGCATTCAAAGTGTTTCCATGGTTCTTTTAGTGCTTGTTTAAGTGAGGTAAAACCAACTCCCCTTCCTTTACTGATCACTCCCCTTTAGATGAAGCACAACTCCATAGGTAAAAAGAGTATCCCTATGAAAAGAATAAATGAATGCTCATTCCTTGGTACAAGGAGAGTGTTCCTAAGACTTGTTGATCTTGCAAGGTTAATGCCTTTTAATGTTGCACTTGAGTTTAGGGCAAAAAATAATGTCTTTATGACTCACCTTATGATTCCACGTAATCTAAGATCCATTTAATCCTAAGGCTCCTTTGGTCTTCACAAGTAGTCTTTGCCCTTTGATCCTTATGAAAGGTTCCCTTTAATTGATGCTTAATCCTTGATGCTTCAATAACTTCCTTTTGAGATGCATACTTCAAATTTTCTTTTAAAGCACCTTGATGCTACTTGACTCTTAGCCTCTTATTCAATTTTCCCCATGGATAAGTACGAATATTCAATGTGTTTCCTAATATTTGAACTTGTGATAGGTGATGATTGTGTAATTTGCAACTTGTCTTGCTAGTTGATAGCATCGAAGGACATTTTAGATAGAATAGAGGGTGATATCTTGTGTGCAAGCTAGGTGATACCTGAGATGGGTGACCATCTAATCTTTGGGACATGGCACATGTCTCTTTCTAGTTCTTGATATGCTATCCAATTTCTTATGCAAGTTTTACATCCAAAGCCCCACTCATCTTGCTATATCATCATGTGCTTTTCTATGTGATGCTCGAAGCTCAATGTTGAAGCTTGATTTGTTGATATATTTAGGTAGTGATGTGTGTGAACACTCTAGGACCATCGGGGCACCTTTTTACATCTTTAGGAGGTTGCCCCCCCTTGTATATATGCCTATTGCCCTTATTGGCTACTTACCTTTGTACATTCTAGTGGTAATACATTCAGTATTGTGTGTTGTGCTCCAAGATTCTTGTTCTTCCTCGTGCTGTTCGCGTGCTTCCACAGACGTTTAACTCCAAGAATTGGTATTAGAGTAGGTCGTCGCTTCATCTAGGGCATCTTCAACACTCCTCCAATCAAAGTCTCAGAATCTCACGAAATTTGGTACGCATACTGAGGGTGATTAAGAGATCAAAACAGCTTTGTTGTGTGGTGCTGATATCATGACCTGAGCTCATTTCGGCTTCCAAACGCACTATCATAGTGCTTGTGTAGGCTATTTTGTCTTTTTGTGCCAAAGATACATACCAGTTTTGGTTCGTCTGTATAAGCATCTCAAAGTCTGCTACAAGTCTAGCAGAACTCGTCTGGGTAGTTATGTTCAACTTTTTTAGATACATTCATTTTTTTGCATCAAGGTATTTTAGTCAGTGGCCATGGTTGAAAGCAATGATGTATTTCGTATGTTGGCTATTGAGGATAAGTTGGATGGTACAAATTATCCATTGTGGGCTTATATGATGCGTCATGTATTGGTCACAAAAGCACTGTGGAATATTGTGTAGCGTGTTGAAAGACGTCCTATTACACCTGCAAATATAGGTACTACAAATACAAGTATTGAAGCTTATGCATATGGTGTCGAAGATGGTGATATTCTGTAGATTCCTATTTGTGCTGTTGTTTTTGTTGCACCTACTGTAGAGCAAATTTGTTGGGATGGTAGAGATGCTCAAACACATGCATTGATAGCTTTTTCTATCAAATGTGCCATCATTCCTCACATTTGCTCTTGTAGAATAGCTAAGGATGCTTGGGATACACTTGCCACATTGTAGCAAGCTAGGAATGAGGCTCGTGTTGCTTACCTCCGAAAATAGTTGGAGAGTGAGCACATGAATGCATCTGATTTTATGGATAGTTTTCTGACAAAGATCAAGGATTTGAAGGAACAGTTGATTTCTGCTAACGAAGTCCTTCCTGAGAGTTCACTTGTGCAAACTGTTCTGAATGGTCTTCCTGACTCATATTAGATTTTTGCTTCTACTCTTTGTTTGATGATGAAAGGCAATCCAAATGCCTTAACATTTGAAGAGTTAATTTCTATTATGTTGCAAGAAGATCAATCTAGGTAGAACATGTCCATTATGCATGTTGCAGATCAAGCTTTCTTGGCTAGTCAGACGCGCAAAGGAAAATGGAGCTCTTCTACTAGTAAGCAAAAATATGCAAATGTTGCACATTCGAAGAAGGAAGACAAAGATGAGAAGAAATCAGAAAAGCAAAAATTGTTTTGCAACTATTGTAAAGCAAATGATCATGTCATTAGGAGCTATCCAAAACTAGTTGCTAAAGAGGCAAAGAAGAAAGAGGCAGGAATGGTTATTGTAGAGGCCTCTACACTGAAAACAGAGTCTACTAATCTTGTGTAGGATGAAGATTGGGTGTTTACTACTGTTTGTAGTTTTGAACCATCTTCTCATGAGCAATGCATGTCTGTAGGAGAATCAGATGTTTGGTACTTTGATAGTGGGGTGACCAAACATATTACATCGTAGCGCAATTTCTTCTTTTCACTCGAGCCTGCCCTTATAGGGAATACTATTACATGCACAAACTACTCCTCTTATCCTGTTATGGGAGTTGGTAAGATCATTCTGAATACTACTGATGGTACTTCTTTCACTTTAATAGATGCTTTATTTGAGCCATGGATCAAGAAGAATCTGTTATTAGTTTCGACTTTAGCCAAGATTAGATTGTTTGTGAAATTTATTAATGACAGATGTACAGTTCATGATCTATCAAATGGCAATGTGATTACTGATTCTATCATTTTATCTCGTGGGCTATACAAGCTCATAGATTATGATTAATCTGTGAATGATTCAGCATCTACAGTACATGATTCTCAGGGTATGTCAGATGCAAAGCTTTGGCATCCATGCTTTGGTCATCTGAATTTTACTAGTTTGCTACACCTGTAGAAATCTGAAATGGTGTCCTCTTTTCCAAAACTTGAGGCAGCTGGTAAACATGTATGTGAAGGCTATATTTTGGGCAAAATGCAACGTTCCTCATTTCCAAAAGATGGTTCAATTCAAGCTAGTCAGAAATTACAACTTGTTCATAGTGATGTCTGTGGTCCTATGCAGGCACCCTCTTTTGGAAATTATCTCTACTTCATGACTTTCATAGATGATTTTTCCAGGCATGCATGAGTATATCCATTGAAGGAAAAGTTGGAAGTGTTTATGTGCTTCAAACAATTTTATGTTTTGGCTGAAAATCTATCAGCATGTAGAATGGGCACCCTTCGTTCTGATCAAGGGGAGGAATATATGTCTTCTGACTTTAATGCATTTGGTTGAATGTAGGATAAAACATCAATGTACAATGTTGTATACACCTCAACAGAATGGAGTTGCTGAATGGAAGAACAGGTCACTCATGGAGATGGCGAGGTCTATGGTCAGGAGTCAAGCTTACCACATGGTTTCTAGCTTGAGGCTATTATGTGTGCATCATATATACTTAACATGTGTCCCACTAAAGTGCTACAGTCTATCATTCCATATGAGGCTTGGCATGGTCGCAAGCCATTTGTTGCTCACTTGCGTGTTTTTGGTTGTTTGGCATATGCATTAGTTCTTGAACAACATCACAAAAAATTGGATGATAAAGCAATAAACTGTATTTTTGTTGGGTACAGTTCTGAAAGCAAAGGCCATCATCTCTATCATCCATAGACTAAACGCATTTTGGTTAGCCATGATGTTTCTTTTGTGGAAGATGCTATTGAGGCCTTACTTTCATGTACTAAGGAGACATTTGTTAGCTCCAAAGACATGTATGATACTGTGCTACCTCTTTTTACAGGTGCATAGTCTAGTGCTGGTCCTAATGAGGCAACTTCTGAGCCTTTACAGGTTTCATGTGATGATCTGGATCATTCCATTTCTGATGCAGATTTACATGATGAAATTGTTGATGATAGAGGTGATATTGGGCAGGCAAAAACTATGCCAAAATGGCTAGTGCAGACTTTGCGTGATAGCAAACTAAATGCATCTCTATCTTATCGTACTTGTTCATGCTCTCATAGTGCCTCTTTTGCATCAGATTGCTATGCTATGGCTGTGTCTAGTATCTATGATGAGAATGAACCTGTTTCATTTGATGAAGCACAAACTTTTGAAAATTGGATGGCTACTATGCAATCTGAATATGATGCTATAATGAAGAATGGTAGCTGGTTTTTATGTGACTTGCCTCCTGGCAAGAAGGCCATTGGCACTAAGTCGGTTTACAAGCTGAAGCGTAAGCCTAATGGAAGAGTTGACAGGTATAAGGCTAGGCTTGTTGCAAAGGGTTATGGGCAAGAAAGAGGCATTGATTTTGAAAAGACCTTTGCACTTACATGTTGTATGACTACTATTCGTAGCATCTATGCACTTGTCGCCCATCATGCTTGGAATGTAAATCAATTGGACATTAAAAATGCATTTCTGAATGGTGACTTGCATGAAGAAGTGTATGTTTTTCAGCCCCGTGGCTTTGTGCAGAAAGGTCATGAAAACCACGTGTGGAGGTTAAAGAAGGCATTATATGGCTTAAAGCAAGCACCATGTGCTTGGTATGAAAAAATACATGCGTATCTGATTGCACATGGTTTTGAGAACAGTCCAACTGAAAGCACCGTATATGTTAAGCATGCTAATGATGTGCTTCTGATTATTGTTGTCTATGTTGATCACATGCTCGTCACTAGTCCTATTGAGGAGCATATTGCTGATTTTAAGGCTGATTTGCATGCCTCATTTGAAATGTCTGATTTGGGGCATCTGCATCACTATTTGAGCATTCAGTTTATGCAAGTTGATGGTGGAATGGATTTGTGTCAAACAAAATATATTGACACATTATTGTAGCACTTTGGCCTTGAAGATTGTAAGACTATTTCCACTCCTATGGAGACACGTTTACGATTAAGTATTCATGATGTTGGAGATGCATTTGATGTTGTTCTCTATCATCACGCTATTGGATGCTTAATTTACTTGTGCATTACTCGGCCAGATATTCAGTTTGTAGTCTCACAGATGAGCAGTTTTATGCATTGCCCAAGTGTCAAGCATTGGCAAGCAATTAAGCGCATCTCTCACTAATTGAGTGGTGCCCAGTTACTTGGATTGTTTTATCAAAAGGGGGGATCATTACCGCTAGATTTGCATGCTTTTTTTGAATGTGATTAGGCTGGTTGCTATGACACTCATGTGTCCACTAGGGGTTTTTGCTTCATGCTTGGTAGCTCATGTATATCTTGGTTGAGCAAGAAGCAACCTACTATGCCCACTTCCAATTGTGAGGTTGAGTATAGGGTAGCTTTCACAACGACTGTTGAGTGTGTATGGCTCAAACACCTTATGGTTGATTTGGGTGTTGGTCAGTCTTCTACCACCACCATCTTCACTGACAGTCAGAGTGCATTGGCAGTTGCAAGGAAACCTGTGTTCCATGCTCGCACTAATCACATTTAGGTGCATTATCATTATGTCAGGGAGAGGTTCTGTGCTGGGGAGATCAGCTTGGCATATGTGCCCACACAAGAGAACATTGCAGACCTTTTCACGAAGGCTTTGCCTAGGGAGAAGTTTGAAGCTTTCCACAAAGCTTTGGGCTTACTTCCTTTTGTGGATTGATTCCACATAGCTTGGCACTTCCTTATACATGAGTGCCAGCTCCTTGTTCACTGCATCACTCCCAGGGGGGATTTGTTGATATATTTAGGTAGTGATGTGTATGAACACTCTAGGACCCTCGAGGCACTTTTTTCCCTCTTTAAAAGGTTTTTTCCCCTCGCTTATATATATGCTTATTTCCCTAATGGGTTACTTATCTTTGTACATTCTAGTGGTGATACATTCAGTATTGTGTGTCATGTTCCAAGCTTCTTCTTCTTCCTCATGTTGTTCACATGCTTCCACAGACATCTAACTCCAATATGATTGCCTTTGGCCTGCCTTTCTTGGTATTCATTCCCCTTGAGTAGTGAGTGTGCACCTAAAGATTGATCATCCATTCCTAGCACTTGCTTAGTTGTTTGTTTTTTATATTGGATGAAAACATGATCTTATGCCTCAAAAGGCCTTGTTGTGTGATATATTCGATGTTGTGCTATATGACTAGACAAGTTAAGCAACCCCTTGCTAAGTCTTATGATACGATGCCTTCGTATGGTAAATTCACCCATTTTCATGCTATTTGATTATATCTAATGCCTTTCAATTGATAGGTCCTATAGTCATCCAAATATTCAATTACTCTTGTATGGTTTGTGCACGTTATTAGATATTATTCCTTAAGAATGGCACAATGTGAGCCTTGTTTTTTTAATCCCAAGTTGCACATGTTATGTGATCCCTCTACAATTCTTTTCCCTTTGATTGTGTTTGGTAATGCCAGTGAATGCTCACAAATGTAAAGTTATATCCCTAAGTAAGGATGCTTGATTGTCGTAGGTAAAGATAAGTGATGCCTCACATGTTATGCCTCACATGTTATGCCTCACATGTGATGTCTCACATGCTTCATATGGGTTGCTCGATATTATGCTCTTTGATTACCTTGAATGCTAAGAGATGCTTGATACAACATCTAGATCCTCAATTCCTATATGCTATTGAATATTTGGACACGTTATCTGCTCTTCCCAAGAACAATGAGCAGTATGACTTCTTGCCTAATGCTCCTTGTTATACATGTTGTCTGATTGTCCTCAAACTTCTTGCTACTTGATTTAAAAATGTGCACTCTGAGAAACTCTCTAAGCTACCTGATTTTCAGCAAAGACAAAGGGCAAAGTCTCATTTGATATTTCAAACAATAACAGAAAGAAGAAGTTCACCAAAAGATATTTCTATTGGCAAAAGAAGGGTCATTCCATTAAGGATTGCAAAGAGAAGCAAGTTGATGAGAGAAATCATACTCTCAAATACACATGGAAGAATAGCGAATGGGTAAATAACACAAAACTTGAACTATGGGTAGCCATAGACGAGATTTGTACATCTACACAAACTCATATGGATGAACCCTAGATATTAGATAGTAAAGCATCTCACCACATGACCAGCAAGATGGATTGGTACCATTCTTTAATGCCTGAAAACTGTCTAATGTTTTGTGTGTTCTTTCACTAAAAAGAAATTTATTATCAGATTTTTTTCATAATAAATTGTGGCATTGAAGTACATTTCAAAAAGAGTGGTGTACAAAATTTTGGATGGAACAAGTAATATTGTAGGAAAAGGAGTGTAGAAAGATGTATGAGTTGAGTCTCTTCATTGTTGTAAAAGACAAAGACAAAAGTAGACTTTGGCGTCAATGTTTTGGGCATTTTAGATTTATTGTTCTCAAACAGATGCAAAGAAAAGGGATGGTAGCACATTACCTACATTTTTTTATTTGCAAGAACCGTATGAAGCCTCAATGATTGGCAAGCAGCAAAAAAAAGGCTTTTCCAAAAGAGAGTAGGAATCAAGCTCAAGCTCCTCTAGAGTTGGTATATGCTGATTTTTATGGTAAAATGTCTACTCATGCTTGGGGAGGATCTCTCTACTTTTTGTTGATATTCAATGATTATAGTAGAAATATATGGGTGTATTTTATTTGGGAGAAGGTTGATGCATTTGAAGAATTTAAAATGTGGCATGAGATTGTTGAAAACAAAACAGGTAGAAAACTGAAGAAGATTTGCACTTCTCGAAGAGCAGAATTCTTATTGGCGTCAACTTATCACAACCCACACACCTCTAAAATATGGTGTTATTGAGAGAAAAAATAGTATAGTAGTTGAAATGGCATCTTGCATGTTGAAAGCTCAAGATATGCCTGATTTGTTTTGGGCACAAATAGTTAATATAGTTGTGCAAATTTTGAATAGGTTCTACACAAAGGCACTGCATGTTATAACTCCTCAAGAAGCATACTCTAGTAAAACTCCTTTAGTTATGCATTTCAAAAATTTTTAATGTTTTTTAATGCACATGTACCTGAATCAACAAGAACTAAGTTAGGATCAAAAAGCAAAAAGATGTTTCTTTTTAAGGTATAATGAAGAGTTTAAAGCATAAAGACTTTGGGGATCTAGAGGCAAAGAAGATCATTTTCAATTGTGATGTGGTATTTTATGATCAACCACACCTAGCGGATAACAAAAGTAAACCTACTATCTCATGCTAAAGAAATAGCTCACCTTTTGCCTTCAGATAGAGGAGACATCAGATAATGACATTCCTCCACTAGAGAGCCAACCAATTGTTGTATATATATATATATATATATATATATATATATATATATATATATATATATATATATATATATATATATTATATATATATATATATATATATATATATATATATATATATATATATATATATATATATATATATATATATATATATATATATATATATATATATATATATATACAGTGTAAGCTACTATCAAAGTGGGCACCAACTCCTTGATGATCGTAACCCTCAATTTGATGTTCTAGAGTCATCTTTAGATGGATTTTTGGGGATTGAGGAGCAACAAAGAGCCTTGCATCATATTGTCAATATAGCCCTTATGGCTAATTTTATGAGATCGATATTGTCAAACCCACATATGTAAATGAATGACGTCAAATGGAGAGTAGCAATGAAGGTTGAGTATGATAGCATACTAAAAAATGAAACTTTGGAGTTGGTTGATTTACCACCAAAGGAAAAGATAATTTGAAATATGTGGATTTGGAAAGAAAAACACAAAGTGGATGGTACTTTAGAGAACCACAAATCTTGGCTTGTTACGTGAGGATTCTCACAATCAGAAGGATTTGATATCAAAGAGACATTTGCATCGATAGCTTGAATGAATACAATTTTCTTTGTAGTTGTTGCACATAAGAGATGGTTTATATTCCATATGTATGTAAAATCAGAATTTCTGAATGGATACCTCAAGGAGGAGGCATATGTATCCCAACCACCAGGTTTTGAGTTACCTCATTTAGAAAATGAGGTTTGTAGAAAAAATAAGAAAATTGATAGTTTTTTCCAAAACCTAGGCTTTCAAAGAAGTACTTATGCAAATTTGTATGTTATGAGAAAAGATAATCAGCTAGTGATTGTCAGCTTGTATGTAGAAGATTTGATCATTAGAGGATCATGAAGATTTCATTAAACAAACTTGTGTTAGCTTGAGCAATAAGTTTGAGATGAAAATCTTGAGCTACTCCATTATTTCCTTGGCATTGGATTATGGCAAAAGGATGATGGGATTTTCATATCACAACAAAAATATGCTATGTAAATCCTTAAAGCTCTTGGGATGATGGGCCACAAAACTACTAGAACATCGATGGAGGTAAATCTTAAACTTTCAATAGAGGATGATACACCATAAGGAGATTTTAAGGTATAGAAAGCTTGTTGGGAGTCTTATGCTTTTGTGCAACACTAGGCCAGATAATTGCTATGACATTGGAGTATTGAGTAGGTTCTCTTACAAACCAAAGGAGATCCATCGGCAAATTCTAAGGTACATTGTAGGAACCTTGCATTTTTATTTTCTTTATGCCACAAGTGATACACTTCAAGGGTATTGTGATTCGGATTGGTATGGAGATCGTGATTCTAGAAAATTAGATTCTCGATAATTTTCCTCACTTGTTTTAGGAATATTTTCTTGGATAGGAAACAACCAACTCTCACACTCTTCTCCATTGAAGAAAAGTACAAAGCAACTTGCTTCCCCTCTCATGAGGTAGTGTCGTTAAGTAGAATTCTTCCACATCTAGGATTTCCATCACAAATGGAAACTATACTTAAAGTGATGATCAAAGTCGTATGACCATTGAAAAGAACCCAATATTTCATGCTCACATGAAGCATATAGAAGTACAATACCATTATGTTTGTGAGCTAATAGAACATGACATTGTGGAGTTGGAATATTGTCCAATAGAGGCAAAGTGCATTGATATATTCACTAGATTACATGGAAAAGAGTAGTTCAACAAGCATATTCAATAGATGGTCATAGGACCCATGCCTACTTGATTTATCATTTGGTAAACATTGGGTGTTAGTATATGAACAATTTCTACCCCTCATGATTGTATGTAGTAATACACATATTGTAAGGACTTCATAATGAGGAGAATCCAATCATACATCACCCAATTGATGAGAATCCCAACTTGCATGTTGGATGAAGGTAAAAGTGGACCATCTAAGGTATTTTAAGGAAAGGGAGTTACCAAGGTCCCCTATTATTGTGAAGAAGTGATGGGATATTAGCATAGACGAGAGAGTGTTGGCAAAAACATGCTCAATACCAGCCAAGATGACTTTTGGGATACTAGTACATTTTCTTGGCTTCCAAAAGATGCACTAAGAACTCATAAGTCCTTTGGAACATCACTCACAAATAGTTGTGACAAAACAAATAAGCTTGCATATCATGAAGCTTGAGGAAACCTTTTATTTTTGGATGAGAAGCTCTCAAGAAAATGTTAAAAGCTCACAGTCTGGTATACATTAACCAGAGAGCTTTTGCATACTTTTTATTAAAAGTGTTCAGCTAACCAAAGCAAGTTATTTCATGAATTTACTCCTCACTATACATTGAGCAATAATTTTAAGACATCTAGGGGTCACCTCGACTTTTCAAGAAGAAGAAGGTATGTAGACACAGTGTCACTCAAACATTAATATATTGGGATCTACACATCTAATTTGCTGAAACTTTATATGTAAGCTCAAAAAATCCTAACTAAGTTATCCAAGTGATAAATTGGATATTGGATATCCACACATCGAGAAATGAAGCAGATAAGATGACTATGTAACTCAAGGTACTGTAGCAGGAAACAAAGAATAAGTAATCAATGTAAATGAATCATAATGTATGTTGATATTGCACACATGATACAAAGGAGTTGTGGGGGTCTTCTCTCACTTCAAGTGAATGTAAGGTAATCTCACAATCTTAGCTTAAATATCAATGTGATGCTCTCTTATCCCATGACTTAAAGATAGTGTATATATACACTTTGTTGAGCTTGAGAGTGGTCCAATCCTATACCTAAAAGGTAGTCTTAAATCTTAGGATGAGTTTGAATTTTGATTCAAAAATATTTGTGGAGCTTGTCTCCCATTAGATCATGAGTTTTTTCTCCTTTCGTTGCTTTTACAATTGACTGAGATAAGTTCAAGGCTTTAATGTTTGAACCTTTTAAACATAAGCTCAAAAGTGAATTACATTTATGCATGATAAATCTGAGAGAAATCCAAGAGCATAGACCCAGATCTTAGGCTTGCTCCTTGCACCAACAATCCCTCTCAAGTCTAAGAAGCTTGAGTCTTCAATTCTTCGATACCTCTTGTAATCCAATCATTGCTTTGAATTTGTTCAACTTAACTCCATCCAATGATTGGTCATCATGTTTGCACATTGTTGGTGAGTAGATACATATGAAAACTTAATTTCCTTGCTTATGATCTTCTCTATGACATAGTGATAATGCACTTGTATGTGTTTAGTCTTGGAATGATAGATTGGGTTAGTAGCAAGATGTAATGAACTAATGTTGTCCCCAAAAATATGAGGAGTAGATGACTTGAGAGCTAAATCAAAATACAAGGTCTTGATCCACATTGCTTCTTGAGTTTTATTGGCTAGTCCTTTATATTCACCTTCAATTGATGAGAGTGCAATAGTGGGTGGGTTGCTTATTTGAGGACCATGAAATTAGCTTTGTACCTACAAAGGTAAGGTATCTTGATGTACTTCTCCTATCATCTTTAGAGCCTTCCCAACCTACGTCAAAGAAACATTTGATGTCTATATCAGATGTATATGGTAATACAAACCTTCATTGATGGTTCCCTTCAGGTATTTGAGTATCTTCTTGGTTGCTTCCATGTGAGGTTTCCTAGGAGTGTGCATAAATTGACTTCAAACACTTACACAAGAGCAAATGTCAACCCTTGTCAAGGTAGCATAGTTTAGCCTACCAAGTAGACTTTGATAGCTAGTTATATCTTCAACTTTCTCTCCTTCATGATCACTTAACTTCGGGTCCATCTCCATAGGTTTACCTATAGCCTTTGAATTTTCCATTTTGAACTTTACAAGCATGGCTTTGATGTATTTTCTCTGAGTTAGATACATACCCAATATCAACCCCCTGATAGATTAGAGTGGTTTTAATTAACTCTATGATCAAGAGAGACCCCCGATTAGAGAAAAATATATAGCCCCCAATAAATGTGGAAACTCCAAAGGGTCCACATGAAACTTAGCTAGAATATATCTGAACTGGTTGTGAAGGTGCTCGCATCTATGAAGATGTGTTGAGACAAACAATGGTCCAACTTAGGAACCCAAAGTACCCCTTTGAAACTGATCACCCCGCGATCAAATTCAAGGAGAGATCCTATATAGATAATTAAGGAACCATGCATGTGGTAACTATCGTACTAGATAGGATAGATGAGTTTGGATTAGTCATCCATGAGTCAGAAATAGGAGACTTGGATCAGGAGAAAAAAAATAGATCCTAGAACTCCCTAAGGCAAATTGATCTTGTCTAGAATCATAATGCCAGAGCGGATTCCTCAAGTTAACAAGAGTATAGAAGTGTTTGTTAACAAAGAAACTGATGAAGCATTTTGGAGGTTCAAATCAGACAAGACTAGTGAAGTAGATGGAGTGACAAGTCAAGGATTTTGATGTCCCAAGAAAGGACATCTACTTGGGTAACACTCCAAAAATGATGTATGCAGTCATGGAGCATAGTAGGCAAACTTATAGATTAGCTAGGCATAGGTTTAGATAATACATTGAGATACTTCCGATTCTAGAGTTACCTACTCAAGCTAATCAAGTTTCCCGATTTCTAGATGGATTATTTATTGGAAAGCTAAGATCTTATGTCTATCAAAAGGAACCTCGAACCATACAACAATGCCTAAGAATGTGTATTGACATTGAGGACAACTTTGGTGAAGAGTTGGAACCCTCTAAACTCTACAAATACTCAAAAATTTGCATGAGTATCACATCTAAACCCACTACATCAATAGGTGAACTAACAGAATAACTAGCTCGAAGGTTAGGAGTTCAAAGTAGACAAGCCCCTAGAGTGGTCCCAATGAAGCATTGTCACACTTGTGGAGGAGACCTCATGGTCAATTTTTGCTCGATGCAGACTCAGAACCAAGGCAACTTAAATGCACAATATTGCACCATTGCGAGAATTACATGAATCAGACTACATAGGATTGTCCCTACAATAAACAGGTAGTAAGGCAAAATTATCAACACGCTTATCAATAACTAGGTAGGTATCAAAATGAATATCAG
Source organism: Ceratopteris richardii (assembly GCA_020310875.1). Classification (NCBI taxonomy): domain Eukaryota; kingdom Viridiplantae; phylum Streptophyta; class Polypodiopsida; order Polypodiales; family Pteridaceae; genus Ceratopteris; species Ceratopteris richardii. The sequence continues at coordinate 136,718,180 of CM035426.1, read as the reverse complement.
CAACCTCTACTAACCACACTATCAGGCACAACAAAGACCTCAAACCATGTTACGACAACAACCCTTGCCAATGTAATTTGAGTCAAATATGCAATGATACAAGACAAACTAAATAGATCTTTATTGCCAACATTTCTAGAGGAAAAAGCTTTGTGCAAAAATGGTAGAACTATCTCAAGCCATGTTCAACATCAGTACCCTTTTCAATTAGACAAACTCAAGTAAACCAAAATTACACTTTGAATTAATTTTGAGGATATTACAACAATTGCTAGCTAAAGCCAAGATTTCAGCTACTACAAAGGCTCAAGATAGCGAAAGCAAAAAGAAAATCTTACCCCCATAAGAAGCTTTTGCTCCAAATTCTAGAGATGATGGAATTACTTCCTCAATAAATTGGTACTTCCAAGAGTTCCTAAGAGAAATAAAAGAGGATAAATGGGCCAAGGAGAGAGAGGATCCTCCTCAAATTCAAGAAGTAGATGATCTTCATGATCGATTTGCTCCAGAAATTCCCTCTATCTATGGAGAGTAGGAAGATGTGCAGTCAAATGAATGATTAGACTTCAAATACAATTCCCTGTAGGAATTGCCTCACTTCACAGGCCCTTGGGAATCTAAGTCTACTCAAATGAGAACTCCCACAATCATGATTACAACCAATGAATGAGTTCTACCAAGAACACTAAAGTAGTTAAGAACACTAGAGTGCAATTCCATCTCACTTTAGAAGAACTAATAATAAAGCTGAATTGTAGAAGCATGTAGCAAACCAACTACTAGAAGTTGCTAATACCCACTCTCAAGTCAAATTGCAAACGTTCCAGAAATACCCATAGATACGATAACATATGTATGGATCCACTACTTTCAATTCCTTGTAGTTCCAAGCAAAAACATCTCTACATTGTCTCAACAAATTGATGAACTCTTTTTCTTCTTCTTCACTCAAATAATGTCCTACGTTTTTGCACCTCTCTTCTTTGTCTTCTATCATCACTACAATTTTCTTACTATGTTCTTTGTTATCATATGCTTCTCCTATGGGAGCTTCTCTTCTTGTCATGGTGACCATAATTTTTTATGTCCTCTATTTCATATTTCTTGAAATTGTCTGCTCCACCTCTACCATATCCACCTCTTTGGCTTTGTCTACCTCTTTGATATCTTCCGCTTCTGCCTCTGCTATTGTTATTCTGATTCTGACTTGATCCTTGAGAATTATACCAGCAATCATGAGCCAAATGATTGCTTAATCCACTGATCCAACAAGTCTTCTTGTTGTTATTCTGATTACCTCTTCCTTTTGTATTACCTCTACTTTTACTTCTGACGTTACCTCTTCCTCTTGCATAATTTGCTTGCGTAGTCAGTTCTTCTTCATATTTTTCTTTACCTTTATCACCTTTCTTCTTATTCTTTGCGTACATAGCAGAACTTTGTCCTTTATCTCCATCTGTCTTCAAATCTTGCTCAAATGTTAGCATTAATCCAATCAGTTGATTTAAATCTGGTACAAAATGATTTAATGAAAGTTCAGTTGAGAGTACGAAAGGTTTCCACCTTTCATCTCCTCTCAGTCCTGCAAGCAATTGCGCTATTAACCTATGGTCTTTGATATCTTCGTCAATAGATCCAAGACTGTCTACCAAGTCCTTCATCTTAGTGACATAATCACTAATGCTTTGACTTTGTTTTTTCTTGAACGTTGTGAACTCCGACCATAAGCTAGCCTTCCTAGCTTTAGTAGTGTTTTGGAAATGATCTTCCAATGCACTCCATATGTCTTCCGCTTTCTCCATACCTCTAACGTCTGGTAGTAGATGATCTGTAACGGTATTGTAGATATACGCTCTTGCCGTTGCATCTTTCTTCTGCCATAGCTTCAAGGCTTCTAACTCTTCTTTCTTTGGTTGACTGTCATCTTCAAAAGTAGGCTTCTTTTCTTCTCCTGTCACATATATCATTAAGTCCTTACTCATAAGTGAGGCTTCCATTCGCATTACCCATGCGGGATAATTATCTCTGTCCAATTTGTCAATAGAAATGTGATCTGCCATGATCTTCTTGTTTTTGTTACTGCCGGTGAGTATAACGTTAAAAGATTTTACCTTTTGTAAATCTTTACCCTTGAGAATGACTTTGGAATGCTTCTCTGATTTTGTTTGTTGTTGATCACCTCAGCTTTTACTTTCTTAAGAAGAATTCTTTAAATTCTCTTGTATCTTTACTTCCGTTTACTCTTGAGGACCTTTCTGCTCTTTAGAATCTTTCTGCTCTTTAGAATCTTTCTGCTCTGATACCACTTGTTGACGTGATAAGAGCTTTGAAACTAAGCTGCGAAATTTTCCACGCCACAAGAACTAAGCTAGAGTGATATTAGAACACCTCTATAATCATCAATAGCTTAGCTGAAGTGTTTCAATGGCGATGCACCAGAGTGCACTCTCCTTCTCGAGAGCTCCACGACGATATGCTCGGAGTAGAAGCCGAGCTCCTGAGGCCGCACACAGTACTCCGCACAGAGGCTGTAGAATACGCAGAAAACACAGTACACAGGAAGCACGAAGACAGACTTCTTAGGTCTTGCAAATGCGGTCGAACTTACAGTCTGTGACTGACCAGGCCACTATATGTTTTATTAAAGAACATATACAAAGAAGTGTCCGGTGGCCATTTGGCCTTTCACATGGACACTAACGGTAACAATCTCCCACTAAAGGCCAATATGGCCAGAGTAACTATGGGAGAAAAATTAATGAATGATAAAGAATACCTGAGTGTAAGTATACAAACTATACCTCCCACCTGATGGGCATGTTACACAGTATACAAGTGACTGCGTAAGTTCAAGAATCAAGTAACCCCCATCAAGTGACAACAGTGGCGAAAGCTATCCTGTGGTAGAGCTTTATTCAAAGCATCTGCAGCATTATCTCGAGTGTGAACCTTCTCAAGAATAATGCTCTCAGTGGCTAAGTAATCTCTAATGAAGTGATACCTCACCTCAATGTGCTTGGTCTTTGCATGATAGACCGGATTCTTAGCCAAAGCAATGGCACTCTGACTATCACTAAGCAAGTGAGGTACATGCTGAGGTAAACCCATATCACAAGCAAGACGAGAAAGCCACAATGCTTCCTTACATGCCTCACTTGCTACAACATACTCTTGCTTCTGTGGTGGAAACAACTGTACATTCTTGAAGACGAGATCTCCAAGAGATAGCACCTCCAGCAAAATGAAAAATATACCCTGATGTAGACTTACGATTGTCTACACAACCAGCATTGTCAGAATCTGTGTAACCAATAATGGATGCTTTCCCTCTACCTAAGCATAGACACTTGTCCTTAGTGCCACTCAGATATCTCAAAATCATTTTGACCGCTTCCCAATGTTTCTTGCCAGGATTAGACATGTATCTGCTTACATCTCCCACTGCAAATGCAATGTCTGGTCTCGTAGCTACCATAGCATACATGAGACTACCAACAGCAGACTGATAGGGAATTTTGGTCATGAATTCCTTTTCCTCATCTGATTTGGGGCAGTCATCCTTGCTCAATTTCACATATGTGGGTAAAGGTGTACTCAATGCCTTTCCACCCTGCATATTGAATCGGTGAAGTACTTTGGATATGTACTCACTTTGAGACAAGTATATGCATCTTTTACTCCTATCACGAGTAATGCGCATGCCAAGAATATGTTTGGCATCCCCCAAATCCTTCATATCAAATGTCTGACTCAACTTCTTTTTGAGAAGTGACAAATCATAAGAAGACTTCCCAGCAATCAACATATCATCAACATAAAGTATCAAGCATATCAAGTTGCCATCAGAACATCTCTTTGTATAGAGACAATGATCGTCATTGCTCCGAGAATAGCCTTGGGACTTCATAAAAGCATCAAACTTTTGGTACCATTGTCTAGGAGACTGTTTAAGTCCATACAAGATCTTCTTGAGCTTACAAACTAGACTTTCCTTGCCAGGAACTACATAACCCTCTGGTTGTTCCATATAGATCTCATCTGTAAGATCTCCATGCAAGAAAGCTGTTTTCACATCCATTTGGACTAGCTCTAAGTCCTCCATTGCAACGAATCCAAGCAACATGCACAAAGTAGTCATCTTGACCACTGGAGAGAAGATTTCCTCAAAATCAACACCATGTTGTTGCTTAAAACCCTTTGCAACAAGTCGTGCTTTATATTTTGGAGAAGCACTATCTGATGTGAATTTCAGCTTATATACCCATACATGGTAAAGCTTTTCTGCCCTTTGGCAAAGGTACTAAGTCCCAAGTACCATTCTTGTGAATAGAATCCAACTCACTCTTCATGGCACGCTCCCACTTGACATGATCCTCTGTCTGCATAGCCTCTTTGTAGCAAGAAGGCTCACCGGCATCTGTTAGCATAACAAAATCTAAACCTGGAACATATCTATCAGGTGGATATGAGACACGTGCAGAACGTCTCAATGGTTGCTGAACAGGAACATGTGTAGACTGATCTGAATGGACATTCTCTTGAACATCCCTATGTGTAGCATTTTTATGCATGCTAACCGGAGGACTACTATCCTCAAACACCACTCTTCTCACTTCAACCTCCTTAATGGGCTGTTTATGCATCTTCGACTCATTAAAAATGACATCACTACTTCTGATCACTGACCGTGTTTCAGGATCCCATAAGCGATATCCAAATTGTCCTTCTCGACCATATCCAAGAAAAATGCATTTCTTTGACTTATGGTCCAACTTTTGTCTAAGATTCTTGGGTATATGAACATATGCTTCACACCCAAAAACTCGAAGATGATCATAATATGGTGGTTTCCCTGTCCATAACTCTTGTGCCACTTTCAGACCTTTGGCAGTACTAGGTGAAAGGTTAATCACATGAACTGCAGTCAATACTGCTTCTGCCCAAAAACCTTGTGAGAGGTTTGCATGATGCAACATAGAGACTACTCTATCTTGAATAGTTCTATTCATCCTCTCAGCTACACCATTCTGTACTGGGGTATAAGGAGCTCTAAACTCTCTACGAATCCCTCTAGACTGACAGAAAAGGCTGAATTCACGTGAGGTATACTCACCCCCATTATCTGAACGTAAAGCCTTAAGCTTAGTTCCTTTTTCAGTCTCAACTGAAGTAAGCCATTTTCTGAAAGTAGGGAATACAACATCCTTTGATTTGATAGGATATACCCAGACTTTTCTAGTAGCATCATCTATGAAAGTGACAAAGTAAAGAGAACCACCTAAGGACCTAGTGGGCATAGGACCACACACATCTGTATGAACGAGATCTAAAGGCTGAATTGAAGAGTCAATGTGCATTCTATGAACATTTCTGGTTTGCTTTCCATATTGACAATGCTCACAAAATGAAAAATCAGAGAAAGATAACACAGGTAAGTAGCCAGAACGAGAAAGATTTTCCATTCCACTACGAGATATATGGCCCAAACGACCATGCCAAATACAAGCCATAGGCTGTTCAGTAACAGCTAACAAGTGTTTTTTCTGTGATACAAATAAAGGATAAAGTGAGCCAACTTTGCTTCCTTTTGCAATAACCATATTGCCCTTTGATATACGAAAGGACTGAGCATAGAAGACCACCTTGTAACCAAGGTCATCAAGTTGACCAACTGACATCAAACTGCGTGATAACTGAGGTACATGGCGTACATTATGCATAGTAAATTTTGAACCATCAATGAACTGCACAATCACATCTCCAATCCCCACAACATCACACTGGTAAGAGTCACCAAGTCTCACGGTACCAAGAGACTTTGCTGCATAATTAGAGAACCATTCTCTATGTGGTGTCACATGGAAAGAAGCACCAGAATCTAGCAGCCAGGTGTGGGAAAGAGAATCAGCCATAAGTGCCTCAGATGGCACAGTACTATCAAGTTTCAACACATCAGCATCATCAGAAATAGCATTAATTTCTTCAATCTTCACAGTCGAAGTAGATGGTGCAGGTAACTGTTTAACATGCCCATCAACATTCTGTCCTTTACCTTTAGCATTCTTTAATGCATAACAGTCTTTCTTCATGTGTCCTTTCTTATGACAAAAATGGCATTCGATATCCCTCTTCCTTGATTTACTTCTATTCTTATTCCGTTGACCATTCTTTTCCTTGTTCTTGCTCCTGCCACGTTGTTGATTCTTTCCTTGGTAAGAATCACGAACATTATATGCATCTCCACTCTGAGTGCCAACCATAGATTTTCTACGAATCTCCTCACTCAAGAGTGCTCCACATATGTCATCATAGACAAGTTTACCGCCAGGTGCACTGTTGCTAATAGCTGTGCAAAACGTATCCCATGATGATGGCAGGGTGCATAACAGCAATACTGCTTTCATTTCATTATCCATATCCATTTTCTCAGCCTGTAACTAGGAGAATATAGCATCAAACTCATTTAGATGAGCAGCAACACTATCTGTGTCCTTCATACGAAGGTTATATAATTTTCTCATCAGATACACTTTATTTGATGCCGTCTCTTTTTCATATGTATTGCATAACTTCTTCCAAAGCTCCTCTGCACTTTCACAGTCTAATACTGTAAAGTAAACATTATCTGCCAAGTGCAAGCGAATGGTAGACCTGGCCATTTCATCTAACTCATCCCAATCATCTTCATCCATGTCAGCAGGCTTCTTTGAAATCCCATTTACTGGCTTCCATTGCCTCCTTTGAATCAGCACATCTTTAATCTGATTCTTCCATAGAGCAAAGTTTGTGCCATCAAATTTTTGGATCTCAAAATGGTCTTTGCCCTGCAAGTTATAGCTCCTCCTCGGAACACTAGCACTAGACCTTGATCCACCGGATGTGCCTGAGACCTCTGATGCCATGATCGTACAGAACTGAATAGAATGATAATGGAGCTAGAAGAGTCCAAACACCAACAAATAAGTGTATCAAGGAGTAAATCGACCACTGTATAGTTGACTAAACCAGAAATCTGGAAAAATTTTGCCAGAGTATCCTCTACAAAATTAGCATATGACCAGTGTCAAAGTATCATAAAACTTCAAGTACTGACATGTCTACCTGCATAGTGAATCATTGACTCCACTGCATATAATCAGTTACCCAATAGAAGCCAACTAGGTTATCGAGCACCTATGAACAACTATCATACATCTCCTATGGCGAGGCCGGGTAAGTCTTCCACCTGCATCACCGAAGAGACCCCGACATCTGGTGTCTCCCAGTTAAGAAAACCTCACCATGACCCTCTTTATCAAACGTAAAAGGCTTTATGCAAAGAACGTAACCGCTATATCAATGACCACATGGACATACATAAGCGGTATCCACAGAAGCGTACATGGTGTGTATGTGCTCAATATATGCAGTAAAATGACACTAAAAGGCTGAGTACACAGCCCAAAAACTAGCCAATAACACCTGCAAGTGTCTGTCAACTCTGATGTTTTAGGCTTTAAAAAACCTGCATAAATTTGTAACGACTGCTCCCACCAAAACTGAAAACCCCTCGAGAAACCTGTAGTTTTACGAGTGTGGCTGAAACTACAGCCCCAAAAGTTGATATTTATTGTCTCAGAAGTACAAGGAACACTCTTCTTGATGTTCTTGGACCTGTGGGAAGAGAACTATGTGCAAAAGTACTCCAAAATGGCTCCAAAAAAACACCCCAAAATTGCTTCAGAAATAGGCTTTGAAAGCAAAAAATGAAGCTTTGGGGGACCAAAACTTGTTCAAGGTAATGACTAGCTTAGTCTTTCCCCTTCTTCAAACACCAAAAGAGTGTAGCTTAGTGGCAAGAGATTGCCACGGTTAAGCGAGCTCTGGGGGGAACAGTACTGGGATGGGTGACCTCCTAGGAAGTACTGGGAACCTCTATATTCCTTGATCGTTGAGGTCCTCCCTCGTGCGCAGCCAACGGTGACTTCGATGACTCGGATGACAAGGTATGCCAAGGTCTATGCCTTGGTCGCCGCCTTAGTCGTCGACTAAGCCTTGGAGAAAGCCTGGGGGGGGGTGCTCGCTTCGCTCGCACAAACGTAACAAAGGTTTTGCCTCGAACTGCTCTGATGCCAGTGAAGTGTTTCAATGGCGATGCACCAGAGTGCGCTCTCCTTCTCGAGAGCTCCACGACGATATGCTCGGAGTAGAAGCCGAGCTCCTGAGGCCGCACACAGTACTCCGCACAGAGGCTGTAGAATACGCAGAAAACACAGTACACAGGAAGCACGAAGACAGACTTCTTAGGTCTTGCAAATGCGGTCGAACTTATAGTCTGTGACTGACCAGGCCACTATATGTTTTATTAAAGAACATATACAAAGAAGTGTCCCGTGGCCATTTGGCCTTTCACATGGACACTAACGGTAACATTAGCAACCTTTCTGAAATTGAAAACTTCATAATTGTGTTTAGTGAAATCTGAAAAATTCACTTTACAGAAAACTTTGCCTTTCCTTCAGGCTTCAATTCTGAACTGATTTATTTCATCTTTATAACTTTTTGTATGCTTACTGTTAGATATTCTTTCCGTCACTTAGATGTGCTAAAACTGAGTTTTGAACTCACCAGAATATCACCGGAACTTCACCGGACTGTCATCGTAATCTTACCGGAATTGTACCAAAATGTTACCGAAATCAACTGCAATTCTGTTTGTAGTTACTTCAAATGATTGTAATTGAAGTAAGGAAGTAATACCTGAGCTTCCTTCAGTGAATGAACTTTATCCAAAGTTTGAGATAAAACTTCACCAATTCTGGATGTCTTTACGGTCAGACTTAGCACTGAGCGTACATGTCCCGTTTCACAAAACTCTTTTGATCAGTTTGTAGTTGAGACTATTAGCTTCAAGATGAGCTATTGCTTATGAAAAACTTTACACTGTACTGCGAGATCTAACTTGCAGAAGTACTGTAAAACGTGTACTGAGAAAACTGTAACTGTTAACTAACTTTCACAGTAACATGAAATCACTTAGATTTCTTCACACACAAAGAATGCGCTCAAACTTTCCACATAAGTATGTGTTTTGTATTAGAGAAGATGTGTACAAGATGGCTTGGCCTCACTTTGCTCATAGCCATGGAAAACTCTCCTATACTGAGTAGTTCTTCCTTACCATCTCTCTCTCAAATGAATACCTGATAGTTCAGGTTCTATTATTCATCTCTACATACGCACTCTTGCGTCTACTACACATACATGTATTTTCTTCCTCTTTTCTAAGCACTCTCTCAACTCTCTTATATACATTTTTTATCCGAGATTCAAAAACTCGTAATTCTGGAAGTTTCTATGCTGTATATTACAGGTGTGAATTTGTCCCTTCACTAAGGCTTTGATTTTTCTGAATGCTTTGTTTCTTCTTTTCTTTGTCTTTCTTTATCCTTCATACATCTTCAGGTCTTTATGTCTAATTAGTGAGTGAATCTCCAACACACATGCCAAGAATATGTTTGGCATCCCCCAAATCCTTCATGTCAAATGTCTGACTCAACTTCTTTTTGAGAATTGACAAGTCATAAGAGGACTTCCCAACAATCAACATATCACCGACATAAATTATCAAGCATATCAAGTTGCAATCTGAGCTTCTTTTGTGTAGAGACAATGATCCTCATTGCTTTGAGAATAGCCTTGAGACTTCATAAAAGCATCAAACTTTTGGTACCATTTTCTAGGGGATTGTTTAAGTCCATAAAAGCTCTTCTTGAGCTTACAAACTAGATTTTCTTTGCCAAGAACTTCATAACCCTCTGGTTGTTCCATATAGATCTCATCTGTAAGATCTCCATTTGAGAAAGCAGTTTTCACATCAATTTGGACTAGCTCTAAGTCCTCCATTACACTATCTGTGTCCTTCATACGAAGGTCATATAATTTTCTCATCAGATACACTTGATTTGATGTCGTATCTTTTTCATATGTATTGCATAACTTCTTCCAAAGCTCCTCTACACTTTCAGAGTCTAATACTATAAAGTAAACATTATCTTCCAAGTGCAATCAAATAGTAGACCTGGCCATTTCATCTAACTCATCCCAATCATCTTCATCCATGTTAGCAGGCTTCTTTGAGATTCCATTTACTGGCTTCCATTGCCTCCTTTGAATTAGCATGTCTTTAATCTAATTATTCCATAGAGCAAAGTTTGTGCCATCAAATTTTCGAATCTAAAAATGGACTTTGCACTGCGAGTCATAGCTCCTCCTTGGAACACTGGCACTAGACCCTAATCCACCAAACATGTCTGAGACCTCTGATGTCATGATGGTAAACAATTGAATAGAATGATCATGGAGCTAGAAGAGTCCAAACACTACTAAGGCTCAAAGAAGGATGACCAAGTGTCAGATTCTAGGAGAGAATTGAGCAATCTTCTCAAAAAAATGAATTAATGAACAGTAATGACCAACCAAAAGGATTATGTCATAATAAATGTGCTCACACCAATAAGTGTATAAAGGAGTAAATCGGCCATTGTATAGTTGACAAAACCAAAAAATCTAGAAATTTTATACCAAAGTATCCTCTACAAAATGAGCATATGACTAGTTTCAAAAACTTATAAAACTACAAGCACTAACATGTTTACTTGCATAGTGAATCACTGACTCCACTACATATAATCAGTTATGGCCCAAAAGAAGCAAACTAGGCTTATCAAGAACCTATGAACAACTATCATACATCTCCTATCGCGAGGCTAGGTAAGTCTTCCACCTGCATCACCAAAGAGACCCCGACATCTGGGTGTCTCCCAGCTAAGAAAACCTCACCATGACCCTCTTTATCAAACATAAAAGTCTTTATGTAAAAATCATAACCGTTATATCAATGACCAGATGGACGTACATAAGTGATATCCACAGAAGCATACATAGTGTATATGTGCTCAATATGTGCAGTAAAATGACACTGAAAGGCTGAATCCATAGCCCAAAAACTAGCCAACAACACCTGTGAGTGTCTATCAACTCTGTTGTTTAGGTTCAAAAACCTGCATAAATTTGCAGTGGCTGCTCCCACCACAATTGAAAACCTTTTGAGAAACCTGTAGTTTTACGAGCGTGGCTAAAATGATGGCCCCAAAGGTGAATACTTATTTTCAAAGAAGTACAATGAACGCCCTTCTTGATGTTCTTGAGGCTGTGTGAAGAGAGCTATGCACAAAAGTACTCCAAAATAGGTCAAAAAATCACCCCAAAAATGTTTCAAAAATAGGCTTTGAAAGTAAAGAATAAAGCTTTGAGGGACCAAAACATGTTCAAGGTGACCTTAACCCTAGTCTTTCCCCTTCTTGAGACACCACAAGAGTGTAGCTTAGTGGCAAGAGATTTCCACAGTTAAGCGAGCTCTGGGTGGAATAGTACTGGGATGGGTGACCTCCCGGGAAGTACCCAGAACCTCTATCTTCCTTGATCATTCAGGTCCTCCCGCGCATGCAGGCAATAGCACCAACGGTGACTTCGATGACTCGGATGACAAGGTATGCCAAAATTTTGTGTCTAAATGCTCTGATACCAGTGAAGTATTTTTATGATGATGCACCATAGTGCACTCTCCTTCTCAAGAGCTCCACGATGATATCATCCGAGTAGGAAACCGAGCTCCAAGCACTACACACGGTACTCTACACAAAAGCTGTAGAATAAATAAAAAAGCATAGTACATAGGGAGCACGAACACATACTTCATAGGTGTTACAAATGCGGTCAAACTTATAGTTTGTGACTGATCAAGCCACTATATGTTTTATTAAAGAACATATACAAAGAAGTGTCCGGTGGCCATTTGGCCTTTCACATGGGCACTAATGGTAACATTATCAACCTTTACAGGTTTTATGTGATGATGCAGATCATTCCATTTTTTATGAAAATTTACATGACACACACTTGATGAGAGGAATGATATAGAGGAAGCAAAAACTATGCCAAAAAGGTTGGTGCAGACTTTACGACATAGCAAATTAGATGCAGCTCTATCATTTCGTACTTATTCAGGCTCTCATTGTGCTTCTTTTGCATCATCTTGTTATGCTATGACTGCCTCTAGTGTTTGTGATGAGAGTGAACATGCTTCATTTGATGAATCACAAAATTTAGAAAATTGGATAGCTGCTATGCAAGCAGAATATGATGCTATTATGAAGAATGGTACCTGGTCTTTATGTGATTTGTCTCATGGCAAGAAGGCCATTTCCACTAAGTGGGTATACAAGATAAAGCATAAGCCTGATGGAGAAGTTGATAGGTATAAGGCTAGGCTTATTGCAAAACACTATGCTCAAGAAAGAGGCATTGATTTTGATGAGACCTTTGCTCCCACATGTTGAATGACTACTGCTCATAGCATTTGTGCACTTGCAGCTCATTATGGCTGGAAATGTACATCAGTTGGACATTAAAATTGCATTAGTTTTCAGAATGATTGTTGAGTGTGCATGGCTGAGATGCCTTATGGCTGATTTGGGTGTTGCTCAATCTTCTGCCACCACCGTCATCACTGACAATTAGAGTGCAATGGAAGTTGCAAGGAACCATGTGTTCCATGCTTTCACTAAGCACATTGAGGTGCACTATCATTATGTTAGGGGGAGGTTCTTTGCAGGAGAGATCTGTTTGGCATATGTGCCCACATAGGAGAACATTGTAGACCTTTTCACAAAGGCTCTGTCTAGGGAGAAGTTTGAAGCTTTTCACAAAGCTTTGGGCTTACTTCCTTTTGTGGATTGATTCTACATAGCTTGGCACTTCCTTATACATGGGTGCCAGCTCCTTGTTCACGGCATCACTCCTAGGGGGGATTTGTTGATATATTTTGGTAGTGATGTGTGTGAACACACTAGGATCATTGGGGCACTCTTTTCCCTCTTTAGATGCTTTTTTTCCCTTGTCTTGTATATACCTCTATAACCCTAATGGGTCACTTATCTTTGTACCTTCTCTCATTAATACATTATGTATAGTGTGTTGTGCTCCAAGCTTCTTCTTCTTCCTTGTGTTGTTTGCATGCTTTCACAAACATCAAACTCCAAGAGAGAAGACATTGAGCTTGAGGATTAGTAGAAGAAACTGTATTTCAGTTTTCATATTCTTTCAAGCACATATGAGCCCTCAAATTAGTCCAGGAACCTAATTTTTTAACTAGGCTAGCCACTAGGTCTGAAGTAGGCAAAAGCTAGTGAAAAATACAAATGGAGCTAGAGAGCTCAGTTTTGAGGTTGAATTTTTGTTTGAATTTTGATGAAACTTTTTATGAGGAGCTCTTAAATGCAAGATTCCATTGTTCTACTCTTTTTTCTACTCTTTGTTCTACTCTTTGTTCTACTCTTTGTTCTACTCTTTGTTCTACTCTTTGTTCTATTCTTTGTTCTACTCTTTGTTCTACCTTGTGTGCACACGTGTGTGTGTATGTATGTGCATGTCATTGTGCTTCTCACTCACAGACTTGTGCATTCCACTCACTCAATACCATCAACAAATCTCCATTGATTGACATTTATGAGGTGGATCTCCATCACAATGGTACTCCAATTGTGCTAGAGTGACATGGCTTTTGGTCATTTTATGATTCCTCATAACCACAAGTTTTTTATTTTAAAAAAAATCTAAAATTAAAAAATAACCTACTCAAAATTGCTCTTCTTTTGCAATTTTTTGGGGGGGAAGTCTCTTCCTTTACTATAAATTATACAAGACACCCATTTCATTTCTATATAAAATTTTTTTGTTGTACAAGCTTTGTGGAACTATACAAAACTTGTAGAGAATGATTGAGAAACTTTGGAAATTTTATGGGGCTTTCCATTGTAACAGTGTTGCTTTGAGAGCCCATGAGAAGATGCTATGAAACTTTATTATAAAAAAAGTACAAATACCTCCATACTAGCCTATCACAAAATTTTGCAAGAGGTTGCTTCAAAGAACCCCATTGAACGATATCATAGAAGGACACTTGAACATCTTAGTGCATTGGGGAGCCCCTTAAGAAAAAATGAGGAACTGAACTTAAACACAATCTCAAAGAATAACTGATAAAATATGTGAGATACAAAATAGATGAGCAATCCTCAACTAAACAAGATTACAAAGTTTAGCAGTAGAAGCTAACTTAAGCTCAAACTAATTGAAAATGTTGAAGCTAGTAGCTCTATCAAATGAGCTTAATGATACAAATGAAGCCAATGTATAATGGATAAGAGTGTGTGGACTAAAACACTCCACTTCAATCCCTATGTTACACTCCAAAACTCCACAAAATGATCCTTTCACACATACTGTCTCTCAGCTCTAGCCCTCTATCTATCTATCTAAAGTGCTCACATACCTCTCTCTAAATAGAGATAGCTCTCTCATATGTGGGATTTTGGGAAAAATATTTTAGTTTAAGATTCTCCATGATATGAAGACTAAATTTTTTGGAGAAAGCGTTTTGAGATGATGCATGTCGCTCGAGAAACAAGCTTCCAAATTCAACTTGTTGGCTATTTCAGAAATATTCCAATTCTTTATCTACCATCTTTCCACTTGCATATCTTGATATTGGAACTAAACTAGCAAGATATTTTTGGTGAGTTTCTTATGCATGTTGTGTAGAAAATTTTACCTTTTTTACACTAACCCAAAATGATGAATGGATAGAGAGATATGGGCTATGCAAAGACTACCTCTAGAAAAGGTATGTTGTTCTATTTTTTAACTAAATTGTAGGGACACTTTTGTTGGAGATAGATGTCTGCGGAAGCACGCGAACAACACAAGGAAGAAGAAGAAGCTTGGAGCACAAACACACAATACTGAATGTATTACCAAAGAATGTGCAAAGATAAGTAGCCCATTAGGGCAATAGGTGTATATACAAGCCGGGGAAAAAAACCTCCTAAAGAGGGAAAAAAGTGCCCCGACGGTCCTAGTGTGTTCACACACATCACTACCTAAATATATCAACAAATCCCCCCTAGGAGTGATGCGGTGAACAAGTAGCTGGCACTCATGTATAAGGAAGTGCCAAGCTATGTGGAAATCACTCCACAAAAGGAAGTAAGCCCAAAGCTTTGCGAAAAGCTTCAAACTTCTCCCTAGGCAGAGCCTTCGTGAAAAGTTCTGCAATGTTCTCCTGCGTGGGCACATATGCCAAGCTGATCTCCCCAGCAGAGAACCTCTCCCTGACATAGTGATAATGCACCTCAATGTGCTTAGTGCGAGCATGGAACACAGGGTTCCTCGCAACTGCCAATGCGCTCTGACTGTCAATGAAGATGGTGGTGGCAGAAGACTGGCCAACACCCAACTCAGCCATAAGGCGTCTGAGCCACACACACTCAACAGTCGCTGTGAAAGCTGCCCTATACTCAGCCTCACAACTGGAAGTGGCCACAGTGGGCTGCTTCTTGCTCAACCAAGATATACATGAGCTACCAAGCATGAAGCAAAAACCACTGGTGGACACACGAGTGTCATAGCAACCAGCCCAATCTGAGTCAAAAAAAGCATGCAAATCTGGCGGTAGTGATCCCCCCTTGGGATAAAACAACCCAAGTAGCCGAGTACCACTCAAGTAGCGAAAGATGCGCTTAACCGCCTTCCAATGCATGACTCCTGGGCAATGCATAAACCTGCTCATCTGTGAGACAGCAAACTGAATATCTGGCCGAGTAATGCATAAGTAAATCAAGCATCCAACAGCCTGCTGATAGAGAACAACATAAAATGCATCTCCAGCTTCATGAAGACTCAATCGTAAACCTGTCTCCATAGGAGTGGCAATAGGCTTACAGCCTTCAAGGCCAAAACATTGCAATAATGTGTCAATATATTTCGTTTGACACAAAGCCATTCCACCATCAACTTGCATAAACTGAATGCCCAAATAGTGATGCAAATGCCCCAAATCAGACATCTCAAATGAGGCATGCAAATTAGCCTTGAAATCAGCAATATGCTTCTCAATAGGACCAGTGAGCAGCATGTCATCAACATAGACAACAATGATCAAAAGCACATCATTAGCACGCTTAACATATAAGGTGCTTTCAGTTGGACTATTCACAAAACCATGTGCAACCAGATAGGCATGTATCTTCTCATACCAAGCACGTGGTGCTTGCTTTAAACCATATAATGCCTTCTTTAACCTGCACACCTGATTTTCATGCCCTTTCTGCACAAAGCCACGGGGCTGAAAAACATACACTTCTTCATGCAGGTCACCATTCAGAAATGTTGTTTTAATGTCCAACTGATGTACATTCCAACCATGATGGGCTGCAAGTGCACAAATGCTCCGAACAGTAGTCATACGGCATGTAGGTGCAAAGGTCTCATCAAAATCAATGCCTCTTTCCTACGCATAACCCTTTGCAACAAGCCTAGCCTTATACCTGTCAACTGTACCATCAGGTTTACGCTTCAGCTTGTATACCCACTTAGTGTCAATGGCCTTCTTGCCAGGAGGCAAGTCACATAAAGACCATGTACCATTCTTCATTATAGCATCATATTCAGATTGCATGGTAGCCATCCAATTTTTTGAATTCTGTGCTTCATCAAAAGAAACAGGCTCATTCTCATCACAGAGACTAGACGCAGCCATAGCATAGCAATCTGATGCAAAGGAGGCACTATGAGAGCCTGAACGAGTACGATATGACAAAGGTGCATCTAATTTGCTGTCACGCAAAGTCTGCACCAGCCATTTTGGCATAGCTTTTGCCTGCTCAATATCATCTCTCTCATCAACAAGTGCATCATGTAAATCTGCATCAGAAATAGAATGATCTGCATCATCATATGAAACCTGCAAAGGCTAAGAAGTTGCCTCATTAGGACCAACACTAGACTATCCACTTGTAAAAAGAGGCATCAACGTATCATACATGTCTTTGGAGCTAACAAATGTCTCCTTAGTACATGAAAGCAATGGCTGAATAGCATCTTCCACATAGACAACATCACGGCTAACCAGAATGCGTTTAGTATGTGGATGATATAGACGATAGCCTTTACTCTCAGAACTGTACCCAACAAAAATACATTTTACTACCTTATCATCCAGTTTTCTGCTATGTTGTTCAGGCACTAATGCATATGCCAAACAACCAAAAACATGCACATGAGCAACAGATGGCTTGCGGTCATGCCAAGCCTCATATGGAGTGATAGACTGCAGCGCTTTAGTGAGACACCTGTTCAGTACATATGTTGCACACATGACAGCCTCAAGCCAGAAACTATGTGGTAAAGCTTGACTCTTGACCATGCACCTCGCCATCTCCATGAGTGACCTGTTCTTTCGTTCAGCAACTCCATTCCGTTGAGGTGTATAGGGCACTGTACACTGGTGCTTTATCCCACGTTCAGCCAGAAATGCATTAAAATCAGAAGACATATATTCCCCCCCTCGATCAGAACGGAGGGTGCCCATTTTACATGCTGACAGATTTTCAGTCAGAACCAAAAACTGTTTAAAGCACATGAACACTTCGGACTTTGCTTTGAGTGGATATACCCATGCATGCCTGGAAAAATCATCAATGAAAGCCATGAAGTAAAGGTAATTCCCAAAAGAGGGTGTCTGCATAGGACCACAGACATCACTATGTACAAGCTGCAATTTCTGCATAGCCCGAACTGAACAATCTTTTGGAAAGGAGGAACGCTGCATTTTGCCCAAAATACAGCCTTCACATACATGTTTTCCAGGTGCCTCAAGCTTGGGCAAAGAAGACACCATATCAGATTTTTGCAGGCATAGCAAACTAGCGAAATTCGCAACAACCATTCCAGCCTCCTTTTTCTTTGCCTCTTTTGCAGCCAGTTTTGGACTGTTCTTTATGATATGATCATTCCCTTTACAGTACTTGCAAAACAATTTCTGCTTTTCTGATTTCTTCTCATCTTTATCCTGGTTCTTCGAATGTGCAGCATTTGCAGATTTCTGCTTACTAGTAGAAGAGCTCCATTTTCCTTTACCCTTCTGACTAGCCAGGAAAGCTCGATCTGCAACACGCATAATGGGCCTGTTCTGCCTAGACTGATCTTCCTGCAACAGAACAGAGACTAACTCCTCAAATGATAAGGCATTCGGATTGCCTTTCATCATCAACCGAAGAGTAGAAGCAAAACTCTGATATGAATTAGGAAGACCATTCAGAACGGTCTACACAAGTGAGCTATCTGGTATAACCTCATCAACAGAAATCAACTATTCCTTCAAATCTTTGATCTTCGTTAGGAAACTGTCCATAGAATCACCTTCATTCATGTGCTCACTCTCCAACTATTTTCAGAGGTAAGCAACACGAGCCTCATTCCTAGCTTGGTACAATGTGGTAAGTGTATCCCAAGCATCCCTAGCTGTTCTGCAAGAGCGAATATGAGGAATAATGGCACGTTTGACAGACAAAGCTATCAATGCATGTGCCTGGGCATCTCTGCCATCCCAACGAATTTGCTCTGCAGTAGGTGCAACAGAAACAGCAGCACGAACAGGAATCTGCGGAATATCATCTTCGACACCATCTTCATCAGCTCCAATGCCTGTATTTGCAGTACCTGTCGTTACAGGTGTAACAGGACGTCTTTCAACACACCTGCACAATGTTCCACAATCCTTTTGCAACCAAAACATGTCGCATCATATAAGCCCACAATGGGTAGTTGGTACCATCCAACTTATCCTCAACAACCAACATACGGAATACATCACTGCTTTCAGCCATGGCCGGTGACTAAAATACCTTGATGCAGAAAATTGATTGTATCTCAAAAAGTTGAACAGAACTGCCCAAACGAGTTCTGCTAGACCTGTAGCAGACTTCGAGACGCTTAAACTGGCGAACAAAAACTGGTATATACTTTTGGCAGACGAAATAGCCTGCACAAGCGCTACGATAGTGCGTTCGGAGGCCGAAACGAGCTCAAATCGCGATTTCGGCACCACAGAGCAAAGCAGTTTTGATCTCGGAAACACGTTGAGTATGCTCACCAAAATTCGTGCGGTTCTGAGACTGCAAACGGAGGAGTGTCGACGGCGCCCTAGATGAAGCGACGACCTGCTCTGATACCAATTGTTGGAGATAGATGTCTGCGGAAGCACACGAACAACACAAGGAAGAAGAAGAAGCTTGGAGCACAAACACACAATACTTAATGTATTACCAGAGAATGTACAAAGATAAGTAGCCCATTAGGGCAATAGGTGTATATACAAGCAGGGGGAAAAAAAACCTCCTAAAGAGGGAAAAAAGTGCCCCGGCGGTCCTAGTGTGTTCACACACATCACTACCTAAATATATCAACAACTTTTTCAACTACTTCACCCTCCACTTGAATATGGAGGCAAGTGAAAGGAATAACCTAATTGAACTTATCTTTGCTACTAGGGCATATGTTTCATCATAATACAATCTTTATTGATAAAAACAACCTTTAGCTACAAACCTTGCTTTGTGTCTATCAATCCTCCCTTGTTGAAATTTTAGCTTGGATATCCATTTACAACTGATGCCTTCTTATTGCGATGTAATGGACATTACTCCCATGTCCAATTTTGATGAAGAGGAGCCATATGATTGTCCATAGCTTCTTGAAATTCTTTTTGAGTACTAGGAACCTTATATGTTGAGGGTTCTTCATGTTGTAAACTAGAGCTAAGCAAAGCAACATTACTTTTCTAAAAAATTGAGGAATTACCTCATTGATATGTAAGCCATTGAAGTTGTGTTTTGACCTTTCAAGACCTTCTAAGAGTTTTGTTGGTACATATGGAAAGCTTAAGCGCTTGGCCATATGCCTTTGACTTCAATAGACCTTGAATAAAGTCATATGTACACACATATACATATGATTACTTCTACGATTAAAAAGGATATCATTTTATCCAAATGTAAAAGGATAATTGAAGAGAAAATATCATGAATGTAATGACAGCCAAATTCCATGACTCTCATTTGAATTCAAATTCAAATGGACTCTTAAAATGAGAAATTTTTAGGTGGAATATGTTCAACTATCATATACTACAATCATTGGAGAAAGTGTACTTACACACTAGTAGGTTAATCATGGGGCATCAATCAGTCTTGTCACTCATTCTGAGTGTACAATATATTTTTCTCAAATCCCTTGGAGTCCTTCAACATGTCCATGTTCCATACTTCACTTATCAATACATATGCATCAATTTTTATCATCATGACTTGTTATAGTTCATTGTTGTAGTATACTACACACAGTGTGTCAGTCTTGTTTATTGTTTAAAGAATGAAGGTAACAATCTCATAAGTGTTCCTACAAAATATTTAGTCATTGGAGGTGTGTATGTTGAGATATGACCATATCCCTGTGACTATGTATATGTATCATCAGCTTCCAAAAAAGTCACGATCACCCCCCGACTTCTTATATATCTAGCTCAAAGTATATTCACTCTAAATTCATGAGATAACTTGTATTAGCTCACTTACCTTCCTATATGAAGCTATGAAAAAGGATTCGGATCAATTCCTAGCAGGTTATGACCTTTGAGTATTTTTCTAAGAGACTTCTTCCATAAATAGAAGGTTTGCTCTACTTGTGCATATTTTGAAAGTTATTTGTTTTGACATAATCTTTTGAGATCAATGCTCCAAGGTACTATAAGAAAACTATTACATAGAGTGAAATCTTAGAAAGTATATTAGAGAGTGCAAGTGATGAGTAAGCTATTCTAGAGTAGGTTTTTGCTAGGACCCTCTCATCTTTGCAAATTTCCATCACTCCTCACAGTGGTACCATAGCATCATCATAAGTTTATACATTGTGGGTAATGAATTTCCTTATTCAATTGACAAATTGGATCGAAGCAACTACTGAGCATGGTCTTTAAGGATGGAAGTATACTTGAAAGGGAGAAGTCTTTATGGATACATCTTTGGAGCTTGGTTGATGACTATTCTAAGGACCAAAAGACAACCAACACAAGAGGAGCAAGAAAGGTTGAACACATGGTGTGCAAAGGATTCTTTGGAAAGTTCATACATTCTAAAATCTATCTTAGATTTCTTAATTCCACAAAATAGGAGCTTTAAGAAATCACAAGAGACTTGGAATGCTTTAGAAGCATTCTTCTCTTCAAGCATCAAGGAAGAACTAACTATGGATGGAGTTCATATCACTCAAGAAGCAACCCAAGAAAAGTGTCACCAACTTTGACACAAGGATCAAGGATATTGCTGATCAGGAAGGAAGCATTGGAGAGATCAGAGATGAGGAACAAAGTTTGAGAAAATTCATCAATGGGATCAAAACAGATGACAAGTGAGAAGCATTCACCATTGCCATGGATTTGTACATGGATATGCAGGTATCATACTTTAACACACTCATGGGTCAAGTCTCCACTCATGAGGCAAAACTTATGAAGAATGGTGAGAAAAAAAATTTAATCAATTCTTTGCCCTTGGCATAGTTAAAGCCAAAGGAAAACAAAAGAAGCTTGATGATGAAGTACCTCCCAAGATAACTTTACAGGTAGAGGTACAAGCTCAAGAGGAAGAGGCAGAGGTGGAAGACAAGGTACGCAGAGATCTCAGAGCTCCTCACCTTGTGCTATATATGGATTAACTAACCACATCCCAAAGCATTTCTTCAAGAACCCAAAGAACCAGAGAGGAAGAGGATACAATAATGGAGGATATGGAGCTCCTAGAGGTAGATACAACAATTTTTATGGATACAACAACAACAACAACAAAAACCACAATTACCAAGGTGGCTAAAAAGTAAGAAGAGACTACAAAAACTACATTGATGATCAATATCAAGAGGATTCACTTTTTCTCACGAACATGACAATGAAGGGAGGTAAATCAGATGAGCATGTGCTCCATATTGATTATGGATGCTCAAACCATATGACAGGGAATGTAACATTAATTTTAGATATCCAATAGTAATATGAATCTATTGATCAAAGTCCTCTGTGCACCTAGCATTACTAAGAACTTGATAAGTTTAGCTCAAATTGTGGAGAAAGGATTGCAGGTGAGGTTCACAAAGCATGGAGCCTATGTAGAAGATACATACCAAGGCTTGAAGAAGATAAGAGAAGGAGAAAAAATAGGTAGATTGTTCACCTTTTAACTCCAAGACACTAGGAGCATAGCATTGTTCAATTATCATACTCAAACCCTACCAAAGTTAGAGGCTTGGCATAAAAGATTGGCTCACATTGGAAAGTGATCCCTAAAAGAAATCAGTAGAGATCAAAGTGTGCTTAGACTACCTACGAACTCAAAGAGACATATGATTTGGAAGTGCAATACATGCCAATTCAAGAAATCTCATATGCAACCGTTCAGAAAGAAGGGGTACATACATGGAGACATCTTGGGGTTGGTTCACACTGGTGTGTTGGGACCAAGCAAGGATCCATCCATCTCACGGTCAAGGAATTACGTGTCTTTCATTGATCTTTGTAGCACATGGACCATACTTTATTTTTATGAAGCTTAAAGATGAAGTATTTTCATGTTTTAAGAAGTATCTAGAACTAGTTGAAAATCAAATAGATAAAACTCTAAGAAGACGAAGGTCTTATGGAGGGGGAGAATACTTCTCCCATGAGTTTGATTATTATTTGCAAGAAAAGGGAATCAAAAGAGAGATAACCACCAGATACACACTTGAGAAGTATGGAGTAGCAAAAAGGATGAATAACCATTGTGGAAGCAGCTAGATCCATGTTGAATGAAAAGAAGCTACCAAATTATCTATGCATTGAGGCTATATCCAGTACCACCTATCTCATAAACACATTACCCTCAAATTCTTTGAAAGGTATGAATCCTCATGAAGCTTGGAATGGAAGAAGACCAAGCTTGGATCATTGCAAGATATTTGGGTGCATTGCATATGCACATATACCATCACAAATTAGAGATAAAGTTGATCCCAAGGTAGAGAAATGTGTCTTTATAGGTTATGAACTAAATCAAAAGGTATGGGCTATATACCTAGCACCAAGGGACTCATTGTGAGTCAAGATGCAGTTTTTGATGAAAATAAGTCTTATTTTGAATATGATTGCAAGGAAATTGAATTGCCCCATGACTTGGAGGAAGATTTTCAATGCTCTCAAGCAAAGGTACACATATACTTGAAGAGTCAAGTGATTCAGAGGATGATCAAAATACTCCTAGGAGGGAGATCAATTCATGGAACTCCAAAGGTAAAGCAAAGGTACAAGAGTTGAGGGATGTTGCAAAATCCTCTAAGCAAACTATTAAAATATCCACAAGGGAGAAGAAGAAGCCAAAAAGGTATTGTTGTGACACCTCGTTGGTAAGTGATCACTCTATTTACATAGCTTAGGACTTGAACTCTAAAGAGCTCTCATTTTATGAGGAATCCAAGAAGAAACCAGAATGGAAGCATGACATGGAAGAAGAGATTGAAGCTTTGCAAGGAAACAACACTTGGTACTTAGTTCCCAAGACATCCACTATGAAGATCATTGGATCCAAATGGATCTATAAGATAAAGAAAACTTTTGATGGAACTGTTAATAGGTACAAGGCTAGGTTATTGGCCAAGAGTTATGCTCAAACCCAAGGTATTGATTATGGGGAGACCTTCTTTCCTATGGCAAAGATGCCTACAATCATAGTACTCATGAGTATTGTAGTTGGCAAGAATTGGAAGATATATCAAATGGATGTGCAAAATGCATTCCTCAATGGGTGGATCTCAAAAGAGGTATACATGGTTCAACCTATTGGGTTTGAAGACTCACACTATCCTAAACCTGTGTGCAGATTAAGGAGAGCCGCATATGGGCCAAGACAAGCTCCAAGAGCCTGGAATCATATACTTGTAACTTACCTACATGATAAAGGGTTTGTGGTGAGCAAAGCAAATCCTTCCCTAATCATCAAGAGATCACATGGAGAAGACATACATATTTTTGTATATGAAGATGACATTATACTTACAAGTAATGATGCTAAAGGTATTTGAAGAATCAAGCATCAAATGAAGGAGGAATTCAAGATCAATGACTTAGGGAAACTCACTTACTTCCTCTAGTCCTGTCATTTTATCCAAATGTAATAGGATAATTGAAGAGAAAATCTTGAGAATGTGATGCCAAACAAATCCCATGAATTTTATTTAAATTCAAATTCACATGGACTCCTAAATGTAGGGAGATTGCTAGGTGGAATCTATTTAACAATCATCTACTACAATCATGGGGAAAAGTGTACTTATACATTGGTAGCTTAGTCGCAATGCATCAATCAATCTTTTCACTCATTATGAGTATACAATGTATTCTACTCAAAGCCTTTGGAGTCCTTCAACACCTCTATGTACCATACTTCACATAACAATACATATACATCAAGTGTTATCATCATCACTTGTTACTATTCATTGTTGTAGTATCCTATACAAAGTCTGTCATATTCTCTAAGCTATTGAAGTGGTGTTATGGTCTCATTATCTTTTTTATCAATTGGATCATGAAGGTAACATTCTTATAACTATGCCTACAAAGTATTTGGTCATTGGAGGTGTGTATGTTGAGATAGGACCATATCTCTGTGTCATTGTATCATCAACTTCCTAAAAAGTTGGGACCACCCCTTGACTTCTTAGATATCTAGATCACAATATGGTCACTCTAAATTCATGAAAGAACTTCTTTTAGCTCACTTACCTTCCTATTTGAAGCTATACAAAAGGATTTGAGTCAATTCCTAGAAAGCTATTAGATCTTAGTATTTTTTTTAGAACATTCTTCCATAAATAGAAGGTTCTCATTATGAAAGTCTATTTTGACATAAACTTTTGAGATCAATGCTCCAAGTTACTATAGGCATATTATTTCACAGAGTGCAATCATCATAGGAAGTGTTAGAGATTCCAAGTGAGAAATAGGCTAGTGTAGTGCAAGTTTTTACCAAGACCCTCTCATCTTTGCAAACTGCTATCATCCTCACAAGTTTCTCGATGATCTTCATCTTCTTCCTCTAGCTCTTCAATTGTTTCCTCATGTCTAAAAGTGGGAAGCTCAGATTGAACTATTGTTGAAGATCTCTTATCCAAGTCTAAAAGTGAGGCTTAACTGAAGCTTACATTCTCATAAAAAATCATATCCCTTGATAGGAATGTCTCTTTCTTGCATGGATAATTAAGTTTATAAGCTTCACTCACATCTCTATATCCAAAAAACATGCATTTCCTTGACTTTTCATCAAGTTTCCTCCTCTTTCCACCCAGAATAGAAGAAAATGTGATACATCCAAAAGCTCATAAATGATGTACCTTAGGCTTGATGTTATGAAGAGCTTCAGAGGGAGTAATGCCCTTCAAGACTTAAGTATTTGAGATCTATTCATCAAGCGGCATGATGTTTTGATTACCTCAACCCAAAATATGTTCCTTATGTTGGAGCAAGTCTATGACAAGCCTAAGTATTGGCTTGAGTCCCACAAAGTCATAGAAAAAGCCTTAAAATGAAGACTATGTAAAGTTCACTTGTGAACTACCTCTTGTAACTTTTGAAGAGTTTACTTAATGTAGAAGTAAGAGAATCTTAAGTGGTTGAGTCCACTTGATCAAGAATGGAAAGAGGAGCCACGAATTCGTGATTTGTGGTAGGTAGAGAATCAAATCAATCATTGATTGATTGGAGAGTGATTGAGGGAAGTTAGCCTCCCAAACTCAACTATAAATAGATGGCAGTTTTAGTCGTGGTTAGAGAGACCTATGTGAAGTCCTCCAAGAGCTGAGCTTTATGCCATATCAAGGTGTGATTACAAGGCACACATATGTATCAGTAAGTCATTGTATTGTACAAGCAATATACTTTCATTTTCATGATTATTTGTGTTCATCTTTCCATGTTCTTGTGAAGTGTACTACTCACTGCCATTACTCTCAGTTTTCTCAGTCAGCTTGCAGAGATGTTTTCTCTGAGCTTGGTGCATCATTTTCAGTGATTTAACTTGTAAAGTTAGCTCTATAAGTCTACTATATGCTCACAAATTTTCATGTCATTTGGATGCTGCAATCTTCAGTTATGTTTATTTGAAGTCAACAGGGTCTGTTCATCTTCACTTCTCTGTCAGGTACCCGACTTTTTCATCCATCTTGTCAGAAGTGTTTCTCAGTGGTTACTTATCCAAATTCAGTGATTTAAAGCTTGTTAGATTCAGCTTACTGTCTAGTATAAGCATACAAATTTTCATAATCATTGGATTTCTACATTTTGAGTTATGGTGATTTTTCTGCTCACTGCTCTCAAATTGTAGCAACCCGTGAAAATCGGGATGATGTCATCAGTTGTTAAAACTCATTCTCAGTGTGTGGTTCATTATTTTTGATGAGATTACTCTTGAAAGTTAGCTCTTTAAGTTACCTAGACTTCCCCAAGAGGAATTGAGCTAATTGCTACTGTGCTCAGAGAATTATGTAAAACACTGGACAGGTGTATGAACCAAGAATAGCAAGTTTTCACCTCTGAGCTAACTCCAACTTATCTGTTTTGATCTATCTTTTTGAGAGTGATCTTCCAAGGTAGATAGGGTGTCTAATACATCCATTGGCAAGCTAAAAGGGCCCACCATATACTCCTGGAGTTCAATTGGCTGGTGTAGATCAAGGATTTTGCAACACCTCTTCATCTTCAAGCACATACCTATCCATCTCTTCACATCTTAGACCTTCATCTTTGAGCATGCACCTTTGTGATTCAAATATGTCATGTTCTTCCTCATAGGCACTCCATTTTGATGCTATTCTCAAGTAGATAATGGCGGAAATCTTTTGATAATAATTCTCCTCCATTGCCAAACCATAGAGTCTTTCATCGTATCGTTTTTTTAACCATAGCATAAAATTGTTTGAAAATATGAAGTACTTTAGCCTTGACTTCATAAATAAAGCCAAGTATATCGAGAAGACGACCATATCTAGAGCAATTGTAACATTGTATAGAATAGAATCTACTTCTATCTTTCCCTCTCCCTCTACCCCTTAAAGAAGGATGTCCTATTTCGTAGAAAGATTGATTACCTTCATGATCTTGTCGCTCTTGGTTGTGAGTTGGCTGATGTCTTCATCTTACTCTTTTTGTGTCGCATGAAAGGAGTGTTTTCTTCATTTGATGTTGATGTCTTTTCTTCATCATATATTGACTTCATGGCAACATGCCATTGATCTTCAATTTTTATAATATGTTTGACCTCGTCAAGAGATGGCTTCTCCCTCAAGAAGATGAGACTGTGAACTAAGCTTTCATATCCATCTCGTAATCCATGTACGATGATTGTAGAGAGCTCATTGTTGGATATCTTATCTCCTATAAACACCTGTATTTTATGTAGATCATTGAATCTCTTGATGAAGCTTGAAGCATCCTCTCCTTGCTTCCTCTTACAATTTGTAAGTTCATCTCTCAGTACCACTTGCCTTGATGTACTCTTGGACTCGTAGATATTCTTCAATGCCTCCCATGCCTTCTTGGGAGTCTTCACATCAATGATATGATTGATAATGTTATCTTGGATGCTCAACCTTATCATATTAACAACAAACACATCCTTCTTTTCCAATTCGACCAATTTTTCTACACTTCCACCTAGTCTCTCCATCAAAGATAAATTCCCACAATCTTGAAAGAAAAGTGTGCAATCCGAATTTACCTTCCATGTTGCATAGTTGCTACCATTGAGTTTCTCAACTCCTTCCAAGTGTAGGTTATGGAGAATTTTTGCCATCTTCAGTTGCAAAAAGTTGATTTGAGACTCTTCCCTTCACTCGAATATGCTCACACTAGGCACTTCCAACTTAGGGGCTCTGATTCTATGAGAAATAAAAATGAGAATCTCAATGTATACAAAATATAAAAAATAATTGAGATAAGATATGAGATACAAACTTGAGTCCCTAGGATGCACTCCATAACTCCACAAAATGATCCTTTCACATAGGTTGTCTCTCATCTCTAGCCCTTTGTCTATCTATCTTAATGGTTCACATGGCCTCTCTTTAAATAAGTTTGACTATGGCTTGCAAAACCTTTATATTTTATGGTATGGTTAACTTTATTTTAGCTCCATTTACTTGGGGAAATGTTGTTGAAATTTTTATATTCTCATGGCATATGTGCACATAGATTTAACTAGCAAATGGAATACATGCTCAAGAAAACATGCATTCATAAATTATATGATACCTAGAACATGATTGCATGGAAATATGCACTTGTACTATGATGATTATTGTAAACATGATAAGTTTTCAATCATGCTTGTATGCATGAAGATTATGGGTTTGAGATTTAACTCAGACCACCAATACTTCATTTCAAGATCTCCACTCTGATATATATAAGAAGATAAATACTATTATTTCAAATAAAGAGTTCTTTAGACCTTATAACTAAGCAAAGTCTTTAGATCCTTTGAGCTCAAAGTAGTATAAGGTATTTGAGTGAAATTGATCTTATCCATGCAACTAAATCAAGTAAAAGGAACACATATGTATGTAAAATACATAATGAAGGCAACTTCAATAGTTATTGGATCCCAAAGAATAATCCTTATGGATTTAGAGTATAGGATTTCTAAGGAGAAGGATATATATCTTCACCATCAAGATTGTGCACAAGCAATTCAATAGGTTTTAGGAAGTTGCATAGAGAGTTTTCTTTTATACAGTGATTTACACCTTTGGTGTAACTATGGTAGATAGGTATGACCATTTCCAAAGTAGTGAAGGTTTATAAACCTTCAAGAGTGTCTCAGGTTATGATTAGGATAGTATGAGGCATCTTGATGTAGGCCCAAAGAGTGATTAATCTCACTCTTGGACATCACTTGAGTTAAGTAGTGAAGCATTCCTTTCTAACATACTAAGAAAACCAACTACTAGGGATCATCCAAATGGGTTTCATAAAAGATCATGGGTAGATGCTAATGAGATTCAAGTGATGGTTAGGAAGGACACATTTATGGCACTAGCTCTGTGATTTATAGCACAAATCCATATATCAAGATTAGTTGGGTTACCCAACGAATATATACGTGGGGAACTAGAGAGAGGTACTTAGACATAGTCTTGGTGCCGAAGGACTATTTAGTTTGGATCAAGAATGGATATCCACTATCATATACTAGTTATGAGGGCATGGATAATGGGATTCAAAAGAATCCACTTAGAGATTATATATGTAGTTCCACTATACATATGGAACTTACATTTATTTTAGTTTAAATATGACACCATGGATTGGAAGAAGGTTCCATTGGATTCAGATGGTGGAAAAGACTTCCCTTTGATCACTCTTCTTCTATGGCAAGGGAGAAAAGAAATCATTCATGTGGGGTATATTTGACTAGATTAGAGGAGAGCACTTAGTGGGTCTCCTTAGGAATTGGATTTATTCTTCTTATATTAGGATGGGATATTTTATCTCCATAGATATGAAATAATCATCTTATACTTTTTGGGAAGGATGATTCCATTAGATTGTATGATGGGAGATTTTATCTCCATGAATATGAAATAATCATCTTATACTTTTGCGAACGATGATTCCATTAGAGTGAATGGATCGTATAGATTCATACATAAAGGATGATCATTAAAGATAGTTTCTTTAGTTTGGATACACATTTGATTTATTATGGTATCTTTTCACATGATCATTGGCACTTTAAGAGGAGGTCTTTGGCCCCGGCAAGGAATTTATTTTCTCCATTCTTCACCAAATACTCCTTCCTTGTTCATGGGATTATTTTTTCTCCACCTTTATGGAAGCATATAGTGAGGGAATATGAATATGTATTATTTATGGGAGAGAAGAGAAAATGAGTTCCTATATCTCTTTTAAATAACGTGGGAAGAGATCTGTCATCAAATATTCTTACTTGAAAGACATGAAATAAAAAGATTTATTTTCTTTTTTGGGATGGTAGTTGAGTATGTTTTATTCCCAGAGAAAACTCAGGTACCTTCCCCAATGAGGAGTACATCTACTTTACTCCATGAGCATAAGAGAAAAGTAGGACTTATCTTTATCAGAAGTAAATAAAACTCATCATCCATTGAGGATGGTCTTTTCTAGATAGAGACAAGGTGTTTAGTGAACATCTCTTGCTTCAGATTTTTAGAATTAGAGTTACCACTCTACTTGGGAACTCATATAATCTACCTTTTAGAGAGGTTTCCCTTCATATGGGAGTTTGATTCTTCAAGTTAGGAAGGAAAATAGAAACAAAGCTATGTATGTGTTCTCCTTTATGGACGGGCAGAGTGATGGTTTTTTAATAGATGAGGAGTTCTAGTTGTTGGCATTAGAGACACCGAGGAGTGAGTGATGACTTCTCTTTCGAGTTTTTCCCAGATAGAGATAAAACACACCCATGGATGTATCAATTTCTTAGTTGGTGTTTTATCGTGAGGATGATGATTGAGCACCATGAGGATGATTTATACTTATGTATTATTTGAATCTTCTAATGAATGCTTTCACATTCATATGGCAAACTAAAGGGAACAAAAAATACTACAATTTGCACTAGTGCCATTAGATGCTCTTCCAATAGAATCGAGTCTAAATTTATGGATTGCAAAAAAAGGCTTATTGGTTAGTAGGATGTAGAGATTCCATTCTACGACCAAGTGATTCTCTTATGTGAACTAGGATGATGGATTTGCATAGAACACGAGGATGCTTTAGGTAAAAACTATCACTTTTGAGTACATTTGATGTTAGGAAGACCTAGAGTGGTATTAGGGCAGTAATATCGTGTTGGTTTCAGAGGGGTTTGGATTCACTTTCTTATGGGACTTTGTTCTATTTCCTAGAGGATCATATCATTTATTCTCTCCATTGTGTATTGTCAAGCCTACATAGCTTGGCACTTTGTACTTGTCTCTCATCAAATTACTCCATAGAGAATACATCATATGGACTTATGTCACATTGGTGATGTTTGATGATTTAGGAGTGATAGTTTAGAAGTTGAATGTAAATGGGAGATATAAGGCATTGATGGTTCCCACCTTTGAGTTGCTCACTTATGAAGTTTCTCAAAAGGAATGATACAGGGAAGCAACAAATAGAGATGAACATGTACATAGAGTACATTGGTTTTGGGGGAGTCTGAGCACTTTCTTCTACCATTATAGAT
Organism: Ceratopteris richardii; assembly: GCA_020310875.1. Lineage (NCBI taxonomy): Eukaryota > Viridiplantae > Streptophyta > Polypodiopsida > Polypodiales > Pteridaceae > Ceratopteris > Ceratopteris richardii. The sequence continues at coordinate 136,686,948 of CM035426.1, read as the reverse complement.
GTTTCATCTACATTTTTGAGGATGAAAATGTTTTTAAGGTGGATGAAATGTTGCATCATATGACCTATGGGTGAGAGTTGTTACATAAATGCAAGATTTTCAAGTGTAGGATAGGGCATGCCCACACACTTCTAATTTTTCAATCCAAGAAGAGTAGACCTCAACCTAGTTGTAATCTGCAACATAAGCATATGTGATGGATGGGTGTCAAGTAAACTGACAAAAGTGTCTCCCCTTCTTAGCCTCCTGAGAGATCCACAAGCATGTCCTTCTCCAAGCTCAACATCCTAGATCCTTGATGGAGCTAAGTGCGTACTATCTGATGCTTCCAAGCCCTTGCTATCTCATGCATTCAAGGATGCATGCTATGTAACATTTCCATAGGTGCACCATTGTCCCATGCTTCAAACAAGGTTGAATCACCATAATGCTTGTAACTCTCTTAATACATTTTTTTTATGTGTGCCTTAGCTCACTTGGAAGCCCTCAACAAGAACTACGATTGCAAAGGTCAAAAATGAAAAAAAAAATAGGTCTAAATCCCTATACAAAGCTCACAAACGTATGGAATTTCATGTGCTCAAGCATTAATCACCTTAAAGAAAAGTTTAATTGCACTTAATCACTTCAAAATGATGCAAACAAGATAGATGATACTTCCTAACTCACAAACAAGTGTCATGCACCCACAATCAAACACTAAGCTCGCTCAAAATGCACAGAGAAACACAAACACGAATTTGCAAGAACAAAGATCACAACTTCATCCCATCATAAATTCTTTTTACAAGTGAGTTCTTGGCCTTTTTATATACTTCTCCCAAGAGCCTCCCCTTTTTTATTTGAAAAAGTTCCTAAAAAATAAAAGGAAAAAACTCTAAAACTCTTTTTTCTTGCACAAATTTTTAAGAAAGACTTCCTTACAATTACAAGAAATTGATAACAAATTCTTGAATATATACAACTCTTCTTTACTAAAAAATTTAAAGGGATTCTTACAATGGTAAACAAAATTATAGGGGTGTTAAGTTCCTAAGCCCAAGGAAAAAGTGATTATACGAGGCTTTATTTTGTTCAAATCCCTCGGAATCGGTCCAATTGGATTACCTAGAGCCCACAATTGTCTCACAATGGATTCTTCCTATGTCTATGCACTAGCTCATATGTTCCCGACAAACGCACCAAAATGTTATGGCTCTTGGTCCAAGGGGAATTGCATACGCTCAATGATATTTTGCCTAAACCTTCTGATGCTAGGTTAGATTTGATCGCCCTAAATCCACAATTACACTCTGATGTACCGTGGGAAGATACGGGCAAATACATGCACCAAGGGTATCCAACTTTAGTGATTACCTATCGCGATCTTTTTCTCTCTTTCTCATCCACTCGCTTATATGTACCTTCTCGCACTTTTTCTTCTTCCCCTTACACACCTTCTCATTTCTCCTGTATGAATCCTTTGTACCGAAAAGGACTTTGAAGTTTTAATGTGCTAAACAAGGAGAACTTCCGACAAAGCATGTGGCCAACCCGATTTTATTTTAGGTGTGGAGTTATCTCTAATGACACTCATAATAAAAACGTTCATGATCAAAGAAAACTTGGGAAATAGTCAAAGCGCATAGGCAAGGATTTACTAACACAAGTAACTTGCTCTTTCAAACATTACGATTTCAATGTTCTTCATACACATAATGACTAAAAGATCATATTACCTTCTGAACCCATTTTCTCCATCAACTAATCCACATTGCCAGTTATCAAATAAAGGAAGGAAAGCCTCTCAAAATTTTTTGTTTTCGGGTAGCAATATTCCACAATCTCATGATTTCCCTGCCTCAGAGCTTCTATGCCCAATCTATACCAATGATCTTTTTCGTTTATTTCTTTAGCAGAAGCAAGTGCAACTGCTATATTGCCAGATTCAATCGCAAGGTTAAAGCGAGTCCTCTCATCTTCGACGAAATGCAAAGCTATATCTGGATAGCCCTTTTCCTATAGATATGCAATAATAGCTTGACCACATAACGGAGAGCTTTTGATCATCCGAATGACTTCATCAAACTTTTTCTTGATGAGTGCAAGTTTGAACATGTACTCTGTTGAGTTAATCTGCAATGTGCAGATCTTTCCATCACGATTGAGGCAGTAAAGAGTATCCCAGAAACCTTCACCAACTACACTGGTACATCTAAAGTCTTTATAATGCCATGGTCTCCATTTGGCAGACAATATATTTAATGTGATTCAGGATTGCATAAATGAAGACGCCGACATTGGACTCATCCCAAGCACCACTTTTGACACGAATAGTTTCATGCAAAGTACATCTGTGCTCAAGCTCCTTGGAGGAAATTATAATGGCATGTTTACTCAGAAAGGCCACATTTTCCATGTCTGGAGACCACACCACATATTTCACAAACGGGGTTTGGATCTCACTGAGAATGGTTCTCTACTGCACATCAAACAGCAAAACCTTATCTTTTGATCGGCATAAAAGATTACCTGTGCCAGCATAGAAAAGGCCATCAACTGTAGCGAGAGGTGTAAGCGGCATTTCTTCGTCACTCCGTCCTTTAGATTCTTGAGCACTATCTGATTGGATGCCTTATCAATTAGAGCAAAACGATTCTGAGCTACAAAGACAGCTGAGCTCCCTTGCCCTCTTTGGCCTGCAGCACAGCTCAGCGAGGAAGCTCTCCCATTTCAGCGGTCCTCCTCTCACTTCGCTTTGCCTTCTTCCTGTTCTTCCCCTCCTTCGAATGCTCTCCTGCTATCCTCTAGTAACGAAAAACTCCTCGGCCCCCATTGCTACCTTGCGTGCCTCTATAAGCCAACCAGCTAGAAGAGCAATACGACTCCAAGCAACATCATCCGCTGAGGGCACGACACGGTCTACCCTGGCAACACCTTCCACGGATACCTTAGCATCCTCCACATATACAGTCTTAAGTGACTCCTCTTCCGAAGGGCCAGCTGGGCGATCTCTTCAAGAAGGAGTTTGGGCAGTAGCTGAAGAAGACGAAGCCCCCCCCAGTCCGGGACGATCCAGAACTTTTTGAATACCACTTAGAGGAAAAAAAGTCGATCTTTTTGTGCGACGTGCACTAGAGCAGGCCAAGGAATTCAGAACCAACCATTTAATGTGGACCATGGGAGATGACTTTGCATATGAGTATGCAAATACATGGTTTTAGCAATTGGACAAGCTTATGCATTATGTCAACAAGGATGGATGTGTGAATACATTTTATTCAACCCCGTCATTCTACGTGGATATGAAGGCAGCTTCCAATGAAACATGGCCACTCAAGTTGAATGACTATTTCCCGTATGCAAGTTCTGCAAAATGGTTATTGGATGGTGTAGCTCAGTGATGAGTAGCACCTCCTTTATTGTCAATCCGGGAAGACATGAGGATGGTATGAAGACCACGAGCAAGTGGAAGCACAAGTGCGTGAGTGAGAAGCACACAAGCATGCACACACATACACACACACGCGCACACACAGTAAGAACAAAGAGAGTAAGACAATGGAATCACTTCTATTGCAAGAAAGTTCTCATACAAGCTCAAACTACAAGATGCCGCCCAAAAAATGAGCTCTCTAGCTCTATTTATAGTTTTTGACTAGCTTTGGCCCTGTCCAGACCTAGTGTCCGGCCTAGTTAAAAATTAGGTTCCAGGGCTGATTTGAGGGCCCAAACGAGATCTAAAAATTATGAAAATTGACAGGCAACTACTTCTAAGGCTCCCCAAGCTCGAGGACTCCTCGGCTTGTACAAAATGGAGCTACAAAAAGGTGAAATGATATTTACAAGGGTTTGTAGTGATGAGAATCACTTTAAAATGATGTGAGGGTTTTTTGAAAAAAATGAAGGGTTGCCTCAGTGCTAGATCTGCATGTGTGTCCATACTTGCTTCTTCCCGCATCCTGTCAACACTCTCCCCCCCCTAGGGTCTGTCGCCTCTGACAGACCTCTTTTCCGCCGTTTGATCAATGTATTTTTGCAGGAGGTCGGTTGCCAATTCTTGTTCTTTGATTCTTAAACCTCTGATTAGATCTCGTTGCAAGGCCTCCCAATCCACTGTACCCGGCATGTCGGGTTGTGGCATCGTGTAAAGCTCGGAATGCATCGTTTGCTCGCATGCAAAGAGATGGAGTAAATGCGTAGGCCGTGGCGCAAATACCTCTGAATGTGCTTCCCAAAACCCCGTGGTGAACATATCGTCAAATGTTTGCTTGTAGCAGGCAGGGAGATATCTTATGCGTGCATGCCATGCGTAAGCCACTCGTATGCTCGGGGTTGTGCTCATATCATATAGCAGGTCGTAGTTACCATTAATAAACCCGGGAATAGGAGGTTGAATACGGCATACATTGCGAAAAGTTTTGAGTACGACCTGCATCATATCGAAGATCTTGAGCATCATCTGGGCAGCGACATCTGGCATGGGGTGGAGACGTGGTATCCAATGTCTGATGGTTGCAATCATATATGACACTGTGGGAGTACCAGTTGGGGGGGCGATGGCTGGGTAATTGAGCCATTCTTTACAGTTTGCGTTATTCTGAACCTTGATGGCAAAAGCTTTCCATGATCTTCGTCTTTGCACTGGCCCAAAACACGGATTGTACTTCAAATGCATGGGGGCGTGATCCCATGTTCGAAGCATTTTTGGGTAAGTTTCGAGTAACTTCTGCCTCCAAGTTGGTTGGAATATGGCCCCTTTTCGTGCTGCTTCTGGTATATCTTCTGGTTCGAACTGTGTGGCAAATGTTGGGCACTTGTTGGTGACCCTTTTGATCTCTGCATTGTAGTCGGCCAACAATACAAAATAGGGCTTGTATTGTAGTTCTGAGCTAGTGATAAGGCGTCTAGGGGCGATGTGCCTGAAGTACTCTGAGTGAAGGATGGTGTCCTCAATGGCCTTCATTGCCAGCATCTGAGTGGATATCCGTTCCTGATGAGTTTGCCCCATTTCTTCTACCTGTTTCGTCCATGCCGATGGGGGTTCCTCATAGGTATCTTGACCTTCTTCTGTTACGCGTCCTCCTGGGAATAGCTGAGGCTCGTAGGTGTCGTCGAATGCTTCCTCCACTGGGATAGTAACTGCTTCTTCTTCTAACGGTTGCTCTGGTGGGGAAGGAGGTCGTTCGTACTGCATCAACTTCAATTTTAATTCTGCGATCTGTTGCCGTAACTCCAGTACGTCGTTGGTTGTTGAATGTTCAGGTTCGGTTGAGGTAGCAGCGTCGGTCATTTCTTTAGGTTCCTGTCGGTGTGGTGTAGACTCTTGGGGTCTCTGTAGGTCCTTCAGCTGGTCGGCAAGCTGATCATGTGCTTCTAAAAGATTGGCATAAGTTTCCAGGATCTGTTGTATGCTTTCTGAGGGCACAGCTTGAAATTTAACCGGGTCTATGGGTGCTCCCGGGGTGTTCTCCATGGCCGCCTCGAGGTTCTCTTGGTTTTGTTGTTAAAGCCGTCTGTTCTCTTCTTGCGCTGCCGCTAGATGTCGTCGTAGCAAAGCCATATTTCGTTGAAGCCTTGCATTGCGGCCCATCTGATCTCACAGCTGTTCCTCCATGGCTTTGCTCTCTTCCATATGCCTCGCTTTGAGTTGCGCATTTGCCTGTTCGAGGGCGGATATCTTGCTTTGTGACTCCGTATGAATGAACTCCAAAGCATTGACACGCTCTTGGAGTGTTGCTGAGAGGGTGCAAAGCCCTTTGTTATTTTCTTCCAATAATGTATATTCCTGCTTAAGCTGAGTGGCAGCTTCGAGCATCGTATCGAGTGCAAGACTAAATGAGGTGGATGCGGGGGTAAGGATGGACGATGCAGGGGGTTGGGAAGTGGGAATGGGAAAAGTGGATGTTGTGCCTAGCGTGTGTGGAAGTGGTGATGTGAGTGTAATAACCTGTGATGGTGTTGTGAGAACAGTGGTAGTGGGTGATCCAGCGGATGGTGAGATGTCCATGGGATCGGGCATGAGAGAGTGTGATTCGTGAAATGTGAACACCGGGATGGTGGGTGGTGTGCTAGTGGTGGCTGTGAATGTGGGGGAGTGAATTTGGGGAAGGGACTTTTTATTATGTTCATCAACCTGTTGAAGAATGTTTACAAGTTGGGTCCAGAAGGAGGGTTGGGTGATTAGTGTGGTGCCCGAGGCAGTTACAAGGGACGGGGTAGGTAGAGTTTGGGAGGGAGGAAATGGAGGGGTGGGGGGTAAAGAAATGGAAAGAGTCTGACTAGTGACAGATGGTTGTCCAAAGGCATGGGGGAAGGAAGGGTGACCTAGTTGGGGTTCAAAAATCTGAGTGACAGAGATGGATGAGGGTGAAGGAAGGAAAGTGGACACGGGGGTGTGTACAATGGTCTCACTATAGGAGGAGAATGGTTGTGTAGAAAGACACGTGGAGAGAGGCTCTAAGGGTGGGATAGGAGAAGATGGGGGGGATGGTGCATGCGTAATGTCCTCCGGTTCATCATTGGGCCTAGGGCTAATCATGTGAACATCTTCTGATGTGGACGTAGCTAACGCGGTAGATACTTCCATCTGAATCATCTTTCCTTGTCGTGGCCGTGTATCAGTTCTTCTTTGATCATAAGCAGGGTTCTCTTGATAGACCATGGTTCTCATTGCTTCACTGATGCCACAAGTGTCCGCCAACAGATTTAGCGATTCTACAAACTGGGGGTCGATATGCTCTGACTGTAACATCTGGTTTACTAGGGCCCTATTTGCTTCTTCTGACATTTTATGGCGTCTTTGTACCTGCTTGATTGTTTGGTACAGTCGTTTGAGCTGTGCCGTATATGCAGGGGCTTCGTCTTCACTCTCTTCTGGGTTATCTCTTGGTGCCTTCTCCTGAGCTTGTGTGCTGAGTCTTTGAGGAAGTTGTGCCGCTCCTATCTCCTGTACACTGCTTGGCTCGCCTCGTGCATGTTCTCTTTGGGTTGATGTCCCCGGATCGACATTGTCAGGGCAACCTTCACTGTCTGATAGATGAGCCGTCTGCAGAAATGTTTCAAAATCAAAATTTGGGTCCTCGGTGAAGGTGGCCATCGCTGCAAATTCCGCATCGGTAGGTAGCGGAGGGGCAGAAGGAGTGGGTTGTACCACCTCTCTTGGTTGAGACTCCTGGAGATGGATTGTGATTGGTGCCACCGGGGCTTCCTCTCTAGTGGAAACTTCGGCGGTGGTTGCTGGAGGGATCAGGACTTGTGAAAGGGACCCACGCATTCTTTTTGCAGGCTGACTCCCTGACTTTCGCCCTTTGAACAGCTCCAGGTGTGCATATTTTAGTGCTCGAGCAACTGGCACATCATATGCCAGACATCTGTAGATGATTCTCGTCAACGCACAACACCCATGTAAAGTGGGCTTCCTCACCCCCCGCTTGCCTGCCTCATACACCTGATCTAAGATCCACACCGGCATCTTAATGGGCAAGCTTCCGGTCTCTGCTAAATACAATCCGTACCATATCTTCTTGTGAGGCTGGGTGAAACGGTCCTGAGCTGGAAACGCGAAGTGTTGGAGGCACATCCGCAGAGGTATGGCGATGTTGGGGGTGAGGGCGCACATGTCTTTGAGCTTCTTGACTCTATTGCTTTTCATTGATTCTGGTATCAAGGGGTCGCGATCTGAAGGCACATGAGTGCCATACATTTGAAGGGCTTCCCTGATTAATGTTACATTTAATTCAAACTTCCTCATCTCCTCCAGATTAGATAAGGAGGGCACCCAGAATGTGCCTGAATGATCTTTATCCCCGGTAGGTTTCAACATAGCAATCAAGTAGTAACACCTGAGGAAGTCAGGTTTAGGTAGAGCTGCACTGAAGTAAGTTTGAAGTCCTGCCTTTTGCCAGATATCTTGAAGTGGAGCTGCATTTTGTAAGGTCTCAAATTCTCTTGAAAAGAATTGGAAGGTCCACCAAACCCTTCCACACTCCATCTTGGACTCCCAGATGTGATATGCGTCTCCCAAATCCCCTGGCATTTCATTGAACCAATGGGAGTGCCCTTTTACTCTTTCGGTTAGTCCACTGGGTGGATCTGGAATAGGAATCCTTCGCACATTCAAGAATTCTTCAGGCCTAGCCGTTGGTGGAGCTTCCACTGGCATGGCATCCCAATTGATAGGAGCACCAGATCCTGCCTGAGAGCTTGTGCCTGCCGCTGTTGCCATGAGAGTAGGTTGCTTATCTGCTGGAAGACGAAAGGCACATTAGTGTTGCATAGGAAACAAGATGTAATGGTGTTCCCTTCACAATACTAACATGACAATCCCGGAGGTCAGTGGTTAGTGGTGAGGTGTTTATGATATGTGTGAGTGGTGATTAAAGGTCAGTGTCATCCTAGATGCATACTTTGGTTATGCAATGGGCTCAGAATGCTTCTGTGTTAGTGTGGACGGATTTACAGAATAGGGTCAGGGGGTTTAGTACACCGTTTAATTCTCCACACTTTGATACAGGAGTCGTAGCTCTTAGAGCTAAGGACAGGTGAAGATTTCGGTCTGAGTATGTGATGTATTTGGGACCTTGTGGGTACCCATTTCCAGACATTCCTGGGGTTGATGGGAGTGGGGACAGTGAGAGGTGTAGGTATCTCGTCACTTTCTGAGTTGTTGGCCAAGAGTGCTTGTGAAAGCAGCTTCATCCTCGTGCCTGTAGGTGAAGTAATTTGGGCTTGTAAGCTAGCCTTGGGCACCCATATCTGTCTAGCATTAGGGGTGGCCTTCATGGACCGCTTAGGAACCCAAATAGAAATAGTATGCCTAGGGGTTATCCTAGGGGGCTTCTTCACTTTGTTCCTTGATGGTGAGGCTCGTTTCTTGTTTCTTTGAGAATCTGCTATTGGAGCTGTGGGTTTTCCATCCTTGCGTATCCAGATCTGCTTCACGCCATGAGATGCTCCATATTGCGCGGGTTGGCGCTCCTGCCTCTCGATCAGCGGCCTCCTTCGTGTAGAGTGATGTTCGGTCCGTTCGTTTAGGATCTTCTTTGGATCATTTAGGAACTCCTTCTTGGCTCCTGAACCTTCAGTAAGATTGACATTCCTCTGCACCATAGAAGCTTGGACAAGCACAACATGGTTATCTTCGTGTGGATTCCTAGAGGGACCAGGAGTTGGTGCCTGTTCTATTGGTTTGAGCGCTTGATTTTCTAATTCAACCGTGAGACGACTTTGGCCTACCCAAGCCTGAAGAAGTCCACTTCTTAGGTTGAGGTTGACTGCGTGATCATAGATCCAGTCTTGGCCTAAGACAAGAGGTTCGGTCAGATCATCGTCTTCACACACTAGCACTTTTGCTGGCATGAGGACCTCTTGTATGTAGAGGGGAAGATCCACCTCTCCCATACAAGGGGTTTCAACACCTCCTAATCCTATCAGGTAAGCTTCTATGGGTTTCACCTCCAATTGCAGCTGCTGGCAATAAGAAAGCCGAACTGCACTTGTGGCTGCTCCTGAATCAATTAAAGCCCTCACGCTTGTTGTGTTGTCTCTTTGTCCTATTTCTAGGGTCACAAATGGTCGTCGGTCCACTATCTTATGGGTACGTTCACCTGAAGTCTCACACATGGCCATGTGATAGCCTGGAGACTCTTGAGTGTCAGTCATAGGCTGGTCCCTTCCTTGTCTCCTTAACTTCATTCGTCTGATACGCTCTAAGGCCTCTGCCTGTGCTTCTTCTCGAATTCGTTTTTCCTCCTCTTTACGTTGCTTAGCAATATTGAGTCGGCTTAGCATTTCCTCCGTGAGGGGTTCTTGATACAGTTTGACTCTGCATCCGCTAATATAGTTTGGGAGGACATCCCCCTCTAAAGTGGCTAGTTGTACTGCTCCACTCGTGGAGATCCTATTGATGATCATAGGTCCGTAGCCTCTCTTTTCTAGCTTCCTCGCGTGTTGTTTTAGTGTATAGACTAAGACTAGATCTCCTGCTTTCAAACCCTTATCCTTTACGTGGGCATCAAAGTATGCCTTTTGCCGTTTCTTTGCAGCATAGATGCCTGCTGCTGCTCGTAGCCTCGTCTCACCTAAACGCTCTAGATCAAAGATCCTAGAGGACAACTCGTGTCCATTCCACTCATGCTCTTGTGCTACTCTTAAAGCTGGAATTAGGAAATCTAAGGGTAGCACCGCATTTTGTCCGAAGACCATCTGAAATGGGGTGGCATTGAGTACCGTTTTGTAAGCAACTCGGTATGCCCAAACAGCATGATGAAGTTGTTTGTCCCAATCAGAGCGTTTATTATTTACAAGTTTCGTCAATACATTACACAGGATCTTATTCGTGCTCTCGGCTTGTCCGTTAGCCTGTGGGTGATAGGGTGCAGATTTCTTATGTATCACCATGAATTCTTGAAGGAGATTTTCAATGACCTCATTCAAGAAGTGCGTACCTCTATCACTAACCAACTCTATTGGTAACCCATATCTAGTGAACACATTTTCGAATAAGAATTTAGCCGTCGTTTGAGCATCATTCTTTGTCGTGGCTTTTACTTCCACCCACTTTGTAAGGTAATCTGTGGCTACAATAATGTATTCTGCATGGGAGTTCCTAGCTGGGGGGTTGATGGGACCTACAAAGTCTATACCCCACTTTGAAAATGCACGTCCTCCCATCATTGGCCTTAAGGGCATTTCATCCTTTCTTATCGGATATTGGGCACGTTGGCATGTGTCGCAACTCTTCACATAAGTATGTGCATCCATATGAAGAGTGGGCCACCACAGTCCTGAGAATAGAATGGTCTTGATTACTCTGTCAGGCCCAAAGTGTCCACCTGCAACACCGCTGTGTGCCGTTTCTAAGACTTTCAAGTAGTCTGATTCATGTACGCACAGTCTTAGGTAACCATCCTTGCCTCTTCGATATAGGTTGTCCCCTACTAAGGCATAGTCTTGAGCCTCTTGCTCCATGCTCCGTTTTCTTGCAAGACTAGCCTGATTGGGTAATGTTCCCGATCTCATGAACTCGACCAATGGAGCACTCCAATCGGGGATTGATGACACGTGATAAAGAGTGGCATGCTCCACTGGGGGTCTCTCCTGGCACTCCGGACAACTCTGGATCCACTCTTGTATTTCTTTGTCCATGCTAGGCCAATACACTCCTAAGCGTTTTAGGTTCTGCAATGTTCGTTGTTTAGAGTAGTGATTCCCTAGCAGTCCCTCATGGGCTTGTTGCAACCAACTAGCATGTTCATCATCCTCGACACAACAAGCTAACACGCCCTCGGTATCTTGCTTGTACATACTTCCAGCCAATATTTGATACTTTAATGATTTTACAATTTCCTCTTTGCTGGTTTTCACATTCTTATTTGCAGGCCCGAAGGTTAGGACTGGTACCAGCTTATTTGCCCATTTAGGAACCACTTCTAAATTGAACAGATAAGCATCGGGCAATTCGTCAGACACTCCTTGCGGTGGCTCTCCTGAAGTGATGCGAGAAAGATGGTCTGCCCTAAGATGGGTTCTACCTTTCCTGACAACAACTTCAAAGTCGTATTCCATTAGTAAGAGGAACCATCTTACTAAGCGACCTGTATTGCAAGGTTTATTGACCAAATATAGTAACGCTTGATGATCAGTGAAAAACTTGAACTTATTGGCCAATAGATAGTGTCTAAACTTCTTCACAGCATATATCATGCCTAAGCCTTCTCTCTCCGTTGTGGTGTAATTTCGTTCAGCTGCATTTAATTGCCTACTAGCATATGCTATCGGCAAATCTAGGTTTCCTTCACCTGTGGGTTGTGCTAGCACACATCCTATTGCATGATTGGAGGCATCTACATGGACATGAAAGGGTTTGCTCCAATCCGGAGTAGTCAATATTGGTGCTGTGCACAAACGTCTCTTCAGCTCATTGAAGGAAGTCTCGCATTCCTCATTCCATTCAAAATTCGTTAACAGCCCATAAAGAGGTTTAGCTATGATGGCATACATGTGGATAAATCTACGGTAATATCCGCAATGGCCCATAAAGGCTTGTACCTCTTTCACATTTCTTGGTCTGGCCAATTCTGCTATTGCTCTTACCTTGTCTTCGTCTGTTGATATTCCATTCTTCGAAACAATGTGACCTAAGATCTTACCTTGGCGTACCATAAACACACACTTTTCTGGATTCAGACACACTCGATAATCTCTACACTTGTTGAAGATTTGCCTGAGCTCAGGGATGTGGTAACTTCTCTCTTGGGAATGAGCGCACAAATCATCCACATATACTTCTAAGCTCTTTCGCAAGAACTCTTTGAAGACATGACACATGAGTCTTTGGAATGTTGCAGGTGCATTGGTGAGCCCAAATGGCATCACACGGAATGCAAAGATTCCCCATTCTGTGGCAAAGGCCGTTTTGTGTTGATCTTCGGGGACAATGGCTACTTGGTTGTAACCTGAAAATCCATCAAGGAAGCTGTAAACTTCCTTGCCTGCAACACGCTCCAAAAGATGTTCGGTGATTGGAAGTGGATAACTATCTCTAATCGTAGCGGCATTAACTTTTTTAAGGTTAATGCACACTCGCAATTTCCCATTCTTCTTGGGCACCACTACAATAGGGGACACCCATTCAGTGTGCTCAATCTCATAGATGAATCCCGCTTCAATCAGCCTGTCAATTTCCTCTTTTATTTTGGCCGCATAATTGTCATTATATGTGTAGGGTTTTTGTTTGGTGGGCTTAGCATCAGCAGTCATCGGAATCGTATGAGAGCAAATCTCTGGATCTACTCCTTTCAAGTCTCTATAATGCCATGCGAACACATCCCTATATTCCCTTAATAGAGCTACAAGCTCTGCTTCTTCTCCTGCACTTAGGTCGTCTCCTATGTACGTACATCGCTCTTCGTTCCCTTCAATGGTCACTACAATTTTTTTGGTCTTTTCTTTATTGTCGTATGCTTCTCCTATAATGGCCTCTCTCTTAGGCATTCGTACCAAAATTTTCCGGTCTTCCACTTCATATTTCTTGAAATTTTCTGGTACTTCAAACAATGATTCTTCCTCTTCTTGTCTCGCTGCTTTTCTTTTCTTTTTCTTTGGACCTCCTTCACTTCCTTTCTTTGAACTTATCGTTTTAATACTCGCAAGGGGTTCTTCTTCCTTTTGGGTTAGCACTCCTATGTCTTCTAAGTAGTGTTCCTCTGAGTCAAAGTAAGTATCCATCACAATGGATTCTAGATCATCATCACTCTCTTCTCCTTCTATGAACTCACTAGGATCACACTCTTCCAACAAGGGCTGACACATGAACACTGAAATATCATAACCCTCCTCATCACAATGGGGTGTCCATTGTTCCTCATTGACTGCAATGTCCATGGTAGCTAAGATTTCTGCCCAACCATGAGGCTCAAATTCCTCATCTGGAAATATCATCGGTGTATAGGCTGGGTCTTTTATTGGTCTATCTCCTGGGGGAGTTCCTTCTTCTCTCGCTTTTCGGCGCTTTTCCTCTTCCTCCACGACCTTGCACATCCACAAGTGAGTATCTTCATGCAGCCAGGATGGTTCAGGTGAACTTCCAGAATGCACGGAGATAGAGTCCTCTTTCACATTGTGGATAGGATTCCACTGTAGGGGTGGTACATCTCTGAAGGTGTGATCCTTCAGATTGACCTTGGTGGTGACCCCTAAGTGCTGTAAGTACAAGGAGTTGGTTCCCCAATCCTGTACTATCTGCAATTGTCGTAGGAAAGGTCTTCCTAGGATCATCTCGTAAACATTATTTTTCTCAAAGTCACATATAGCAAACGTATGTTCAAACTCTACACCACAAGTGGTTAGAGTTATCCCTTCAAGCAATCCGAGAGGTCTTTCAAAATGACCATCTGCCATTTGAAGTTTCATTCTCGTTGGTCTTAAGGTGGGTTTGCCCCATCGTTTCCACAAGGAGGTAGTCGCAATAGCAACACCAGCACCCGAATCCACAATTGCTTTGGTTGTGTAACCTTGATAGGTGATCGGAAGATAAGTGTTACCTTCTTCACCTTCGCTCATGTCTCCTATCTTATCGAGAGGTACCTCGGGTACTTTTTGTTTAGAGCCTATTTTTGGTGCATTGGCTTCAAGTTCTGGAACCTGATCCTTCACATGATCCCAGAGCTCCGGTTTTGCCTTGAGGAGTTCCTCTACAGTGAGGTGACATTGAACCTTAGTGTTCTTCACAACATCAGTGTTCCTGGGAATCACTGAGTCTTCATTTCTCACCAATATAGTGGGAGCTCGGATCTGGAGAGATTCAGCTTCCCATGGGCCTGTGAAATGAGGCAACTCTTGTACCGAATTAGATTCAAAATCTAATCTCTCATCCTCTTGTTGCTCTGTTTGATCTCCATAGATAGACGGAATGTCTTGGGGAAATTGATCATGAAGATCATCAATCTCAGGAATAGGAGGGGAATCACCCTTCTCCTTGGCCCATTTCTCTTCTTGTATTTCCCGCAAGAACTCTGGAGAGTACTGTTGTATTGACGGAGGTATTCCAGCATCCGTAGAATGAGGAACATAAGCTCCCATTTGTGGTGAGCTTCCTCTTTCAACAACTGGTTGAGCCTGTGGAGGTAAAGAAACTTGTGATTTGTTTACCAACCGCTCTAATCTTTCTAGCAAGCCTTGGAAATGCAAATCCGGCTTGACAGAGTTTGTCTGATTGAACTTTTGACTAGTCTCAAGTATAGCTTGAGCTTGTTCTACCATTTTCATGCACATTTTCATCCGTTCAATCTCTAAATCTGCTCTAGGGTAACTCTTGTCTAGGTTTGCAGCTGTTGGCCCTTCTTGAAGTCGAGCCTGGTAGGCCTTGAACATCATGTCCAAGCCTTCAGGAGTGGGGTCAGCTAATACTGATCCTACTCGGGGTGGCGGGTGGGTTACGAGGGGTGTATTAGAGGGTGGAGAAATGGAGGGTGATGGGGATGGTAGTGGTGGAAGTGTGTGGGAGTGCGGTTGAGATGTGATCTCTGTGATTTTTGCCTTGGTTTCTCTCACGCTTTCTTCAAGTTCGTTTATCTTTTTTGCCCATTGCCTCTTCATTCTTTCCCGACTATCCTTCCAGGCGCTAGTTCTCTTTTTGGGTATGCTCTCTGTTTCACTCACCTCGGGGCTCTTTTCGGGACCAACACCTTGGTGTTGCTGAAGTGCCTGGGCTCTTGTGATCACCTGCACAGGTGCAGTGGAAGTCACACTCCCTATGGAGTCTACAACTAACCCAACAACATTGATAGGAGTGATTTTAGGCATGTTATTAGGGTTCTTTGGGCAATCTCGTAGGAGATGCTCTTTCCCGCAGTCTTGACAGAAGCCCTGAATGGTTACTGGTTGAGGCTGTGTAGAGGCAGGCAGTGGACAATCACGTATAAGGTGATCTCCCTGACATCTGAAGCATGGTCCTCTAGGAAATGGAGGTCGTACCTGTCTAGGTTGAGGTCTAGGGTTGGGGTTTGTGTACATGACATTAGAATACTCCGGTTCCCCACTATTTTCACTTGGGTCCTCATAGTAGTATGACTCGTTATGCTCGGGTGACTGCATGTAGTAAGCCTGTGGGCTATCAATATGTGCGGAGTCAAAACTATGGTCACTGGGGTCACTGTCTGATAGCAATGGGGTGACTGGGACTATGGCTCTGTTCGGATTTTCTTCAGTAGATGCATACTTCACTGGGATCACATTGGTTGGAGTAGGGGGTTGCTGCACTAGGACTGGTTGGGGTCTCTGCTGCCCTTGATAAGGTGGCTGATAAGTTTGTTGTGGTCTGTTGTATTGTGGTGATGGATACTGATTCTGGTATCTACCCTGTTGTGGATATGGCTGAGGATAATTTTGCCTAACAGTTTGTTTGTTATATGGGCAGTCTTGTGCCGTGTGATTGGTGTACCTGCGCTCTATGGTGCAGTACTGGCTACTAGGATTCACCTGAGGTTGGGCCATAATGGGGCATACACTTGCCATATGTTCGCCGCCACAATTGTAACACCGCTTAACTGGGGCAAATCTCGGAATTTGCTTGCTAGAGACGCCTAGTTTTTGGGCTACCTTCTCTGCAAGTTCCTCGATGGATGTGGATTGACCAGATGTCTGTTTACTAGAGCTATCAGAATCCTTATAGATTTTTGATAGTTCTAACTCCTCACCTAGATTGTCCTCAATGTCTATGCACATGCGCACGCACTCCTCTATCGTTCTAGGGTCCTTCAGGTACACATATGACCTGAGCTTAGTGCTCAACAATCCGTCTAGGAACAAGGCCACTTGTTTGGCTGGTGTGGGTAACTCCGACATAGGGCATCTCTCCAGGTACTGTCTAAATCTTCTTCCAGCTAGTCTGACCGTCTCTTGAGGTGTTTGTTTGAAGCTATGAATTAGTGAGGAGGTGTTATGCCTGATTCCACTCTTAGAAAACTCGACAATAAATGCCTCTAAGAGTTGGTCTATGTTTCTGAAATGCCTCTCATTCAGTGGTTGGAACCACGTAAGGGCAGTGTTCCTAAGGGTTAGACCGAAAGCATTATATTGTGTGAATAGGTCCTCCACCTGTTCAGCTTTCAACACTTGTCGAAATTCTGCCACATGGTCATAAGGGTCCCCCGTGCCATCGAAATAGTTCTTCATGGACTTCACCAGTTGAGTTGGTCGCAGGGTCCTGGTGTGTTCTCTCGGTCTTGGCAAAGGAAAATCATCAATATTCCTTTGATTCCATGGGGTTCTATGTCTCTCAGGTTCCACTCTATTCCTTTCTGTTCCCGTTCTTTCTCGTCCCAGGGAGTTGGCAAAACTTACCTCAGGTTTGTCTCTGCTTCTATCTCTTTGAGCTCCGTGAGCTTGGGAGGTCCCAGCTCCTTGGTGACTGTAAGACACATTAGACCTCGGTTGGGGAAAAACAAATTCTCCCTTCCATGTGTAGGCATGTCTGCCATGCTCTGTGACCACAAAGATTCTCTCTGATGCATTGTCTAGGTAGGTTACCTGACCTGGGCTATCAGGGTCTTTAAACTCATAGATTGTGAGGGCACTCACTTCCTGGGATTGAGAAGATTTATATCTCCAAAAAGCCTCATCGGTTTCTCAGTTTAAAAGCAGGTCTATGCTTTTATTATCCTGTGGAATCCACTCTGGGGTCATGATTCTGGTCAAGACAGATTTACCACGGGGAGTTCTTGGCTCTCTCTCTAAGTTCCCTTGCTCTATATCCCCCATGTCGGTCTCCGCAATCACATTTCCAAACTCATCAGTTCTATCAGGAAGAGTGGTGACTACATAAATAGTCCCCTCTTTATCTAGGTATGCTCCATTCTCAAACTTGACTACTGGGTGGTCTAATCCATGGGGTTGATCGGGGTTCTTAATCTGGACCACCGATCTTCTCAGTCCGTCTTCGTAGATGCGAGCACCTAGACGATTCGTCCTGATATATTCCAATTGCGTCTTATAAGGCCCTTCTGGCTTCTCTAGGTAAGCCAACCCTGAACTACCTACTGACCTCTCCATGTGATAGGACATCTCAGAATCACTTGTTTCTGATCCGGGAGTGTATGGGTAATCACTCAACTGCTGGGCCCAAGACCTGGCAGTGTGATTGACACTAGCTTCAGAAGATCTGAGGCTTCGTCTGTCTCGGCCTAAGTGTCTGCCTGATCTAAGGTTCATATGCCTGATTTATTTACCCCTTGGAACCCAAACACGCTCTCGTTGCAGGTTGATTTTGTACCAATCACTTTGTTCTTTTTAGTTGAATATTATGTTTATGGTCTTGTCTGAAATTGCGTCGTCAGGAGTACTTAAGTGGATTTTCGCACTTGATGAGTGATCGATTCCCGTTTACCTTTTGTCCTTTAGGGTTTTCGCACTTAAGACCTATTTATTTTCTTGCACTTGGTTGATTAATTCTCTTGGACTTGATTCGTGCCTAACGTTGCCCTAGTTAATTACCACACCTAAGTCGCACTTAGCCTAGGCTAGGAATTGACATAGGAGGGTTATGAGATCTTCCAACCTCAATTAGCCGGTTGACCAAACTGCTACACAAGCCCAGGAAGTCTTCTCCCAAGCTCGGTACTCACCCTTGCTAGCTTGCTTTGGATTGCCTTGAGTGCACACAAAGTTCCTGCAAAAACTCACCAGTTAGTATAGCTTTATTGCCACAGGTATTTGAAAGACACACTTCAATAATTTTAGCCCCCTTGGAGTAGCTCACTGTACCCCCTGTCTCTGAGAATCACTTAGTTCCACCTATCTCTGGTTTCTAGGCCTTTTACCCACTTCCAAGGTTCTAAGTTATACCAATATGTCAAAATTCAAGCTCAACTACCCTTTCAATCACTCAAAAATTAACTCTCAATTTTCATGCGTTAATGGCCGGGTATCGCGATAGGTCGGGTCGGGGTGTCGCGATAGCTGGGTGTGTCGCGATAGGTCGGGTCGGGGTGTCGCGATAGCTGGAAGTGTCGCGATAGGTCACGGGGTGTCGCGATACCTTGGAGTGTCGCGATAGCTGGGGGTGTCGCGATACCTCGAAGTGTCGCGATAGGTCACAGGGTGTCGCGATACCTTGGAGTGTCGCGATAGCTGGGGGTGTCGCGATACCTCGAAGTGTCGCGATAGGTCACGGGGTGTCGCGATACCTTGGAGTGTCGCGATAGCTGGGGGTGTCGCGATACCTCGAAGTGTCGCGATAGGTCACGGGGTGTCGCGATACCTTGGAGTGTCGCGATAGCTGGGGGTGTCGCGATACCTCGAAGTGTCGCGATAGCTCGGGATATGGTGAATTTTTCTGTTCTATCTAGGGTTCCTAGGAGCTCTAGGCCTGCGCAGTGTCGTGGTGCACTCAGAATCGTGAGAAGGTGAAATTTTCGGAGTGTCGCGATAGCTCGAGCTCAACGCCTCGGGAACTGTGCAGACAATTTCTGTACCTGCTGATCTTGCTGGAGATGATGATGGAGCTGCCACCTGCAAGAAACATGCAAAAAAAACACACAAAAACAAGCACGCACAATCGCTCTCTCTCAAACTCGCACACAACAAATGAGGGAATGAAAAGGAAGAGGGGATATGTAGTGGGGAAGGAGGTGGAGGTGGAGATGGAGAAGGGGGTGAAGATGAAAATGGAGATGGAGAAAAATCAGAAATTTACCTACTACTTACCATTCCAACGCGTCCTCTCTACGTCTTACCATCACACGCTCGTCCTCAAAGCTCGATCCCCGGCAACGGCGCCAAAATTTGGTGTAGCTCAGTGATGAGTAGCACCTCCTTTATTGTCAATCCGGGAAGACATGAGGATGGTATGAAGACCACGAGCAAGTGGAAGCACAAGTGCGTGAGTGAGAAGCACACAAGCATGCACACACATACACACACACGCGCACACACAGTAAGAACAAAGAGAGTAAGACAATGGAATCACTTCTATTGCAAGAAAGTTCTCATACAAGCTCAAACTACAAGAAGCCGCCCAAAAAATGAGCTCTCTAGCTCTATTTATAGTTTTTGACTAGCTTTGGCCCTGTCCAGACCTAGTGTCCGGCCTAGTTAAAAATTAGGTTCCAGGGCTGATTTGAGGGCCCAAACGAGATCTAAAAATTATGAAAATTGACAGGCAACTACTTCTAAGGCTCCCCAAGCTCGAGGACTCCTCGGCTTGTACAAAATGGAGCTACAAAAAGGTGAAATGATATTTACAAGGGTTTGTAGTGATGAGAATCACTTTAAAATGATGTGAGGGTTTTTTGAAAAAAATGAAGGGTTGCCTCAGTGCTAGATCTGCATGTGTGTCCATACTTGCTTCTTCCCGCATCCTGTCAACAGATGGGTTACTTCACGAGTAGGCCAGCTTTAAAGGGATATGTTCATAAGTTGTCAGCCTATCTTCAGGTTGCAAGACAGCTTGAATTTTTTTATTTTTTTATTTTTGTGTGGGGAGGAAAGTAAGGGGCCCAAACACTGACTCTTTGGAGGAGGCCCTGGTAGTTTTGCAACATCATGATGGAGTCAGTGGCACAGAGCAGCAGCATGTGGCTGACGATTATGCCAAATGACTTTACATTTCATCGATTGAGTATGAAAATCTGGTAAATTTAGCATTGCAACACATTGCCAGTGGCAGGTTCAGCATGAACCATACCCCCCACTTAGAAATGGTCACTAGTCAGGTGTCTAGCCAGTCAAAAGCAACTCTTAGAGCTGGTCTGAATTTCCAGCAGTGTCCTTCATCAAATATCAGTTATTGCCCACAGTCAGAAGCTGATCTCTCGGGAAAAACTCTGGCTGTCATTGCCTATAATCCTCTTGGTTGGGAACGAAAAGAGATTGTGCGGATAACTGTTTCAGACTACAAAGTTGATGTGTTTGACTCATCTGGCAATCTAATACCCTCACAAATCATACCAGTTAGTCAGGCCTCCAGAAAGCTTCAAGAGCCCACTCCTTTATGCCTTCCAAAAACGGTTTTGTCTTTCTCCCTTTTTTCCTGACGTCGCCAAAATCCGTTGCTTATAGTGTCCTTGCCTGGTGGTTTTTGCTCAGTTCCATGCTTGACTTCATTTCATGACCACACCACCCTTTGCGAACAACTCGTGACACATGTAAATAATATATTGGATCACGATGTTGTTTACTCTGTACCACTGCCCATTGTGAGCCCGGCTAAACAAGGGTTGAATACTTGACTCGAAGACCAAAATCATCTAATCATTCTTCAAGTACCTGGAATAAAAAAATATTTTCCTGCCAAATAGATTCACATTAGTGCATCAAAACCAACCATTTTGTGGGCTAACATACTCCCCTCTTCTTATTTGCGAAGTCGTCCTCGACGAGCCATTCTCGCTGCAATCTAATCAAAACAGCCATGAAAGTATCAGTGTATAACAAGCTTGCATACCGTTCCATCGAGCCATTATTCCAAGTGGACCTGCACTCATTGAAGCTATTAGTGCTAAAAAAAATCACTCATGAATACATACAAATCAATCACTTCCAAAATGATCCAAGAACATGCACATATATGCAATTCCATTTCAACCATGCATCAATTTGCTCATACATTCCATTATGAAAATAGTCTCAACCAGAATAACACATGCACACCTTTCCACGAATTACACATGCACTGTCATTGCAAAAAAACAGAAATGGAAATACCGAAATTAACAACAACAACTGAAATGAATTCAAGAGGAGATGCAACATACCCAAAATGCATACCCCTTTTATTGACCTACTATTCGCTATGTACACATATTCCATGAACAGACACTCTCGAAGAATCCCCATCGTCGTCCCACAAAAACCATCGAGATTCGAGTACAAGTCGAGACCGGTATAAAACACCTTGGAGTGTCCCACAATCTTGAAAACCCTCGGATAGAGCACACAAGTTGTAAAGCAAACCCGTTGCATTACGTCGCTAAAGCCTCATCCATAAGTTCATATAGAGTCTCCGTGCCTTCAAGAATGTTGATTCAAAGTGAGCTGATCTGTCGCAAGCCATCACATACCAATCACACAAGCAAATAACGTTCCCTTCCAGGCGATCATCACCTTCTCCTCTATCTCTCTCTCCCCCGCAGGAGTGGGGAATAACTCCATATGAAAAAAATTTTATTTATTTTCACACGTTGGCCTACATTGACACTGGATGCGATTCGTGGACCTGACCACCCGATCAGGTTGATTCCACCCATCTACCAATGCAATGCAGCGCACAACACACAAACACACAATGATAACACATAACATATCTCAGCTAGCCCATAACGAAGCTGGATGCGGCTCATGGTTGTGACCGCCCGACCACAATGGCTCCACTTACCTACTAACCCGTTATGGCGCGTAGCTAAGACACAAACATATATATCCCAAGCCTATGGCGAAACTAGCTGGGGCTCGTGGTCCTAACCACCCGGCTAGGATAAATCCACCCACCTACTAGCCCACCATAGCGCATTGGTACGATCACAACAACACACATTCTTTTTCTTTTCTTTCTCTTCGTTTTTTTTCTAGTTAATTAATTCACCCAAGTCCTGAGAATTCGGGACAGGAAGAAAGGGATTTTTCCCACTGTTCCCACACGTACATGCAAACATATACACACTAGCCTTTGACAGATCAACCACCTCTTCACTCCATTCTTTCAATTACAGATACTACATATGTATTCATCGAGTTGACTTTTCACTAGGTAATTACAGCCAGCTATGCCTTAGTCCCTCGTATACCTATCCCTAGGTGTCCTAGAATGTGAGTCTCCGGGATGTCTCATGTAGTCTCACATCGTACTCGCATCCCGACAATTTCCCTAGGGCGAGTCAGGCTCAACTTCAAGAGCTCCGTCATCACTTCCTATCGTTAGCACATCTACCCAAGCCCACGTGATATCGTTTTCCTCGTTAGGCATTTCCCTCGAAGGATCGAAATAGTAATATCGATCTCCCGCCCATCCTACATGTCGAGTCGGGTATTCCTCAAAACACTCACACGAAAGTCGTCGACATCTATGTCCATGCGGGCGAATGTTTGGTCCGAGAAATATATCCTTAACTCGTACAAGTAGAGTTGCGTTATTTGATCTGCCATTTTGTTACTTAGCTCCTAACAGTCTCTGCATAACACAAAAAATATTAGAAGTCCAAAATTCTTGAGCTAGGAAGGAAGAATATTTATGACACACAAATCATAGCTTACATATGCGCATATATATATATATAACTATACATGTATGTACAAGGAGTCCACTACGTCCTTCTGCTTGGATCTCGTCTAGCTTCTCCTGTCCTATTGTCATGTGAAATATGGTTTAATTCGAAGCGCGTTAACCTTCACGGGAGCATATTCTTCTCCTAAATCTTGAATTTGCATGGAACCATTGGAATTGAGTTCCACCACCTTAAACGGTCCTGCCCATCTTGTCTGTAGCTTCCCCGGGAATTTATAATATTTACTATCATAAACTAGCACCAAATCCCCTTCTTGAATCACATAGGTCTTGAGATTCTTATCATGCCTCTCCTTACGTCTTTTCTGAATAGCTTCCAAACTTTATTGTGCGATGAGTCTCTTTTCTTCCAGCTTGACCAGTTGTATGTACCTCTCCTTTAATGACTCTTCCTCGCCCAACCTGGCTTCGATGGCCACTCTTAATGTTGGAACTTCTTTTTCGATGGGAAAGATGGCTTCCTCGCCATATACTAGGGAGAACGGAGTGCTCTTTGTCGTCACTCGGTAGGATGTTCGATACGCCCACAAAGCTTCCAAAAGTCTCTCATCCCAGTCTCGCCTATGCACAGCTACTGTCTTTGTCAGAATCTGTTCAAGGATTTTGTTGGTGACCTCCACTTGTCCATTTGCCCTCGAATAATATAGAGTGCTTTTTCTATGTTTGATCTTATATAATTCCATTAATTCTTCGATCAATTCGTTGACAAAATGTGTTCCTCTATCACTCACTATCTCCAACAGGCATCCGAATCGAGTGATAATTTGTTCGTACAAAAATTTAGCTACATCAACAGCTCGGTCAGTCTTCAGAGCTTTGGCTTCCACCCACTTGGTAACATAGTCAGTATAGACCAAGATATACCTATTGGATCTTCGTCGTGAGGGAGGATCAATAGGCCCCACAAAATCAATTCCCCATTTCTCAAACGGCTTAAGAGCCAACACTGGCGTAAGAGGAGCAGCACGTGCTAATGTGGGTTTGCCCATTCGTTGGCATTTGTCACATTTCTTACAGTATGTATGTGAGTCTTTGAACAGCGTTGGCCACCAATACCCAGCCAATAAAATCTTTCTTGCCGTCAGTTCACCAGCAAAATGCCCACCGCAAGGTTCGTCATGCAAAGCCCTCAACACTAGGCTTGCTTCTTCTTCCTTGAGACACCTCCGATAGATGCTCTCATGAACAAAATATCGATAGAGTTGCCCCCCAATGATGCTATGGTGCTTTGCCAATGCTAACAGTTTTTGCTTCTCTCTCTTGCTTGCTCCTGGCGGATATTTAGTAGTGCACAAGAAATTCACCAAGTCAGCATACCAGGGTACTTTAGCTTCAACCTGGAATAGATGTCCATCAGGAGCATCATCGGGCACACCAGAAATTGGCTCCTCATTAACAATTCGAGATAAATGGTCAGCCAATATATGTGCTTTGCCTGGTCTGGTTACCACTGTGAACTGAAATTCTTGGAGAAGTAGCATCCACCTCATCAATCGCCCTGATAGCTCGGGTTTATTAATGATATACTTAAGGGCTTCATGATCCACATAAAAAGTGAAATGCTTTCCCATCAGGTAATGTCGATACTTGTTCACTGCAAAGATCATCGAGAGGCATTCCTTCTCCGTAGTCGTGTAGTTCCTCTCAGTGCTATTCAAATTGCGACTTGTGTAATAAATAGGATGGTCCAACTTCTTTTCATCGGCTTGGCATAGTACTGCTCCAACCGCAGTATGAGAAGCGTCGGTATGCACATGGAATTCTTTCGTCCAGTCGGGTGCTACCAAAATCGGTGCATTTATCAACCTCTCCTTGATCGAGTCGAATGCAACTTGACACTCTCCAGTCCATTGGTATTGTTGGTCTTTCCTCAAAAGATTCGTCAGTGGTGCCGCTATGGATGCAAAATTTAATATAAAACGTCGATAATAATTTGCATGGCCCAAGAATCCTCTGAGTTGCCGCAAGTTTTGAGGCGGTGGAAGTTGTCCAATTTTTTCTACTTTATCCTCGTCAACCGCAATCCCTTTTTCGGAAATAACATGTCCCAAAAGCAATCCTCTTCGTACTCCAAATGTACACTTTTCAGGATTTAATGCGATGCCTTTTTCAATGCTTCTTCTTAAAATCGCTTCGATTCTCTCCATCATGTTTTCATCGTCGCCTCTGATTGCAAAGTCATCAAGAAATATCTCCATCCAATCCTGCAAGTATTCTTGATATGCAGCTATCATTGCCCTCTGGAATGTGGCCGGTGCATTGCATAATCCAAATGGCATCACACGATATGCATACGTACCCCATTCTGTCGTGAAAGTAGTTTTTGATTGATCCTCTTCATGGATTTGGATCTGGTTGTACCCACTGAAACCATCCAAAAAGGAGTACAATTTATGGCCAGCCACTCTGTCCAAGATTTGATCAGTGAACGGCAAGGGAAAGTGATCCTTCTTCGTGCGCTCGTTCAGCTTTCGATAATCTATGCAAATACGGATTTTCTTATTTTTCTTCGGAACCACTACAATTGGTGATACCCATTCGCTGGATGCAATGGGATATATGAATCCTGCTTCCAATAATTGGTCAATTCCAGCTTGATCAATTCCGAGTAGACTGGATTCGTTCGCCTGAGTCGTTGACATATTGGTCGTGTGCCTTCTTCCAAATCTATATAATGTTGGCAGATTCGGGGATCAATTCCTCTCAGATCACTGTATGACCATGCAAAGGCCTTGCTGAAATTTTTGAGTGTCGTTTTAATACAATTTCGTACTCCATCTAGTAGCTCTGACCCTATACTCAAGAACTTTTCTGGAAAAACTTCCCATTTTTCCAACTGAGCTTCTCGCGAATATTCCTTATTCCTTGATGACACTGTGATTGGAACATGCTCTCCAATCACGCGTGCATGGTTGGCCAGTAAATCATTATTTTGTTCTTTTTCAATCGCACCCACTTTCTTAATTTCAGCTTTTGCAATGGCTTCCGACACTTTAGTTTTACTTTTCGCTTCTTTTTCCGATTCTCGACTTCTCTTTAGAATCTCTGCTTCTAGCATTCTAACTTTTTCTCTCAACTGTTGTGCTTCCATTGCCGGAGCTAACTCCAGTTTCAACTCTTCTCTTGAAGTTCCCTTCTCCAGGGATTGAGTAAATTTATTTTCCTTTGCGTCTATACTCAACATGTAGCACTCAAATTCTCTTGTATGTGTCAACCATCCTAGCAACTCCTGATCGGAATCGTCGTTATAGAACAATGGATTTTGATACTCTCCCATCTTCGTGTCTTGATTCTTAAAGAACTGCAAGTTGAACCCGTCTTGAAGCAGATTCTTGTAGGTGTCCGTGTTCAAAGAAAACCTAGCTCGTGCAATCTCGTGGCTTGCTTTCTTCTTCTCTTTCTTTTCCATCTCATCGACTATTATTGTTTTCTTCTTGTTGCTCGAGGGTGGGGATACTTGTATTTGAATCCGATCAGACTTTGGCCCTATTGAATTAAAACCTGTGCGCCAGTCATGCACACATTTGGCTTGCACCAGCCATGGCCGTCCAAGTAAGATCGAGAAGGTAGCCTCTGAGGTTCTTGGTCTTACTATCAGATAATCAACTTTAAACTCTAAACCGCCCACAACTGTGCTTACATTCTTCAAAAGACCCGCAGGCTTCACTTGTGTTTGATCTGCCATTCTCAAAGACATCGGCGTCTCTTCCATGTGGTTGAGGCCCAAAGCTTTCATCATGAACTCAGTCATCAGGTTGACTGCGGCTCCACTATCTAACTGAGCACCAGGGACTGCATATCCTTTAATTTCGACCGTCAGAGCTGGAGCATCTGAATCAATTTGCGTCGTAATACTTTGAATGATCCCTTGGACATCTTTATCTTGTCTCTTTTTATCTCGAGCTTTCCTCGGCTTTTTAATATATTCGTTGTAGAATTGTTTCCTATAAACAGGTGAACATTTCAGCAATGTGCCAATGTCCAGCGGGACTTCCGTGTCAGCGAGCAACTTTACAATATCTACTTCTTCCGAACTTTGTCTTTCCTTTCTACACTTCGGAGCCCTTAATCTTTCGGGGAATGGTGCTATGCCCGGCACAAACTCCTTGGTCACGGGTGGAAGGATCTCAATTTCTTCCCCATCCTCAAACTCTTGCTGCTCAGCAAATCCTCCAACTTGGTTTTCTACCTCTTCACGCTCAGCGATCTTCTCTTGACTCCCTTCTTCACCTTCGCCTCCTGGATTCTTCTTCGAATACTCTTGAGTCCTTGTGACTACTGCCACAGTTGGCTCTTTATGTGGTTTCGTGGCCTCGTAAGCATCCACAAAGTGCATTGACGAGCTAGAGCCTTCTTGAGGGTTCGGTGTCTTGAACACTACCCCGATCGTGGGAACTTGCTCTTGAGCTCTCGATGTGGAGTGCATCTGAGTATCAACATAATTCGAGGACCCTACTGGTCCTTTTTCCTTGCCGACGGCAGCTCTTCGTTTTGGACAATCTTCATCAAAGTGGCCCTCTCCACTACAGTACCTACATAGTGGGGTATAATCAATTGGCTTCTTTTCATTTGGACATCTAGATTGAGTATGGCCAAAGCCATGGCATCTCCAGCACTGGATTGGACCATCTCTCCTTTGATCATGTGAGACTCCTCTTGGATAGTCTCCTCCTTGACCTTGAGCACCATATCCATATGTCGGTCTGTTTTCCCAACGAGATGTAGGTGGGACACTTTGAGCGGGCAATCCCGTATAAGGTCTCTCTCTTGTATCTCCCGATTTCATGGTCCTCTCTTCATAGGCTCTCTTGTTGTAACATCGGTCCTCTGTGTGATTTGTTCTTCCACAAAAAGTGCAACGCATTCTAGGTGGTGATCTATCTGTGAATACTCTCGAGACTGTAGGGCATTTTGAAGCCAAATGGCCGTAACCATGACACTTTCCACACCATGTATTTGATCGAAACACTTGATTCGGGTTCGTAGTTACCTCTGGTTTTACTGTGTATGTCTCCTGAGTCATTGTGGCAGCTTTTATAGCTTGCGTGACCAATTCCAATATTCGTTCTTCAGTTAGCGCAGGCTTTACCTCGCCTGGCGTGCTAGTGGCAGCTACAAAGGCTGGGGTCGTCAATGCGGGACTTCCTTGGCCCGGATCCTTCATTGGTATGTTTCCTGGGCCTCCCATTGGCTCGTATAAGAGCCCCATCTTCCTTTGTTGGCATAATTGTACTTCCTCCCAAAGCCTCGCTTGTTCCTTAGCATCCATTAAAGTTGCAGGTCTTGTCAGGCTGATATGCTGCTGTGCCGTAGGATCTCTCAATCCCGAAATGAACCTTCGTTTCAATGTCTCATCGTTCGGGGCATTCGCGCCCATCTTTCTTACCAACGTTTCCATTCTCTGGATGTAGTTATCGATGCTCTCATTGACTCCCTGTCGCAAATAATCCATTTGTTGGGCCAATCTATCTTGGAAGCCTTGTCGTCGAAACTTTGCCAAGAAGGCTTCCTTGAGCATTTGATAAGTTCCACGCTCTTGTGGTGTCAAATTCCCATACCAATTGGCTACCTCATCACGGAGGATAGCCGGAAAAATTCTCAACCTTTGATCCTGGTCAACTACGTCATTGGCCTCACAGGTAACCTCAAACAGTTGGATAAAACTATCCGGATCTTCGTCCCAAGTACCTGAGAACTTGGTGAAGTCCCCCAACTGAACTGAAATCCGCTGAGCCATTTCGAACAGAGGTGTGATGTCGATATCACTTCGATCCCAAAAATTTAGTACACGTGGCTTCAGGATCCCTCCTTCAAACTTTCGCACTTGATTCGCGACTCTCCTACGGGAATACACGTTTTTGGCCGATTTCTTCGAACCAATCGAGGTCCACTCACCTGGCGGTTCCCACCTTCTCCTTTCTCTTTCAAGGGCTCTTCTCTGAGCGCGTTCCTCTCTTTGAGTTTGTGTTGCTCCTGACGATGAGCTCCCCTCGCTCATGTACTAGATCTTGGGTCCGCAAGCTCGGCCAACCTGTGGCGCTAGGCGAACCTATGGCACTCTCTTATAGAGACGTACCAAGCTATTTCCCGGCAAACGCACCAAAATGTTAAGTTCCTAAGCCCAAGGAAAAAGTGATTATACGAGGCTTTATTTTGTTCAAATCCCTCGGAATCGGTCCAATTGGATTACCTAGAGCCCACAATTGTCTCACAATGGATTCTTCCTATGTCTATGCACTAGCTCATATGTTCCCGACAAACGCACCAAAATGTTATGGCTCTTAGTCCAAGGGGAATTGCATACGCTCAATGATATTTTGCCTAAACCTTCTGATGCTAGGTTAGATTTGATCGCCCTAAATCCACAATTACACTCTGATGTACCGCGGGAAGATACGGGCAAATACATGCACCAAGGGTATCCAACTTTAGTGATTACCTATCGCGATCTTTTTCTCTCTTTCTCATCCACTCGCTTATATGTACCTTCTCGCACTTTTTCTTCTTCCCCTTACACACCTTCTCATTTCTCCTGTATGAATCCTTTGTACCGAAAAGGACTTTGAAGTTTTAATGTGCTAAACAAGGAGAACTTCCGACAAAGCATGTGGCCAACCCGATTTTATTTTAGGTGTGGAGTTATCTCTAATGACACTCATAATAAAAACGTTCATGATCAAAGAAAACTTGGGAAATAGTCAAAGCGCATAGGCAAGGATTTACTAACACAAGTAACTTGCTCTTTCAAACATTACGATTTCAATGTTCTTCATACACATAATGACTAAAAGATCATATTACCTTCTGAACCCATTTTCTCCATCAACTAATCCACATTGCCAGTTATCAAATAAAGGAAGGAAAGCCTCTCAAAATTTTTTGTTTTCGGGTAGCAATATTCCACAATCTCATGATTTCCTTGCCTCAGAGCTTCTATGCCCAATCTATACCAATGATCTTTTTCGTTTATTTCTTTAGCAGAAGCAAGTGCAACTGCTATATTGCCAGATTCAATCGCAAGGTTAAAGCGAGTCCTCTCATCTTTGACGAAATGCAAAGCTATATCTGGATAGCCCTTTTCCTGTAGATATGCAATAATAGCTTGACCACATAACGGAGAGCTTTTGATCATCCGAATGACTTCATCAAACTTTTTCTTGATGAGTGCAAGTTTGAACATGTACTCTATTGAGTTAATCTGCAATGTGCAGATCTTTCCATCACGATTGAGGCAGTAAAGAGTATTCCCAGAAACCTTCACCAACTACACTGGTACATCTAAAGTCTTTATAATGCCATGGTCTCCATTTGGCAGACAATATATTTAATGTGATTCAGGATTGCATAAATGAAGACGCCGACATTGGACTCATCCCAAGCACCACTTTTGACACGAATAGTTTCATGCAAAGTACATCTGTGCTCAAGCTCCTTGGAGGAAATTATAATGGCATGTTTACTCAAAAAGGCCACATTTTCCATGTCTGGAGACCACACCACATATTTCACAAACTGGGTTTGGATCTCACTGAGAATGGTTCTCTACTGCACATCAAACAGCAAAACCTTATCTTTTGATCGGCATAAAAGATTACATGTGCCAGCATAGAAAAGGTCATCAACTGTAGCGAGAGGTGTAAGGGGCATTTCTTCGTCACTCCGTCCTTCAGATTCTTGAGCACTATCTGATTGGATGCCTTATCAATTAGAGCAAAACGATTCTGAGCTACAAAGACAGCTGAGCTCCCTTGCCCTCTTTGGCCTGCAGCACAGCTCAGCGAGGAAGCTCTCCCATTTCAGCGGTCCTCCTCTCACTTCGCTTTGCCTTCTTCCTGTTCTTCCCCTCCTTCGAATGCTCTCCTGCTATCCTCTAGTAACGAAAAACTCCTCGGCCCCCATTGCTGCGAGGAAGCTCTCCCATTTCAGCAGTCCTCCTCTCACTTCGCTTTGCCTTCTTCCTGTTCTTCCCCTCCTTCGAATGCTCTCCTGCTATCCTCTAGTAACGAAAAACTCCTCGGCCCCCATTGCTACCTTGCGTGCCTCTATAAGCCAACCAGCTAGAAGAGCAATACGACTCCAAGCAACATCATCCGCTGAGGACACGACACGGTCTACCCTGGCAACACCTTCCACGGATACCTTAGCATCCTCCACATATACAGTCTTAAGTGACTCCTCTTCCGAAGGGCCAGCTGGGCGATCTCTTCAAGAAGGAGTTTGGGCAGTAGCTGAAGAAGACGAAGCCCCCCCCCAGTCCGGGACGATCCAGAACTTTTTGAATACCACTTAGAGGAAAAAAAGTCGATCTTTTTGTGCGACGTGCACTAGAGCAGGCCAAGGAATTCAGAACCAACCATTTAATGTGGACCATGGGAGATGACTTTGCATATGAGTATGCAAATACATGGTTTTAGCAATTGGACAAGCTTATGCATTATGTCAACAAGGATGGACGTGTGAATACATTTTATTCAACCCCGTCATTCTACGTGGATATGAAGGCAGCTTCCAATGAAACATGGCCACTCAAGTTGAATGACTATTTCCCGTATGCAAGTTCTGCAAAATGGTTATTGGACGGGTTACTTCACGAGTAGGCCAGCTTTAAAGGGATATGTTCATAAGTTGTCAGCCTATCTTCAGGTTGCAAGACAGCTTGAATTTTTTTATTTTTTTATTTTTTGTGTGGGGAGGAAAGTAAGGGGCCCAAACACTGACTCTTTGGAGGAGGCCCTGGCAGTTTTGCAACATCATGATGGAGTCAGTGGCACAGAGCAGCAGCATGTGGCTGACGATTATGCCAAACGACTTTACATTTCATCGATTGAGTCTGAAGATCCGGTAAATTTAGCATTGCAACACATTGCCAGTGGCAGGTTCAGCATGAACCATACCCCCCACTTAGAAATGGTCACTAGTCAGGTGTCTAGCCAGTCAAAAGCAACTCTTAGAGCTGGTCTGAATTTCCAACAGTGTCCTTCATCAAATATCAGTTATTGCCCACAGTCA
>CM035426.1:136435180-136650180 GCA_020310875.1 Ceratopteris richardii | reverse complement strand
CACAAAGTTTGGAAACTTTGATAAGAGCATATAAGGGAAGAATTCAAGAGGGACCAAATCCTACAGATCATGTAATGGCTTACCCTATGCCAGATTTAGAGCATGAAAGAATGCAAAGATGCAAACAAATCATACAAGAAACACAACTTAAAATGAGGGAGCCTCACAATTTTCCAACAACAGTTGGGGAAGCAAATGCAATAGAAACAAGGAAAACTCTTGATCTGGAAGATAATGCACAAATAACCTTCCAAATCAATATAGACAAGCAATGTACAATTTTATACCACACCACAATGGAAGAATTGGTAAAACAAAATCCTCACTTGCAACACAATATGAAAAAGTGGGAAGCAAAACCAGAGAATTTTGATCCACAGCAACAAGAATTGGAGGAGTTGTTGTACATTCCTATTGATAAAATAGGAGGATATTGTGAAGGAGAAGAAGGAAACTCAACTCTGAGAATACAATTTGGTAAAAATCATGCCAAAGCTATATTGGATAGCGGATCAGGTGTGGCCATCATGACTAAACAAACTTGGGAAAGATGGGGAAGAAATGAATTAGTACCCACTAAAATGAGATTACAACTTGCAACATAGAAAAACCACTAGGAATATGGGAAAAGGTGATTGTGGAAATATGTGGAATAGAAATAGAGCATACTTTTGCCATAGTTGAATTTCCACAATCCACTTCATATGAAATTATCCTAGGAAGACCATTTATGAGACAAATGCAAATTGTGCAAGATTGGGGTAATGATTGCCTATATCTTCAAAGCAAAGGAACGATAACCAGAGTGAATCTAAGAAATGGTCAATATTGTGACATGTCCCCTCAAGAATGGTTCAAAGTACATCAAAATCAAGAATTAAGTGAAGAATCAGAGATTGAAGATCAGAATGAAACAAAATCATCGATATGGAAATGTAATGTGATAAGGAACCTCACAAATAGAAAAAGAAGATTAAAAAAAGAAGATTGTGTAGAAGGAAGAACATTACAGGATGAGAGCTATATACCACAAAAAATCAAAGATGAAGAATTTGAGCCTTATGGTTGGAACCAGATTTTGGCTACCATGGATTTAGCCAATGATGAGTATGTGGGAGTGAATTTCCAAAATGAAGAAGGATATGATATCTTTCACATAGGAATACAAATGATAAAGGTATCAAAAATAGAAGAAGACCAAGAAGAAGAAATGATATTGAAAAATGGTAAAACACAATATTTGGAAGAAGTAGAAGCTATAGATGCAATAAAAGACAAAATCTCAAGCAAATATAGAAAAAATAAACACAAGGAAATAGAAAAAGACCAAGAGGATGAAAAAAATGAGAAAATGACAAACAAAGATCAACAATTTGATGTACCGACAAATTTCAAGACTTATGAAGTAGAAAACAGACTACTTCTAAAAATGAAACCAAAGAGAGAAAAGAAAAGAGGAGAGGCATATGACAATGAGGAACAAACTAAGAGGGTAGTGATCACCCAGGAAGAGGGGGAAGAAAGACATATTGTAATAGCTGATGACATGACAAATCAAGAGGAGGAAGCAATAAGAAATTTGGCCAGAAACTATAGGGATGTGTTTGCTTACAGCCACAAGGATTTGAAAGGAATTGTTGGCGATCAACTTTCGCTCTGATACCATTGTTGGTGGTCGTCGCGGCAAGGCTGGAACCTTGTCAGCCTACGGAATTTGCCGCGCCACCGAATAGAGAGCTAAGCTAGAGTGATATTAGAACACCTCTATAATCAACAGTAGCTTAGCAGAGTTACTGTCACTCCAACGTATAGGACTTTGTTTTGAAATTACTGAGAAATTCACTGGGACTTCATCGGACTGTTATTGGACTGTCACCATAATTATACAGGAATCTTACCAGAATCAACTCCTATTCTGTTTGTAATTACTTCAAGTGAATGTACAAGAAGTAAGGAAGTGATGCGTGAACTTCCTTC
Source organism: Ceratopteris richardii (assembly GCA_020310875.1). Lineage (NCBI taxonomy): Eukaryota > Viridiplantae > Streptophyta > Polypodiopsida > Polypodiales > Pteridaceae > Ceratopteris > Ceratopteris richardii. The sequence continues at coordinate 136,648,203 of CM035426.1, read as the reverse complement.
ACTGAGTGAACACTTTCTGAAGTTTAAGAAAAAACTTCTCCGGTTCAAAATGTCCTTTTTTGGTTAGACTTTGTACTGTGTGTACATATCCATTTCACTGAAATCCTTGATGAACTGATATTGGAGATGTCTAGCTATAAGATGAGCTAATTCTCATACAAACCTTTAATTTACTCTGTGAGATATACTTTGTTGTTCTACCGGAAAACACGTTTTCTGAGAAAACTGTAACTGACCGAAACATTCGTTTACTGAGATAGTACCGAGGGACACGTTTACTAACGAACTGTAACTGTTAATGGTTAACTGTAACTATTAATGGTAAACAAACTTTCTTCCGTAACACGAAAATACTCAGAGTTCTTCACATACGAACAATGCGCGCAAACTTCCACATGAACATGTGTTTTCTATTAGAGAAGATGTGTACAAATTAACTTGGCCTCTTCTTGCTCAAGCTATGGAAACTCTCCTACACCGAGTAGTTTCTCTTTACCATCCCTCTCAGATGAATACCGGACATTTTAGGTTTCTGTTATTCATCTATACATACGCGATCTATGGCGTCTTCTAAAACTTTCTCAGTCTCTGTTCTCTCATACGCGATCTCTGGCGTCTTCTAACTTCCTCATCTCTTTGTTCTCTCCCTCTCATACTTTTGACCTCTATATGTGCTCTATTTATATTGCGAGCTCTTCTCACACACGTTCTTATTCGCACTTCCCTCTTTTATTCTTATGCACGTTCTCTCTGTATATACAATTTGATTAGGTGTAACGAACTCCGATTCTGCAGGATTCTGTACTGTACATAACGGTCGTGAATTTGTCCCTTCATTAAGGCTTTTGATTTTCTGAATATTTGATTCCGCTTCTCTTTATCTTCCTTTGTCTGTACGTCAAATTCGTGAGTGATTCTTCAACAGCTCCCCCTCAATCACTAATTTGACTCTTCTTGTCTTCATATATTTTTCTTTCTTTTATACCTGACATTTCTTTGAATTTGCTTGTCTTTGTTCCGTCCAAGCTTTTTGTCAAAATATCTGCAATCTGATCTTTTGTCAGATTATTTCTATCTCCTTCTCCATTACCTTTGCCCTCAGGAAATGATACTGACATTAGGAAAAAAGGTGAACCCTGGATGGGCCTTTTAACTTAAGGAGTGATTAGTGATGGACCAATCAGAAGAGGGTGGTGGCCACAGTCTATACCCTATAAAATACTAGGCTGAAGGGGGAAGAGGGGACAAGATTCCTCTATGTTCAGGGTTGTCTTCTAGAGAGAGAAGAAATCTCGTAATCAGACTGCGCCCAAAAATTCAAAATTTTTAAAAAGTTGTAAAACTCATCATAATACCATTAAATGACCTCCATATCACTTTTCAGGGTCAAAAGTGCTATTTTTGACTTTTAATTCAAAATCTGTGCATGTTTGTGAACTAAAAAAGTGACTTTTTTCAAAATAACTCAAAAAAATCTATTTTCCCTCTTCAAACTCCCATTTTCATACCCAAAACCCAAAAAGTCATATTTTTCACCTCTATTCCCTCCATACCATACAACAGAAGGGTTGTTTCTCCTCCTACCATTCTCCCAACTTCTGCAGCAATGACAACAACTCTTACTCCCATGGAAAGCTCTAGAGCTCGTAGGAGACCAAAAGACGAAGTTCACACAATGACGTGCCACAACATCAAAACAATGGAAGGAAGTTGGCTACCACAAGAGTTTTGCAAAGGTGCATGGGTGTACATGCAGCCATCTGGACTTGGTCCTCGTCGTGTTCGAGATCGTGGAAATTTGGATCTTGATTGGAAAGGTAAGCTCTTAGGCTTCAAGCAGCAAACACATGGTGGGATGGTTGCTATTGTACAACATGTCTTCACAGTTTCAACCATGAAGTTAGAAAACTCCAATAGAATTAGATATCCAATCCATTGTGAGTATTTCTATTTTTTCAATGCTTCATGGTGTTTAATGTCTTAACTACTCATCTCATATGTTTTTCATTGCTACAGTCATATTTCCTTCTAGTTTAGTGGAAGAGCAACCACTTCATAGTCTTACAGGAACTTTCAAAGCATTACATGCAGACATTGGGGCATTAGTGTTTCCAGATGTACCTCGTGCTAAACTTATTCGTGAAAGGATCTTCTTTTACACTCACAAGTACATTGTTCCTTCCACAGATGGTGAATATGGAAGGTTGGAGATTATCAAAGTTGACTCTCTTCTTAGTTTAGAGTGGCCAAAACCTGATTTTTGGTCCATATCATCTTTCAAGCATAAGATGGTGATGGACATACATAACTCTTTGAAATTCACACGAGTGTCTAGATCAATAGGTCTTCATTGGACTCTACCAATCCATTGCTTTGTTTTCATATTTCAAGGCATTCCTTTTGTAGAAACTCCTACAATGTTCCTATGTAAAGATATTACATACGAAGCAGTAGAAGGATTGTTTGGGGAAAACTGGGCTTATGTAGAAGGACTGTCAAAAGGGGATAGATATCGTTGTAGAATTGGTGACACAGGTATAGGGTTTTGCTATTTAAAACATCGCACCTCATTGTACATCAGATTTTATTATGATCGTTGGATGTGTAAATTAGGAGAGTGGATACCTTTGCAAAGCTCGGAGGGATCTTTAGCTTCATTTGAAATTAATGTGAAGTTACCAAACAATGATATGGAGGTGGTTTTAGTTAATCAACATTGGAACTTGGCCAACTTGAGAGAGCACTTACTTATCATGGGATATGATGATCTTCATGATTTCAAATTTTGAATACGAGGGAACAAGGTAAGAGTTGTATTCCATATATACATATAGATATATATATATATCTTATTCTATCACTATTGTTCATGATTTGAAAATGTTTTACTCTTTTATGAATTATCCACAGATTGGAAAGAGATTGGAAGACAAAGTCAAGGTTCTTGTAGATTGCAGCATGGATGGAACTGAAATTTCATTGTCATAACTCTTTTTTGTAAAGATACTGTGAAACCTGTAAACAAAGCTATTTTTGCAATGAAAAATTTTTCACATTTGCTTCAAGGATATTTTGGCCACATTCTACTTGTATCTGTACATTCTCAAGGTTTTTCTTGAAAGAGCATTCTTATTGTTTATTTTCTTTGATGTGATCTCAAATGTCAAAGTTTTCCTTTCCAAGACTCTTATGTTTTAATTTAAGGAAAAGTCACTTCTATGAAAAAGTGGGACCCATCACTTAAAAATTCTAGAAAAGTTATAAATAGGAGTCCTCTCTCCTCATTTCTCACTTTTGCAACTACATTGAGTGTTAGAGCAGTCTGCATTTGCAAGCTATGGCTTCCACCTCTGTACCTACTAAGAGTGCATGCCACAAGTTTCTAGAATTTTTGGAGGATTCAGATTATAAAGGTCAACATGACCTATATGATCTTCTCTCCAAGGTTCTTGACCTCCATGGAACCGTGCAAATGAATGCCGATGCTTTGGAGGAGCTACTTCAATATATGCAAGTTCATATATTGCGTTTCTCCATCGAAATACCACCATATGATGGAACTTGGGTTCCATGTGACCTTCTCACCTACATTCACAAAGGTGATGAGGCATTTGCAAAATGATTGAAACGGTTCCAGGTAAATGCACAGGAAACTGTGCAATTATAAGGAAATTGAATAGGAAACGCAAGATGGGTGAAGTAGGGCACCTTCTTGATGAAACTGTGCCACTTATAAGGAAATTGAATAGGAAACGCAAGATGGGTGAAAAATATCTTTCATTCATTGCTGCCACAATTTTCTTTGTGAATGAGGAACCAGAACCGATTCCTCATGAGATCCCTCATCTTCTTACAGGTGGTTTTGTCGAGGATAAAAAGGAACCACCTCAAGAACCCTTGAATCTCCTATTAGAGAGAGAAGCTATTGAGAAAACTTATCCTCTTGGTGTGGATGATAAGTTGAAAGAAGTACCTAAGCCATCCACCTCTTTGGAGCCAGAAGCAACTATTCCAGAGGTGGAGATTGAAACTTTTTTAGTGGTTCTTGTCAAGGGACAAGAATATTTGTTTTTACATGATGTAGAGAAGGCATTTGGGCTATGGCTGGATGAATGCCTAAGTTTGTTTTGTACTTTGTCAGAGTGTCCTTTGGATAGTACCTCTAACTTGTTGGAGAAAAAGTGTTTGCCATTTGGTGACTCAGTGGCCGACACAATAAAATTGGTTTGCAATGACATACTCACAAGTGAACATGAACATATCACAGAAGAACAATTTAGTAATGCACAAGAAAGGATATTGGAATCAAAAGTTCCCGCCTCACAAGTAATCGAGCAGAGTGGGATGTCCCACTCCAGCATTAATTTACAACTTCAAGAGAGAGGAGAAGAAGAAGATAGAGTTCAAGATGTAAGTATCTTCAATTCATGTCATTCATTCTTACAAACACATGCAGCTACTAATCATAAAACTTTGTGCAGGAGGTGATTGAAGTCGACAAGTTTGCAGCAAGGAGTGGAGGTGATCGAGTGGCTCGTGGAGGTGGCTCATCCCTTGCAAACTACATTGGGAAACTTCCCAAAGACCATTTTTTAATTATCCATAAAGAGTTCAGTCCTCATGGCCACTTCATGACATGGTGTCTAAAGGCCTTAAGTAAATTGCTTTGTTTATCAACCATTACACAAGGGAGTAATTGTATCTTTTTAGTTAAGAAATCCCTTGTAACTACAACCTTAGGTTCCAACTTCCGTGGAAAGGTCTTAGGTCAAATAGGTATATCTCTAGGTCTAGGAGTTAGAAATGTTGATGAAATAGCAAACTCAATTTTGACTTACACCCTACCCATGGCTTTGGAGCGTTGAAAGAGAGTCATTGAGAAACTCAAAGCCAATTGATGTAAACAATTGAATTAATATCAAATTTTCACTTTGCTTTATTAACAATTGTCTCAAGTATTTCTTTTTTAGTATATTATCTAAAATTCTTTTGGACCTGCATGTGATGTATTGATGTCATGTAGGGCATTGGGAGGATCTTTAGTTTCTCTCTTTTGGACCTTCTTTCTCTCATTTAAGGTCATGTAGGGCTTTGTGAGGGCAAATAAGGCCTTGCCACAGAAACGCGAGAGAAGGCCCTGCAAAACGTTTGCAGGGCCTTCTCCCGCGTTTCTGTGGCAGGGCCTTATTTGGCCTCACAAAGCCCTACATGACCTTAAATGAGAGAAAGAAGGTCCAAAAGAGAGAAACTAAAGCAAACAAGAATTTAATAACTTGAATTGATCCTCTGTTGTTGATGACGCACTAACATCTTCAACGAATGACCTACATAACAAGAATATGTATATATATATATAAGTCTTCCAAAAAGAGAAACAAATACAAGCCAAACCTTATCGCAAAAACTCGTCGTTTGCGTGCTCCACCACCAATTGAAAGAGAGTCAAAGGATGTTAATGATCGTCTCCTACATCGCATCCCAAGTGGAGTCTCTCTCAAGTGTTGGACAGTGTTTTTTAATTTCTCAATTGTTCTCTCCTTTTCTTCCATATGCTTTTCAAGCTCTGCAAGCTTTTCTTGTAAAGATATGATTGTGCTTTCAAAAGCGACCAACCTTGTATGATTTAGTTGATATTGTTGAATCCAATACTTAGTAATGACAGTTGCATGTGTAGATAATCATTGACAATAACCTAAGAGCCCAGCTTTACCGGCACCGATGAACTGAAGTAAAGTTGAGAGGTTATGGAATGTTGGATGGTAAGAAGACATTGGATCAGGAGGGTATAATGAACCATGAGTCCAAAGATCAATATTCTTTTCTCCAGCTTCACGACGCTCATATTGAGAGTTCACATCATTGTTGCATTGTGTATTTGGAGCAAACTCTCTGGGCACACGAACATGGATACTTGTTGATGCTGGGGCATGAGGATGTCCTAATGTGAGGTTTGTAATAGGTGTCAACACCATCTTTTCCAAGAATTAAACAATACTGAGAAAGAGACCAGAAATTTGTTTGGAAGAGATGCTAGAACATGATTTTCACAGGAAAAGTTTGTTTTCTTGGATGTGCATGGGTCACAGTGTGTTTTTCCACTGAGAATAGCCAAAAAAGTTGAAATTTTGAAAAAGTCATTTTTTGGGTGAAGAGTAGTTACGGATTTGATGATGTGGCACTCTACTTTTGGAGGGATTTTAAAAATATTACTTTTTCAAAAGGAAAATTAAAAACTAAACTCAAAAAAGTCACTTCTTACATATATATTAAAAAATGAGCCCTTTCAAGTAAATAAACACTGAAATTGAGACTTTAAAAAAAAAATCATTTTTTTATTCCCATACATGCTCGAGTTTGATGATGTGGAAAGTAGATTCCCTTTCTCTCTCTCTAAAAGAAGAGAGAGAGGAGCCTAGTAAGCCTTAAAAAAAGCCTACTCCAGCCTACTAAAAAGTGCCCTATTAAATGCACTTTGTCCCCTTAGACAACAACATAATTAGGCTTAATCCCTAAAAATTAGGAATCCTTACAAGGCCCATGCAGGGTTCACCTTTTTTTCTAATGGAATTTCTATGTGCTTTGTTCTTGCATGAAATACTGGATTTGCTGCAAGATACAGCGAACTCATATTATCTCCATGTATGATGGGTATACCTTGATCAATACCCATGCTTTTGAACAAGGTCTGCATCCATATCACTTCTTTAGCTGCTTCTACAAGTCCTTTGTATTCTGCTTCTGTAGACGATAAAGCCACTGTGTGTTGTTTCTTCTAACACCAGCTTACTAGCTTATCTCCTAGGTATATCAAATACCCATGCGTTGACCTTCTGTCATCTTGACTTCCTGCCCAGTCTGAGTCACTGTATGCTCTTAGCTTTATATCTGACGTAAAAGGATAATATAATCCTTCTCTTATAGTTCTTTTTATATATCTAAGAACTCTCTATCCTGCAACCCAATGTTGATCCTTCGGACAATGCATGAACTGTGAGAGAACTCCCACTGCATAGTTAAGATCCGGTCGTGTTAGTGTAGTGTAAATTAGACTTCCCACTAACGACTGATACTTTCTCATATCTTTAAACTCTGCACCACTATATTTGCTGAGTTCATGATTTGCTTCAAGCAGTGTTGAAGCTTCTCTGCAATTCTCCATATTAAACTTCTTTAGTAAGTTTTGGAGATACCTTTCTTGCGTAACATATATACCATGATCTGTGTATGTGATTTCCATTCCTAGAAAGTATGACAACTTTCCTAGGTCACTGATCTGAAACTCCTTTTTGAGTAATCTCTTTACTTCTTTAATTCCTTCATCTGAAGTACCTGTGATTATAATGTCCTCTACATAAATGCAAATGTAGATCATACCTTCTTCTGTTCTCTTGATGAGTAGACTTGCATCTGCTTTCGAACTTTGGTATCCAAGTTCATTGAGATATTTCACAAGCCTGTAATTCCAATCTCTTGGAGCTTGCTTCAGTCCGTAAAGTGCTTTTCTTAATCTGCAAACAAAATTTGGGTATCTGGAACTTACAAACCCTTCCGGTTGTTCCATGTAGACTTCATCTGATATATATCCATTCAGAAATGTGTTCTTTATATCTAGCTGACTTAGCTTCCATCCTTTTGATGCTGCTATAGCAATCACTGTCCTTATGGTTGACATCTTTGCCACCGGACTAAACGTCTCATCGTAATCTATGCCATGCGTCTAAGCATAGCCCTTGATAACCAGTCTGGCTATCCTTCCATCTTCAAGTTTCTTAACTTTGAAAACCCATTTGTTTCCAATTACTTTGTTACCATTTGGTTTCGGAACAAGTTCCCATGTCTCGTTCTCCTCCAGTGCGATGAACTCTTCTTCCATTGCTTATTCCCATTGCTTCTTGCCTTTAGCTTCATCATAGTTATGAGGTTCTTCATCATCTTTGACCATATATGCATAATGTTTATGAGTTGTATACGAAGTATCATAGGAATACCTTTCTGGTTGTCTTCTGTTCCTGTTTGACCTTCTTGGTTCAAACTCTTCATGTGTATTTGAATACACATCTTCATCAAATCCCTGTTCATCTTCATTTCTCATACCTGATCCGATCCTGGACGTACTTGCCTGCATATAGTCTTCATCTCTATTTACCTGTACAATTGATTTCCCTTTCTCTCTTCTTCTTACTTCTTCTTCAAATTCTTCCGTTGTGTGACTTTGATCTGTATACCAGCTCTTCTGTTCATCAAATGTAACATCTCTGGAAACAGTAAACTATTTTGTTAAAGGACTCCATAACCTGTAGCCCATCTGCTTTTCATCGTATCCGACGAACACATATTTCTCTGCTTTCGGTTCGAGCTTATGTCTGAGTTGTGATGGTACATAAGCGTAAGCTACTGATCCAAACACTTTGCAATGATCAAGTGTTGGCTTCTTTCCCCACCATGCTTCATAAGGGGTCATTCCATCTAATGACGTACATGGTAATCTGTTTACCAAGTATGTAGCTGTATTTACAGCTTCAGCCCAAAGATAATTTGGACAATCCTTTTCCTTTAGCATAGCTCGTGCAAACTCGATTAAAGTTCGGTTCCTTCTTTCTGCTACACCATGTTGTTGTGGTGTGTACCTGTAGGTTATTTCTCTCTTAATACCTGCATTCCAAAGATAGTCACTGAACTCTCGGGAGAAGTATTCTCCCCCTCCATCAGACTTCAGTCTCTTCAGCTTTCGTCCTGTGAGTCTTTCAGCATATGCATGAAAGTGTTTGAAAGCTCCAAACACTTCTGATTTCTCTTTCAAAACATAAAGAGTTATCCACCTTGTAGCATCATCAATGAATAAAACATAATACCTCGATCCGCTGATTGATCCTTCTTTTGTGGGACCCCATACATCTGTATGAATGAGTTCAAGTACTCCATCATGTTTGAATCCTTTCTTCTGGAAAGGTAACCTGTGGGCTTTTCCCATCTGACATGCTTCGCACTTATGAATCATATGTTGATTCTGTACATTCGGTAATCCCAGTACTAATTGGTTTGAAATCATAGCTTTTATTCCTTTTTCATTGAAATGACCTAATCTCTTATGCCAGAGATCAAGTTCTATAATCACCTTTTCACCATGTGTGAGCAACGCTTGGCCAATGTTCCCTTGTACTCTTAAAGTAAAGATTCTGCCTTCTTTCTTACCAGAGACAATCTGATTATATCCGTTCTTGGGATCTTCTACAAATAGTCCTTCATTTGTAAATCTGACCTGAAAACCTTTCTCAACTATATGTCCTACACTAATTAAATTTTTCGGTATTGTTGGAACATACAAAACATTGGTTAGCAAATCTGCTCCACTCTTACATTTCACTTTTCCAATTGAATGTACACTATGCCTCGTATTGTCACCTGTTTGAACAGTATGACTGGAACTACGTTTTTCCAATTCTGACATCAGTCTATATTTCTTGACAAGTGATTAGAACATCCAGAATCAATGTAAAATACCTTTAGGTCTTCGTTATCTGATGGGCTGATTGAGTTCATCATCAATGATGTATGACTTTCATTCTGTGTGTCATTTGCGTAATTGTTGTAGGTGGCGTTGTAGGATTGGTTCTATCCCCAACTTCTTGCTCCACCTCTACCATAGCCTCCTCTTTGATTTTGTCTTCCTCTTTGAAGGTTATTCTGATATCTTCCGCTTCTACCTCTGCTATTACTGTTCTGATTTTGATTTGATCCTTGTTGGTTGTGCCAGCAATCATGAGCCAAATGATTACTTAGTCCACAGATCTAGCAAGCCTTCTTGTTGTTATTCTGGCTACTTCTTCCTCTTCCAAAACCTCTTGCTCTTCCTCTGCCGGTGCCTTTACCTCTTGCATAATAAGCCTGAGAACTCGACTCTTCTTCGTCTTTTGACTTACCTTTGTCTTTCTTCTTGTTCTTCATGTACATTGCAGAACTTTGTCCTTTATCTGCATCTCCTTTCAAGTCTTGCTCATATGTGAGCATCAAACCAAGCAACTGATTTAAATCTGGTACAAAATGATTTAAAGAAAGTTCAGTTGAGAGTACGAAACGTTTCCACCTTTCATCTCCTCTCAAACCTGTTAGCAGTTACGCTATCAATCTGTGATCTTTGACATCTTCATTTATGGATCCAAGACTATCTGCTAGATCCTTCATCTTAGTAACATAGTCACTAATGCTTTGACTTGCCTTCTTTTTGAGCGTTGTGAACTCGGACCATAAGCTAGCCTTCCTAGCTTTCGTAGTATTTTGGAAGTGATCTTCCAATGTGTTGGTGCATTTTACCCAAGCCTACATGCTTGAGATGCTTGATATTATCCTCATTTGTAAGTCACATGAGTAGTCATATGAACACCTCTTGTAAAAGAGTACATTTTATCTCTTGTAAATGGAAAAAGAAAAAAGGAAAAGGATGGCTTACCTCATCCATGATGTAAAAGCAAATTCGTGGCTCTAACTACCTAAAACCACGAAATTTAGAGCTGAGGGAATCTCTCCAAACTTTGGGGATCACTTTTAGGTGGAGCCATTCGAATTCGAATTCAAAACTCCCTCCAAGAATAGCTATAAAAGGAGCAAGAAGGAAGAGGCGATTAGCAAGCCTTGTACGTGACCACTTGATGTCATTTTGTAGAGATTGAAGAGCTTACTCCATAGCTCTATCATTCTACTCCCATTGTGCAAAGATTCATTGCCAATGTGGTTGTAATCATATGTGAATCTATACATTTAGTAACATCTACTCCTCTGTTTTGTTCTCTGCTATACTCACTCAGAGCAGTACCTTCAGAAGGTCATATCTCAAGTTATACTGATCCTTTTTCAGTGATTTAACGTGCGTTGGATAGCTCTTACTGTCTAGTTTTTTATATCAATTTGCAAGGTCATTGGATTTATAATTTTGAAGATATCTGCATTTTACTGCTCACTAGTCTATCTCTGCAGAGCCCCGAGAATGGTGGGCATGTTCCAGAAATTGATAAATCTTGTTCTCAGTGCTCAGTCCATCATTTGAAGTGTTTTAACTTGGATTGGAAAGCTTGCTAAGTCTATTTGCTATGCCCAAAAGGAATTTTTCTAATTCCTACCAGGTTGAGAGCACTGCTCATTTTTTCCAGCAGGTGTATGTCCAAAAATAGCAAGTTTTTGGGAGCTAGTCATTTTGCAACTAGTCTGTCTTGACTTAAACTTTTGGGATACATGTTCCAAAGTACTTGGCTGATATTTTGGTGGATTAGGAAGCTTAAAGGGTCTACTAATCAACTCTGAAGTCTCAGTTGGCTGGTGTGAAGCTGGTTGTAGCAGCACCTACTCATCTTTGGATTGCATCCACCATCTCTCTTCACAGTGGTATCAGAGCATAGTCAAGCAACATGGGAGATGGATTTCCATCAACAATTGACAAATTGGATCGAAACAACTACCCGGCATGGTCTCTCAGGATGGAGGCTTACCTTCAAGGGAGGAATCTATATGGATTCATATCCGGAGATGAAGCAATGCCAACCATGAGGAACAAAGGGCAACCATCACATGAAGAAGTGGAAGGACTTTCGAATTGGTGTTCGAAGGATGCACTTGCAAGGTCCTATATTCTAAACTCAATCTCTGATTTTCTTTTACCTCATGTCAAGGGATGCAAGACATCAAGAGAGACCTGGAATGCACTTGCTTCTTTCTTCTCTTCCAACACTCGAGCAAGGAAGAACCAATTGTGGATGGAGTTCACAACAATGAAGAAAAGCCCGAAGCAAAATGTGACTGATTATGTCACAAAGATGAAGGAGATTTCCGACCAACTTGGAAGCATTGGAGAGGTAATTGAAGAGGAGCAAATCATAAGACAAATCATGAATGGAATCAAAGCAGACGACAAGTGGGAGTCATTCACAACAGCCATGGATTTATACATGGATATGCATGTACCCGACCTCAACACACTCATGGGCCAACTCTTCACTCATGAAGCAAAGATTAGCAAAGGTGGTGAGTCCTCAAGAGGTAATCAAACTTTTGCCTTATATTCTGATAAAGCTAAGGTCAAGGACAAGTCAAAGAATAGGAAGAATGAAGATGAAGGTAGCTCTTTCCAAGCAAACTTTCCATGTAGAGGAAGAGCTAGAGGAAGAGGCAAAAGTGGAAAGCAAGGCAGGGGGAGATTCCAATCATCTCAACCTTGCAATATATGTGGCTTATCTAACCATACTACTGAAGAATGTTTCAGGAACCCGAGGAACTCAAGAGGAAGAGGATTCAATAGAGGTGGCTATGGATCAAATAGAGGTAGATACAATGGAGGCTACAACAACAACAACTACTACAACAACAATTACAACAACAACAACAACAACTATCAAAGTGGCCATAGAGGAAGAAGAGATTACAATAACTATGCAGAGGACCAAAGTCAAGAAGATTCATTATTGATTATGAATCTATCAGTGAAGAAGGGTAAGGATGATGATCACATATTTTACATTGATTCGGGATGCTCGAACCATGTAGCAGGAAATGTGGCTTTACTTTCTGATTTGGAAGATCCTCATAACAAGCATGAAGTGCAGACAGGAGATGATACAAAGCACTCAGTGGAGAAGATAGGTAATGTCAAGACATCAGATGGGAATATGAACCTCTTAAGCAAAGTCTTGTATGTCCCTACAATTACCAAAAATTTAATAAGTGTTGGACAGATTGTTGAAAAAGGATTGCAGGTTAGATTCAATCGATTTGGAGCATATGTTGAAGACCCAAGGCAAGGCTTTCGAAGGATTGCCAAAGGAGAAAAGACAGGAAGGCTTTTCGCTTTTGAAGTGGAAGATACAAAGAACATAGCTTTGTTTAGCTATGGATCTCAAACTCTAACAGAGTTGGAGATATGGCACAAAAGGCTTGCTCACATTGGTGAGAGGACACTCAAACAGATTTGCACGGACCAAAGTGTACTTGGTTTGCCTAATATCACAAGGCAACACATGATCTATAAGTGTGAAGCTTGTCAACTCGGCAAGGCTCATAGACAACCTTTCAATAAGAAAGGATATATGTATCAAAATCCTTTAGATCTAGTGCACACGGATGTGTGGGGTCCAAGTAAGGAGCCATCTATATCAGGCTCAAGATATTATGTGTCTTTCATAGATGATTGTAGCAGGTGGACCATTCTGGTTTTCATGAAGCACAAGGATGAAGTTTTTAATTGCTTTAAGAAGTATATTGCTCTTGTTGAAAACCAAACAGGTAGGACTTTGAAACGAATCAGATCAGATGGTGGAGGAGAATACTTCTCTTCTGAATTTGATGCCTTCTTGCATGAAAGAGGCATTAAAAGGGAAGTCACTACAAGGTATACACCTGAACTCAATGGTGTAGCAGAGAGGAGGAATAGAGCTATTGTCGAAGCAGCAAGGTCCATGCTCAACGAAAAGGGATTGCCAAACTACCTATGGGCAGAGGCTGTGTCTACATCCACATATCTCATAAATAGACTTCCATCTAAGTCACTAGATGGAACCACTCCATATGAAGTGTGGAATGGAAGAAGACCTAGTCTAGAGCATTGCAAAATCTTTGGATGCTTAGCCTATGCTCACATTCCTTCTCAAGTAAGAGGGAAATTGGATCCCAAGGTAGAGAAGTGTGTATTTATTGGTTATGACCAAAACCAAAAAGGATATAGATTGTACAATCCAACCAATAAAGGATTTTCTGTGAGTAGAGATGAAAACAAATCATGGTTTGATGATGACAGGAAAGTGAAGCTGCCATATGACTTGGATGAAGATTTTCCATCACTTCAACCAAAGGAGCCAAAGCAGATTGAAGAAAGTGATTCGGAGATTTACCTAGAAGACTTGGAAAGACTAAAGCTATGGAAGAACAAAGGAAAAGCAAAGATGCAGGATGCTACATATGGACCCGAGAGCTCACATCAACCACTTAGAAGGTCTTCAAGGGAGAAGAAGAAACCAGAGAGGTTTGGTTATGATACTTCTTTGGTCACCAAGCACTCAATCTACATTGCAAAGGATTCAACCAATGAAGAACCTACCACATTTGAAGAAGCACAAAGCAAGAAAGCTTGGAGAGATGCAATGGATGAAGAAATGGAAGCCTTGAAGGAGAATGACACTTGGGAGCTTGTACCTAACAAGCCATCTATGAAGATAATCGGATCTCGATGGATATACAAAATCAAGAGGAATCCAGATGGAAGTATAAATAGACACAAAGCAAGGTTAGTTGCTAAAGGGTTTGCTCAAACCCATGGTATTGATTATGAGGAGACTTTCTCTCATGTTGCAAAAATGCCTACAATTAGGGTTCTCATTAGTCTTGCTGCATCTAGAAATTGGAATCTTTATCAACTTGATGTAAAGAATGCTTTCTTGAATGGATGGATTTCTGAGGAAGTATATATGGCACAACCTCCTGGATATGAGGATGCACATCATCCTAACTATGTATGCAAACTAAAGAAAGCTTTGTATGGATTGAAGCAAGCTCCAAGAGCTTGGAATTTCAGATTGGTGACTTATTTGTAGGACCAAGGATTCAAATCTAGCAAGGCGGATACCTCTTTGTTCATAAAGAGGAATGGATCTGAAGTGATCTATTTATGTGTGTATGTTGATGATATTATTATCACAGGCAATGATCTTGAAGGAATCAAACATGTAAAGAGTCAAATGAAGGAGGAGTTCAAAATAAGTGACCTCGGACCACTCACTTATTTTCTTGGATTGGAGTTGATCTACACAGATTCAGGTATATACATCACACAAAGGAAGTATGTCCATGACATGCTTGTCAAGTTCAAGATGGAAAATACCAAGTGTGCAGGTACACCTATGGAGCAAAATCATAAGCTTAGTGCTTATGAAGGAGAGCCAATTGAAGACATCACAAGCTATCAAAGCTAGGTTGGAAGTTTGAACTATGCAACACTCACAAGGGTGGATATATGCTATAGTGTTAGCATATTGAGTCAGTTTATGCATAAGCCGAGAAGACCACATATGGAAGCGGCCAAGCGAGTCCTCAAGTACCTAAAGGGGACCATGAATGAAGGTTTGTTTTATTCATTTACTTCAGATATTGAGCTAAAGGTCTACTCAGATGCAGATTGGGCCGGATCTAAAGATGATAGAAGAAGCACATCAGGGTATATATCATTTGCAGGTTCAAAAATCATTTCTTGGTCATCAAAGAAGCAACCAACCATGGCATTATCTTCTACTGAAGCAGAATATAGAGGTTTGGCTAATGCAACTCAAGAAATCATGTGGTTAAAGTCTTTGTACACAGATCTTGGACTTCATTCTTCAACACCTCATATTTTTGGTGACAACACAAGCTCAGTACATCTAGCAGCTAATCCAGTATACCATGCTAGAACCAAGCATATTGAAGTCCACTACCATTATGTAAGGGAGAAGCTAATGAGCAAGGATATTCAACTATCCTATGTCTCTACAGATATGCAATGTGCAGACATGTTGACTAAAGCTCTTGATGGTACAAAGTTAAGTAGATTCAAGTTGATGATTGGCTTGCAGGAAATCAAGGACAATTGAAGACTTATTTGGAGGCCAAGCATGTTAGGCTTGAGGGGGAGCTATTGGTGCATTTTGCCCAAGCCTACATGCTTGATATGCTTGATATTATCCTCATTTGTAAGTCACATGAGTAGTCATATGAACACCTCTTGTAAAAGAGTACATTTTATCTCTTGTAAATGGAAAAAGAAAAAAGGAAAAGGATGGCTTACCTCATCCATGATGTAAAAGCAAATTCGTGGCTCTAACTACCTAAAACCGCAAAATTTAGAGCTGAGGGAATCTCTCCTAACTTTGGGGATCACTTTTAGGTGGAGCCATTCAAATTCGAATTCAAAACTCCCTCCAAGAATAGCTATAAAAGGAGCAAGAAGGAAGAGGCGATTAGCAAGCCTTGTGCGTGACCACTTGATGTCATTTTGTAGAGATTGAAGAGCTTACTCCATAGCTCTATCATTCTACTCCCATTGTGCAAAGATTCATTGCCAATGTGGTTGTAATCATATGTGAATCTATACATTTATTATCATCTACTCCTCTGTTTTGTTCTCTGCTATACTCACTCAGAGCAGTACCTTCAGAAGGTCATATCTCAAGTTATACTGATCCTTTTTCAGTGATTTAATGTGCGTTGGATATTTCTTACTGTCTAGTTTCTGAATATCAATTTGCAAGGTCATTGGATTTATAATTTTGAAGATATCTACATTTTACTGCTCACTAGTCTATCTCTACAGAGCCCCGAGAATGGTGGGCATGTTCCAGAAATTGATAAATCTTGTTCTCAGTGCTCAGTCCATCATTTGAAGTGTTTTAACTTGTATTGGAAAGCTTGCTAAGTCTATTTGCTATTCCCAAAAGGACTTTTTCTAATTCCTACCAGGTTGAGAGCACTGCTCATTTTTTCCAGCAGGTGTATGTCCAAAAATAGCAAGTTTTTGGGAGCTAGTCATTTTGCAACTAGTCTGTCTTGACTTAAACTTTTGGGATACATGTTCCAAAGTACTTGGCTGATATTTTGGTGGATTTAGGAAGCTTAAAGGGTCTACTAATCAACTCTGAAGTCTCAGTTGGCTGGTGTGAAGCTGGTTGTAGCAATACCTACTCATCTTTGGATTGCATCCACCATCTCTCTTCACACAATGCACTCCATATGTCCTCCGCTTTCTCCAGACCTCTAATGTGCGGTAGTAGATGGTCTGTAACGGTATTATAAATGTAAGCTCTTGCCGTTGCATCTTTCTTCTGCCACAGCTTCAAGGCTTCTAATTCTTCTTTTTCCTGTTGACTAGCATCTTCGAAAGTCGGCTTCTTTTCTTCTCCGGTCACATACGTCATTAAGTCCTTACTCATAAGTAAGGCTTCCATGCGCATTACCCATGCGGGATAATTATCTCTGTCCAATTTATCAATTTGGACATGATCTGCCATGATCTTCTTGTTTCTGTTACTTCCGGTGAACTTTTGAGAATCTTTTTGCTCTTCAAAATCTTTCTCGTTCTGGTTCCACATGTTGTGGTTAACCTGCTCTGCGATACCGATTTCGGTGTGCTGGCTCTGACACCAATGATGGTGAATACTCTGGCTCTGAACCCACTTCTTGGATCTCACGGCTCTGACGCCAATTGAGGGTGGATATTCTGGCTCTGATACCACTTGTTGGCGATCAACTTTCGCTCTGATACCACTATTGGTGGTCGTCGCGGCAAGGTTGGAACCTTGTCAGCCTGCGGAATTTGCCACGCCACCGAATAGAGAGCTAAGCTAGAGTGATATTAGAACACCTCTATAATCAACAGTAGCTTAGCAGAGTTACTGTCACTCCAACATATAGGACTTTGTTTTGAATTTACTGAGAAATTCACTGGGACTTCACCGGACTGTTACTGGACTGTCACCGTAATTATACCGAAATCTTACCGGAATCAACTCCTATTATGTTTGTAATTACTTCAAGTGAATGTACAAGAAGGAAGTGATGCGTGAACTTCCTTCATTGAGTGAACACTTTCTGAAGTTTAAGAAAAAACTTCTCTGGTTCAGAATGTCCTTTTTCGGTTAGACTTTGTACTGTGTGTACATATCCATTTCACTGAAATCCTTGACGCACTGATAGTAGAGATGTCTAGCTATAAGATGAGCTAATTCTCATACAAACCTTTAATTTAATCTGCGAGATATACTTCGTTGTTCTACCAAAAAACATGTTTTCTGAGAAAACTGTAACTGACCGAAACATTCGTTTACTGAGATAGTACCGAGGGACACGTTTACTAACAAACTGTAACTGTTAATGGTTAACTGTAACTGCTAACGATAAACGAACTTTCTACCGTAACACGAAAATACTGAGAGTTCTTCACATACGAACAGTGCGCGCAAACTTCCACATGAACATGTGTTTTCTATTAGAGAAGATGTGTACAAATTAACTTGGCCTCTTCTTGCTCAAGCTATGGAAACTCTCCTACACTGAGTAGTTTCTCTTTACCATCTCTCTCAGATGAATACCTGACATTTCAGGTTTCTGTTATTCATCTGTACATACGCGATCTATGGCGTCTTCTAAAACTTTCTCAGTCTCTGTTCTCTCATACGCGATCTCTGGCGTCTTCTAACTTCCTCATCTCTTTGTTCTCTCCCTCTCATACTTTTGACCTCTGTATGTGCTCTATTTATATTGCAAGCTCTTCTCATGCACGTTCTTATTCGCACTTCCCTCTTTTATTCTTATGCACGTTCTCTCTGTATATACAGTTTGATTAGGTGTAACGAACTCTGATTCTGCAGGATTCTGTACTGTACATAACGGTCGTGAACTTGTCCCTTCATTAAGGCTTTTGATTTTCTGAATATTTGATTCTGCTTCTCTTTATCTTCCTTTGTCTGTACGTCAAATTCGTGAGTGATTCTTCAATAGGAATTGACCCTAAAATCTGTGAGCATAAGATTCCTATTACACCTGATGCAAAGCCTAGCAAACAAAGACATTACACATTCAATGGCAAATACTCTGCCAGAATAAAGGAAGAAATTGACAAGCTACTGGCTGCCAATTTCATCTATGAGATTGAGTATACAGAATGGATATCTCCTATAGTTGTGGTACCAAAAAAGAATGGGAAACTCAGGGAATGCATTAACTTGAAAAAGGTGAATGCTGCAACTATAAGAGATAGCTACCCATTGCCCATAACAGAACATCTTTTGGAAAGAGTTGCAGGAAAGGAGGTCTATAGTTTTTTGGATGGTTTTTCAGGATACAATCAGGTACCCATAGCCTTGGAACACCAACATAAAATTGCCTTTTCTACAGAATGGGGTTTACAAAGGTTGAAGAGTAATTTACAAAGGGGTTTTCGTGTACTGCTTGGTGGAAAGGGGAAAGAGGAATGACGGTGGGTCGAGGGGGTGAAACAAGGAAGAAGGTTAATGGAGGTGGGAATGGGAAAAGGGGTCTTGGAGGTGTGGGGAAGGACGGGAAGGATGGGGGGAAAATTGGAGTGGATAGAAAGGTGGATGTCCGAGGGGGAAAACTAGGTTGGGTGGGTGTGGACATGGTGAGAGGAATGGATGTTACAAGGGCTTCTGCTACTTCACCATGGAAGAATGTGGAAGGTCTGGGAGAGATCAGATGTACAGGGGAGATTGGAGATACGGGAGGTGAAAGAGGAGCGGTTGGGGTGGCGGGTACTTTGGTCACGGAGGTGATATGTACAGCAGTAGTACGGGGTGGGGAGTCGATGATAATGGTGTCTTTTGTCGATGAGCCTTCAGGGACGAGACGTGCTTCCCTGGCCTGTTCTGAAGATTGACCGTCGATGGGTACCCGAATGTATTCACCAGGTTTGGTTAGTAGACGGACTCTGTGAGGGTCATATTGCGGTAACAGTTTCCTCTGCAAATATCGTAAGGCTTATGTGGATCCCACTGATTTGACCAGTTCTCTGAATCCTCTGATGTATACTTCTTCGAATCCGCCTGAGACAAGTTCCTGTTCTATAAGTGCTTGACTCTCCTCCTCAGTCAATTTCTTGCACGCCTAAACTTTCTCCATGGTGCGATACAATTTTTTGATGGCTAGCGTATAAGCTGCTGCTTCAAGGTTTCATCTTCATGCGTACTAGTATCACCTTGGGTGTCGATTTGTTGTTCTTGTTCATCTGTCTGTCCATGCTCTTGTGATTCATGAGTGCCCTCGCTGGCTTCACCATCACCTTCATCTTCATCAGTTTCTGTTCTTTCTTCCTCAGAACTAGATACTACTTGTCCTTGTGGTTGGTCTCGGGGCGTGGTCGGGTAGCTTGGACGTTCATATTCCTGAGAGAAATTTTGGCCTTCTGAAAACTGAAATTCATTGGAGAAAGCATCCTGCATTTCAAAATGAAAGGTTGTATCTAGTGGCTATGCTTCCAGGTTGGGTATCGGAAAAGAAAAAGCTTTCGCACCAATAGTGGTGGGAACTTCTGTTGTAGTGGTGGTGGGTTCCTGAACTGATGTTGCCTGTGAGGTAACTGCACTGGTAGTGCCTTTCGTTAAAACTAGTCTCGATAATCGTATGCGAATAGGTTGTACCGTTGGAGTGGCTTCTATCAGAGACTGCTCTGGAGAGGGTTGTGATGAGGGTGATTCTGGCACCTGAAGGCAGGGGATAGTTCCTCTCATACGTTTTCCTGCTCGTCCTTTGCTAGGCTTCCTAGCTTTCTTCGTTGTCCCTTTGAATGCTTTCAGTTCCTCGCTTGTCATTGCTCGCTCGATAGGTAAATCGTAGGCCAAACACATGTATACAATGCGCGTGAGGGTGCAACATCCATTGATGACCTTCTTTCTTTCCCATCTGCGTTGTGCTAAGTAGAGCTGATCAATTATCCAGCTCGCCAGATCAACTGTTTGAGGTCCAATACATGCTAAATATAAACCAAACCATATACGTTTATGGGGCATGGTGAATCTATCCTGAGCGGGGAAAGCAAAATGCTGCATACATATCCTCAACGGTTTAGAGAGCTTAGGTGTGATTGCTGAAATATCTTCCCACTTAGTAACATCCCCACGTTTCATAGGCTCTGGAATCATCCTTTCTCGTTCTGTTGGAGTGTGCGTACCATGGATCTTGATTGCAGCGCGAATCAAATCTTTAGAAAGATAAAACCTATTATATGGCGGATCATTTACTAATGATGGCAAAATGAATGTTCCTGGTAGATCCTTGTTCTCCGAAGCTATCAAAGTGGTGATTAAGTAATAGCATCTGTAGAAGTCGGGTTTAGGCAACGGATCACTGAAATATTCTGTAAAGCCGGCTCTTGCCCAAACATGAGTTAAATCTTCTGTGTTCTGTAGTCCTTCGAATTCTCTTGAGAAGAATTGATACTTGGCCCAAGTACGGTGATCAAAAATGCCAAATTGGCCTCAAAGATGAAATCTGCGTCCGCTAACGGTCTTGCTAATCCTTGGAACCAGTGAGAATTGCGATGAATCTTTTCAGTATAACCCCTAGGAGGGTCCTCAATCGGCATGGGTCCTGGAAATCCCTGGAATTCTGGTGGTTGAACCGTAGGATGGGGCTCCGCTAGTAGTTCTCCAATATTGGTCATGGGTACACTGGGGCCAGCTTCTAATGGTCCTTCTGCCTGCATGATGATTGATGCGTCTGCGTAGTAGATCTGCTACATAAGATTAACACATTAGTATGGAAATTAATTATGATCCCATTAAAGTGAGACCGCAATCCCTTTCCATAACTGATGTGTAACCCGTGTAGCCAAGTGTCGTGATATGGTTTATGGAATGATTGTTGCAAAACTAATTCAGGTCTCTAAACACCTACATGCTTCCGATGATGCATACATTTCTTGATGAGGTGTTATTACAAATGATGGTGGGTTATAGTGTGTGGATTTGTACAAGGTTCAGTCGTGAATGAGTTATTACGAGGTTGTAGATTAATCGGGGTCGGAGTTATGTTAGATAAGGGAGTCGTAGAGGGCGTCTAGATACGTTTCGGTACCCACTTCCTAAGAGTTTGTGAGCGGGTGATAGGTTTCTTCTGAGGGACAAAAGTTGAGATCGGATGTGGTGGGGTTAAAGGGTGAAGAGCTTTCTGAGGGTTATATATTACATGGCTTGAGGGTTGAGCTATAATACATTGTTTGGGTACCCAAATCTGCGTGGGTGTGGGTCGGTTTGTAAGGTACTTCTTGGCAACCCAAATCTTTCGAATCTTTGTTGAGGTCGAAGAAGGTCGAGGAGGCTTTGGATATTGCTTTTGCTTATGCCTTGAATTCTTCTGAGCTTCGTCTGCGTTGTTGAAATCTGTCGGTGGTTTTTGTCCTTTTGGCACCCATATTTGTCTTGTGCCTCCTGCTTTGTGATAATGATACTGCTGCTTTCTTTGGGTTGTCTGATATTGTCGTCCGTCTGGGTTCCTTCGTCGTGGTTGACTCCTTTGTGGTTGAGGTTGAGAGGTCGGAGGGAGACTCTGTTTTGGAAAAGAAGGGAGGTCCAACACTTGCAAAACTTGCCCATTAGGAAGTGAGGCATTCTGTACCACAGATCTAGGGCAGTCCTCAGTAAGTGTGGAAGGATGGGCACTGCAGTTGATAGTGTCCATTTGGCCGCTGATGTAACCCACCTGACCGCTGATGGTGTCCATTTGACCAAGCGGTTGGGTGGTTGCCCCTTCTAATTTGCAGGAAGCCCAAGGGAAAATCTCCTGACGTCCTTCTGATTGACAATTGTCCATCGCCAAGCCCGTGTGGGTTGGTGTAGACGTAACATGACTGATCTGACCAAAGATCTTTCGGTCTTCCGTCGCATGCATTTTGTAGGGCCTAGGGTTACAAACCTCAGTCGGAATGCCGTTAGGGAAGTCAAGCGGTATCACTCGCTTCTGATCTAAGGTTCCAATCTGCAAGGAGCCTTGTCTAAGATTTAGGTCCACTGAGTGATCGTATAGCCAATCTTGGCCAAGGATTAGGGGTTCTATCAGATCCTCGTCATGGCACACTAGTAACTTTACTGTCAAGGTCACTTCGTCTATGAGGATAGGAAGATCCACCTCACCCATGCAAGGGGTTTCCATGCCTCCTAGCCCTATGAGGTATGCCTCAATTGGCCGCATTTCTATTCCTGAGTCCTTATAATGGGACCATCTAATCGCACTAGTCACAGCTCCTGAGTCAATTAAAGCCATGAGCTCTTGGCAAGGGCTGCTATGCTCTAGCCTGACTGTAATGAATGGTCTCATGTCCACTATGCTAGGATGTGTACTTGACTTTGCTTGACACATGGCCATGGGGTATCTGGGTGATGTTTCCAGATGGTTATAATGTTCTCTCCCTAGTCCTTGTCTTCTTAACTTCATGCGCTTAATGCGTTCTATAGCTTCTGCCTGAGCTTCAGCTCGTATTCTATTTTCTTCCTCCTTACGCTTCTTTGCCAACGTGAGTCGTCTAAGCATATCCTCAGTAAGAGGTTCTTGGTATAGCCTGACTCTACAGCCACTAATGTAATTAGGCATTATATCTCCTTCTAAGGTGGCTAATTGTACTGCTCCACTTGTCGAGAGTCCGTTAATGATCATAGGTCCATAACCTCGCTTTTCTAACTTCCGTGCATGTTGTTTAAGCGTATATACTAGAACTAAATCTCCTTCTTTCAAGCCTTTATCTTTCACATGCGCATCAAAATATGCTTTATGTCGCTTGTTTGCTGCGTATATTCCTGTTGCTGCTTTCAGCCTGGTTTCTCATAATCGTTCCAAGTCCATTATTCTTGCTGATAATTCATGGCCGGTCCACTGGTGTTCATGTGCAACCTTAAGGGTCGGTATCAAGAAGTCCAAAGGAAGCACAACATTCTAACCAAAAACCATCTGAAAGGGAGTTGCATTGAGTACGGTCTTGTAGGCCACTCGATATACCCAAACAGTGTGGTGTAACTGTTTGTCCCAATCTGAACGTTTGTTGTTCATGAGTTTCGTCAGTACGTTACAAATGATCTTGTTAGTGCTTTCAGCCTAACCATTGGCCTGAGGATGATATGGTGCGGATTTCTTGTGAATCACCATAAAATCCTGTAACAAATATTCAATGACCTGGTTTAGAAAGTGAGTTCCTCGATTGCTCACTAGCTGTATAGGCAATCCATATCTTGTAAAGACATTTTCAAATAAGAATTTTGTAGTCATGTGTGCATCATTCTTTTTCGTGGATTTTGCCTCTACCCATTTGGTAAGATAATCGATTGCGACAATAATGTATTCCGCATGTGTACCTTTTGCAGGGGGGTTAATGGGTCCTACAAAGTCTATACCCCACTTAGAAAATGCACGTCCTCCCATCATGGGTTTCAATGGCATTTCATCTCTGCGAGTAGGAAATTGAGTTCTTTGGCACACATCACATCTCTTAACATAGGTATGTGCATCCATGTGAAGAGTGGGCCACCATAATCCTGCAAAGAGGATGGCTTTGATTATCCTATCGGGTCCAAAATGACCTCTTGCAACACCTTGGTGTGTAGTCTCTAGTATGCTCAGATAATTGCTTTCATGAACACATTGTCTTAGGTATCCGTCTCGTCCTCGTTTGTATAGATTATCGCCAATCAGTGAATAGTCTTGAGCTTCCTGCTCTAGACTTCGTTGTCGTGCTGAAGTCATTCCTTGACGGAATGTTTTCGTCCTCAATATGTCACTAGAGGTTCACTCCAGTCTAGTGTGAGAGACACGTGATATAATGTAGCATGTTCTACAAGTGGTCTTTCACAACAAACATGGCATTTTTTACACAATTTGTAGACATCTGCTTCCATCGTAGGCCAATATACTCTTGGTCTTTGCAGAGTCTGCAATGTACGATGTTTCAAATGATGTTGCTTTAATGCACCTATGTGTGCTAATTGCAACCAATTTGCATGTTCTGATTCGTCTACACAACAAGCAAGAATCTTTTGATAATCTCTCCTTCCTTGATCCTCATCCTAGGATTCTTGGGTCCATATGTTAGAATAGGGACTATCGGCTTAGCCCATTCTGGTGCTATCTCAAGGTTAAACAAATATGCATCGGGTAACTCATCCGCTATCCCTTGAGGAGCTTCTCCTGTGGTTAATCTTGAAAGGTGGTCAGCTCTAAGATGTGTCTTTCCTTTCCTGACTACTACTTCAAAGTCATACTCCATGAGTAATAGAAACCAACGTATTAATCTTCCCGTGTTACATGGCTTGATGACTAAGTACAATAATGCTTGATGATCTGTAAAGAATTTGAACTTGTTTGCCAACAAATAATGCCTGAATTTCTTTACTGCGTAGATCATTCGTAATCCTTCTCGTTCCGTAGTGGTGTAATTTCTTTCTGCTGCATTCAACTGTCTGCTCGCGTAAGCTATGGGGAGGTCTATATTACCTTCATTCGTGGGTTGTGCTAACACACATCCTATGGCATAGTTGGATGCATCCACATGTACATGGAATGGCTTACTCCAATCCGGGGTTGTTAATATAGGTGTTGAGCACAAACGTCATTTAAGTTCATTAAATGAATTCTCACACTCATCTGTCCATTCAAAATTGGTCAAAAGAGAGTACAGAGGCTTGGCTGTGATTGCATACATGTGTATGAATCGTCTATAATAACCACAATGTCCCATAAATGCTTGTACCTCTTTTGCATTATTTGGTCTAGGTAGATCTACAATTACTTTCACTTTTTCTTCATCTGTTGAAAATCCATTCTTTGACACAATGTGTCCTAGAATTTTGCCTTGTCTGACCATGAAAACGCACTTTTCTGGGTTCAAACAAACCTGATATTCTCGACATTTGTCAAATATTTGCCTTAATTCTGGGATATGCATCTGCCTGATATTCGAATGAGCACATAAGTCATCGACATAAACTTCCAAATTCTTTCGTAAGAATTCCTTAAAAACGTGACACATGAGTCGAGTGGAGGGTGCATTTGTGAGCCCAAAAGGCATCACACGAAATGCAAATATGCCCCATTCTATGGCAAAAGCCGTCTTGTGTTGATCTTCTGGAGCAATGGCTACTTGATTATAGCTTGAGAAACCATCAAGAAAGCTGTAAACTTCCTTGCCCCCAACTCTTTCCAATAAATGTTCCGTGATAGGAAGAGGATAACTATCTCTAATCATGGCGTCATTAACTTTTTTAAGCTTAATACACACATGCAATTTCCCATTCTTCTTGGTCACAATCACAATGGGGATACCCATTCGGTATGCTCAATTTCATACATGAATCCTGCTTCTATCAAACGATCTATCTCCTCTTTAATCTTCGCAGCATAGTTATCATTGTACATGTATGGTTTCTGTTTCGTAGGTTTTGCATCTGGAGTCATAGGGATTCTATGGGAACATATATCCGGATCTACTCCTTTCAAATCTTTGTAACTCCAAGCAAAAACATCTCTATATTCGCGCAATAGGGCAACTAATTCTTCTTCTTCTTCATTTGTCAAATCATGCCCTATGTATGTACATTTCTCTTCTTCTCCTTCTATGGCAACTATTATTTTTTTGGTTTTCTCTCGATTATCATATACTTCTCCAGCGTCAGATTTTCTGTTAGGCATTCGTACCATTATTCTTCTATCTTCTATTTCATACTTTTTGAAGTTCTTGGGAACCTCAAACAAGGATTCTTCTTTTTCTGACATGGTTTCTTTCTTCTTTCTTTTCTTACCTTCACTTTTTTCAGTCACTTGTGTGGCTAACCTCACCTCATTCATAAGTTCTTCGGGCCTCTAAGGGTGAGTTTCTACTTCGTAGAAGTATTCTTTTTCTGATGCAAAGGGTGAGTCCATAATAATTGACTCTAAATCAAAATCACTCACGTCCTCGAATGCATTAGTGTTAGGTTCACACTCTTCTATAATTGAATCACATATGATTGGCTCTATCGTGAAAACTGAGATGTCATAGCCATCCTCGTCACAGTGGAGTGTCCATTGTTCTTCATTGATGGCTACACCCATGGTTGCTAAGATTTCTGCCCAACCATGGGGTTCAAACTCCTCATCTGGAAATACTACAGGTGCATATGTTGGGTCTTGAAGGGTTCTTAGGTGTTGTTCTGCACCTAAGGTCCTGGCTTCCAACCCTTCTTCCTCTTGTTTGGCTACCTTACACATCCATAAATGAGTGTCCTCGTGTAACCATGAGGGGTCTGACTCCAATGAGTGTATCGATTCTGTTTCTACCTGTGTCTTATGGACAGTATTCCATTGTATTGGAGGTACGTCTCGATGTGAATAGTCTTTAAGATTGACTTTGGTAGTCACTCCTAAATGTTGCAAGTACAAAGAAGTAGTTCCCCAATCTTGTACAATTTGCAACTGACGCATGAATGGTTGTCCTAATATCATCTCGTAAGCATGATTTTTACTAAAATCACAAATGGCGAAAGTATGCTCAAACTCCACACCACAAGTGGTGAGAGATATGCCTTCTAGTAAGCCTAATGGTTTTTCTATGTGTCTGTCAGCCATTTGTAACTTCATCCTGGTAGGTCTCAATGCTCGCTTACCCCAACGTTTCCATAAAGCGGTGGTAGCTATGGCTACTCCGGCTCCTGAGTCTAAGATGGCTTTCGTGGTGTAGCCCTGATGGGTTATTGGAAGATAAGTGTTACCTTCCTCTCCTTCACTTACATCTCCAATCTTTTCTATGGGTATCTCTGGTACCTTCTTTTGTGATCCTATCTGTGAGGGAGTAGTAGCAAGCTCAGGGAATTGATTCGCTACATGTTTCCACAGTTCTGGTTTAACCTTTAATAACTCCTCTAGAGTGAGATTACATTGTACTTTGGTATTCTTGATTACTTCCGTGTTTCTAGGGATTACTGATTCTTCATTCCTCACTATTATCGTGGGTGTTCTCATACTAATAGACTTAGCTTCCCAAGGTCCTGTGAACTGAGGTAATTGTTGCAAAGAATTGGATTCAAAACCCATGTGTTCACTCAGTTGTTCTTCCTCTACATCATCATAAATAGAGGGGATATCTTGGGGAAATTGTTCCTGCAAGTCGTCTATTTCTTGAATAGGAGGATGGGTTCCTTGTTCTTTCCTCCACTTCTCTTCTTGGATTTCTCTCAAAAATTCATGTGAGTACCTATGTATGGAAGACAGGTTGTCTTCACCTTTTGTATTGGGTACTTGGGACAGGGATGGTGTGTCTCTTTCCTGTGTCTCTGGGACAGTAGGGTTCTTATGCCAATCCTTTTTCTCTTTGCTATCAATCAAGTATTCTAGCCTCTCCATTAATCCTTGAAAGTGTAATTCCGGTTTTGCCATGTTATTCCAATTTAGATATCTAGAGGCTTCAAAAATTGTTTGTGCTAATTCTACCATCTTCATGCAAAGCTTAGTTCTATCAATTTCTAAGTCTGCTCGAGGGTAGTTCTTACTCATTTCCGCTACTTGGGGTCCTTCTTTTAATCTTGCTTGATATGCACGAAACATCATGTCTAGGTTTTCTAGTATGGGTTCCGCTAAAACTGATCCTGATTTCTGAGCTGGGTTCTCTTGATTCAACTCCTGTGAAGTCAATTCTAGGATTTTGGCTCTCGATTCCTTGAGACTTCCTTCCAATTCTGTTATTTTTTTTACTCCATTTTCTCTTTATCCTTTCTCTGGAATCTTTCCAAGATTTTGTCTTTTTACTGCTAGATTCTCCAACTTCACTAGTTCCAGCTACTTTCTCATGATTAAGCTGTTGGTTCTGTAAGAGCGCCTGGGCTCTGGTTATAGCTTGGATAGGCACGTATGTAGGGTTGGATCCATCTGTGTTGTTTACAATACCTATCACATTGATTGGTGTCGCATTTGAAGCGTTAACTGGGTTCTTAGGAAAATCTTTGATTATGTGCTCTTTACCACAATCGACACAAAATCCTTGTATGTTATAGTATTGTGATTGTCCTGATATCGGAGGATGTGGGCAATCCTTTATGAAATGATCTCCTTGGCACCTAAAGCATGGTCCTCTAGGGCCCTGTGGTCTCTGCTGTCTCAATTGGGGCCGTGGGTTTGGATTTGTGTACATCACATGAGCATAGTCAGGCTCCCAACTAGGTTCCAATGGTGGACTATCATAATGATATGTCTCCACGTGTTCTGGTGACTCCGTGTAATAAGCGGGTGGACTATCTACATGAGTAGAGCCAAAACTGTTTGAGTTCGGGTCACTCTCTGTGATCAAAGGTGAAGAAGGCACTAAGGCCCTACTTAGGTTCTCTTCTGCAGCAGCGTATTTGACTGAGATGACATTCGCTGGTGGGGGTGGCTGCTGAGCTAAAACAGGTTGAGGTCTCTCTTGAGCCTGGTAAGGGTAGTTCTGAGGAGGCCTATATTAATAAGGTTGAGCATTGTATTGGCCTTGATACCTACCTGGCTGTGTGTATGCTTGCGGGTAGTTCTGTCTCACTGCTTGTTTGTTATATGGGCAGTCTTGAGCCGTGTGATTTGTGTATCTTCTCTCAATTGTACAGTATTGGCCACTAGGGTTTGCTTGTGTTTGTGTTGCATTGGGGCACACGTTTGCCATATGATCACCACCACAAGTGTAACAACGCTTGTTTGGTCTTACCCTAGGCATCTGTTTACTAGAAACTCCTAGTTTCTGGGCCACTTTCTCTGCTAGATCCTCTATTGAGCTGGACAATTTTGTGGATGCTAGAGAGGAACAATCTGACTCCTTATAGACTTTTGAGAGTTCCAACTCGTCTCCTAAGTTGTCCTCAATGTCTATACAAATTCTTACACATTGCTCTAGCGTTCTGGGTTCTTTCAAGTACACATAGGAGCGTAGTTTAGAGCTCCACAGGCCATCTAAAAACAATGACACTTGCTTGGCCTGTGAAGGTAGCTCTTGTACTGGACATCTTTCAACATATTGTCTAAACCTACGTCCTGCCAGTCTAACTGTTTCTTGAGGGGTCTGTTTGAAGCTATGAATCAACGAAGACGTGTCATGCCTGATCCCACTTTTAGAGAATTCTATGATGAATGACTCTAAAAAGTGATGGATGTCTTTAAATTGCCTCTGTTGCAAAGGTTGGAACCAAGTTAAAGCTGTATTCTTTAACGTTAGTCCAAATGTGTTATATTGGGTGAACATGTCTTCAACTTGCTCTGCTCTTAGCACTTGCTTAAATTCTGCTACATGGTCGTAGGGATCTCTTGTCCCATCAAAATAGTTTTTCATGGATTTCACTAATTGAGTGGATCTCAGTATTCTTGCGTGTTCACGAGGTCTAGGTAGAGGAAAATCATCTCTACCACCTGGCATTCTTTGTCTTTCCACTCTGTCCGTGTCTATGGTGGTTCTATCTCTCCCTATGGAATGATTGAAACTTACTTCGGGTCTCTCTTTATTTTTCTGTCTTTGATTAGCATGGGTGGAGGATGTTCCTGCCCCTTGTTGGCTTGCGTTTACGTTTGTTCTAGATGGAGGGAATACTAACTCACCTCTCTATGTGTACGTGTTTCTAGCGTGGTCAGGTACCACAAAGGTTCTTTCTGAAGCTTCATCCAAGTATACAACCTTTCCAGGTGTATCTGGGTCCTTAAATTCATAGATTATGATGGAGCCTACCTCACTAGGTTGTTCTGTTCTGTACCTCCAAAATGCTTCGTCAGTTTCTTTATTTACAAACAGCTCTATTCTTCTGTTATCCTGAGGGGTCCAGTTTGGGACTAGTACTCGTGTCAGTACAGATTTCCCTCTAGGTGTCCTAGGTTCTTCTAATGGTTCTTTTCCTTGGGTTCTCGCTTCCGTCTCTAATTGTATTATGCCAAACTCATTTGTATTGTTTGGCTGAGTACTTAAGATGTACATCGTTCCTTCTTTGTCTATGTAAGCGTCTCTCTCGAATTTCACCACTGGATGTTCCAATCCAATGGGTTGATCAGGGTTGTGCATTTGCACCACTTGTCTTTGCAAACTATCCTCATATATGCGAGCACCTAAGTGGTTGGTTCGGATAAACTCTAATTGAGTCCTATAGGGTCCTTCGGGTCTTTCTAGATATGCTACGTTTGACCCTCCTTCCGGTCTTTCTGTGTTAAATGCCATTTTCGATTCACTCGTGTCTGAGCTCAACTCGTAGGGATAATTACTATTCAATTGTTGAGCCCACGATCGTGCAGTGGTTCCTACACTTGCTTCTGATGATCTAAGGCTTCGTCGGTCTGACTTACCTATATGTTTGCCCGATCTAAGGTTCATTAATTTACTTCGCGGCACTCTCTGATCGTCAATGGTTCTTTGTTCTTACTTTCTTGATTCTTTTTAAGTTTCTTTAGATTCTTGTCTAGATGTATGCGTCAAGAATTCGACTTTCTGTGGTACTTTTGAGTTCTCGTTCCGTCAGACTTAGGTTCTTTCCCTTAGGGTTTTCGTATCACACACCTTTACTTTAGTCTTGGACTTGAAAAATTAAATCTCTTGCACTTGAGGCGTTCCTATCGTCCTTAATCCACAATGCTAATGTTTAGCCTAAGCTAATAATTGACTGAGGGGGTTGAGTAATCTTCCAACCTCAAGTCCGCTTTGTTGGTTGCTCTGATGCCCAAGAAGCCGCGCTTCCCATGCCTTGCGTCCTTCACTGCCTTGCTTTGTTTGCCCATGATTGCCCTTGCTAGACCTGGAAAAATCCAATATTAGACCAATTTCACAAATGGATGATCAAGCACTTGAGTATATACACCCTTAAAGGTCCTTTCCCTTTTGCCCAAATTTTGTGCTGCCCCCTAGCTTTTCTAGTCCCACACTAGGTCAACCTCAAATTAGCTTATCTAACGAGCTATAAAGCTCAAAAAACGGACTTCGGATGAAAAAGATATGACCGTTCAGGCTCTCAGGGGTAAAAACTGACAAACAGGTTTTTCTCCAAATATGAGCTAAGGGGGCTCCTATGAGTCTAATCACCCAAAAATTTGCCAAAAATAGCCCCAAAATTGATCAAAAAATCAAACCCTAAAAATTGCGTTTGGGATGGACAATCGCGATGATCTGAGACAATTGCGATGGTCTGGGACCGTCGCGATGGTCCAAGTGAACCGTCGCGATGGCGTGGCACAATCGCGATGGTCCGAAGGAGCGAACAGTCGCGATGGTCTGAAAGTGGATGATCGCGATGGCGTGAATGTGAACTGTCGCAATGGTCTGGAATGAACAGTCGCGATGGTCCAAAAATGAACCATCGCGATGGCGTCAGTCAACGGTCAACGCGAGCCGTCGCAATGGTCCAAGTGAACCGTCGCGATGGTCACGGGCGCGATGGCATGAGCCAATCGTGATGATCTGATTTTGAGTCGTCGCGATGGCGTACTTGGGACAGTCGCGATGGCGTGACTAGTGAGCAATCGTGATGGTCTAGCTTGCCATGTGGCAGCGTCGGCGCGATGGCATGAGCCAATCGCGATGGCGTGGGGTCGACGAGATTGTCGCGATGGTCAAGGACCGTCGCGATGGTTCAAGTGAACCGTCGCGATGGTTCAAGTGAACCATCGCGATGGTCCGGCCGAGCCGTCGCGATGGCGTGAGCCAATCGCGATGGTGTGACACAATCACGATGGTCTGAGCCAATCGCGATGGTCCACCAAAGTATGAATTTTGCAAATGCAAATGTGGATTCGTGTATGCGCTTATGTCGCCTATCTCGTGGTGAACTCGCTTACCAAAAAGTCCGAAGTTGGCAGACCATCCCGATGGTCTGAAACCCATGGCAGATCTCTGATAGAAAGTGAAATTTTACCTTTTTGCAGCCTTCCTGATGCACTGGAGCACTGTACCTGCAAGAAAACTCAAAAATACAGTAGCACATGCAAGCACAAAAGCTCTCTCTCTCTCTCGCATGCACAAATGAGGGAAAATGAGGAGAATGGGTGGATATGGTGAATTTTCTGATTTTTTTGGAGTTGAAGATGATGATACGGTGATGAAGATGGAGTGTGGGGGAGGTGAAAAACACCAAAAACTAACTAAAAACAACAACAAAAACTGAAATTTTTACCTTCCAATGCCGCTTCTTGCTATACTCTTACCATCACACATTCGTCCTAGACTCGATCCCCGGCAACGGCGCCAAATTTGGTGTTGCTCTAGCACAATGGTGAGAACCACGTTAAGAAGCTCCACCTCCTTAATGTCAATCCGCGGAAGAGATAGGAGTGATATGAAGATCGTGAACGTGAGATGAAGTGAGAGTGAAGATGAGAAGCATAGAAATGCACACACACATACACACACACAACGAAGAGACAAGCAAGACACAATGGAAGGTGAGAAATCAACTCTATTACTCAAGAACACTCTTACAAGCTCAAAATAGCTCTAAGCTCTTCTCTACTCAAACAAGTTAACCTCAAAAATGAGCTCTCTAGCTCTTTTTATAGATTCTAGACGAGTTTTGACCGGTTTCACATCTAGTGACCGGCATAGTTAAAAAATAGGTCCTAGATGCTATTTGAAAGGGTAAACGGTGTCTAAAAATAACCAAAATTGGTATGCTCATTCTACCTAAGCTCCTCAAGCTCGAGGACTCCTCGGCTTGCACAAAATGGAGCTATAAATTACAGAAAGGGTTTTTCTATGTTACATATGTTACAATAGTGATGAAAATCACTGTTGAATGTTTTGAAAAGTAATTATAAAACATAAGTCTTTAAAAAATTGATTCGACTGACTCCCTGCTCTGTCTTTACATGCTTCCGCGCCTTCTATGCCTCTGACTACTGCCAACAGGCTATGACTCTAGTACCTTTGCTAACCATGGGACTCTGCAGAACATTTGGAAACAACACACATATGGTGTTACAAAGTAGGAATTTTATGCTGCTAGCTGGGCATTTGTATCATCTCAATCATATGGGCATATTGGAATATTGTACTCTAGAAGAGGAGCAGCAGGAATATTTGAGAAGATCTCACTATTGGAACCCTTGTACTCATGCTTCCATGATAGTCACCCTAAGTAATCTCAATAGGATGGGAGTACATTGGCCTAATAAGATTCAAGATGTAAAAAAGTATATTTCCAACTGCTGGAAATGCCAATCCTTGAGAGATTCAGAAGTTATAACCTTATATTGGTTTCAGAAAAATCCAGATTGGAGTGCAAACATAATTGAGGAGTTGAAAAGAAATAAGAAAGGAAAGATAGGAAGAGATAGTGCAGACTCAAAGAATCTACAAATGATTTCTGAAGAGTATCAACTGATAGGAGATCAATTGTACAAGAAAGGGATGGATGGGTATTTAAGAATCTGTGTTCCTGAAGATAAATATGTGGGAATGTTAGAAATGGCATATTCTGGAGTGGTAGGAGTGTAAGACAATAGTTACGCAATATAACACAGGAGCAATAACAGAGAAGATAACAGATATAGGAGAATCTCAACAATTTTCTACTAGCAGCAAGTACAAAGATGATGGCGTTGTCCACCCGTGCGCTCTCAAGGTAGAGCTTAAATGGTGATCTAGACAACTCTAGATAGGGAGATACAAGGTAGAGGTATGCTGGCTCAACTCAATGTCTTAGGTAGTGCAGAAGTCATGTATATATAGGATCATGGGTGGCCTGCCATGGACGGCTATACATGGGCGGTAGAGCGTGGGCGGCCACCGCCCGCGTAATTGCCATACACGGCTTAGACTGGTTGAACCGACCTAACAAATATAAATGATTTCTGACTCCGACAGGGAATATTCCATGGAATATTCCCTTTACCGTCGCGCCGGGGGCGCTGCCCCCGGACCCCCACCAGGGGGCCCGCTGGCCCCCTTGGACCCCCCAGCCGGGGCTGCTCACCGCTGCCCCGGACCCCACAATTGGGGACCTTGATAACTCCCTTTCCTTATAATCTCTTACATGGTCCAATATGACCTTCATCCAACATTCAAGTTGGGATTCCCATCAATTGGGTAATGCATGCTTGGCTTCTCCTCATAAAGGGGGCCTTACAAAATGTGCATACAATCATGAGGGGTAGACATTGATCATATACTAACAAGGAGGACATTTTTCAAGTGATAGGACTGCTAAACTCATATTATACTCTGGTTATTGGTGGCGAACTCTATTTCATGATGCAAGAACATATGTGAAAAGATGTGACGTTTGTCAGAGGGTGAGTCAACCAAATAAAAGAGACAATATGCCACTAGTGCCACTGATTTCAACAAGAGCATTTAGTAAATGGGGGTTAGATTTCATTGGACCCATACATCCTCCAGCAAAACAGTCACATGCTGAATATATACTAGTCGCCACAGATTACCTGACTAAATGGGCAGAGGCCAAGGCTACAAAAAGGAATGATGCTCATATCACTGCTAGATTTCTCTATGAAAATATCATCACCAGATTTGGATTACCAATTGAATTAGTAAGTGATAGGGGGACCCATTTTTTGAACCAAATCATAAAAAACGTAACTGAGTATTTCATGATCAGTCATAGAAAGTCAGCCCCATATCACCCGCAAGCCAATGGATTAGCAGAAAGTACTAATAAAGTACTTTGCACTATATTGTCAAAATTGGTAAACACAAATAGGAATGATTGGGATTTACAACTTAATCATGTCCTATGGGCCTACAGAGTGGCATACAAAACTGCACTAGGAACCACACCATTTAACCTGGTATATGGACAAAATGCAATTCTGCCTATAGAATTCCTTATTCCAACACTAAGGGTAGGTAGTCAATACAAGTGGACTGGACATGAGTTATCTGAGAGAGTGGTGGAACTGGAAAAACTAGGAGCCTCTAGACTTCAAGCAATCATGAGCATATATGCAGACAAGAAAAGGCAAAAAGCTTATTATGATGTTCATATTAAAGAGAGGGAATTACAAGAAGGGGATCTAGTTTTGGCATATATAGTAAAGGAACATCATAAGAAATTTCAGAAAAAAGGACATGGGCCCTATATTAAGGAGGCTCAACAGGAGGCAAAGGAAAGGATAAGAAAAACCAAAGATCTTAGAGAAGTCCTTTTGTGTGAAACACCTCTAAAAGTAAGAGAACATTTTCCTGTTATAACAATGAATATTTAGGATGAAATAATCAAAGTTTTGATAGATTCAGGTGCACAAGTAAATTTGATCAGTTCAGCTTTGCTGGATAAGTTTAACCTAAAAAGGACTGAAAGCAAAGCATTTATCAAAACCTTAGAAGGACAGATAATACAAAGCATGTCTTCACCATCTATTGAAGTTAAGTTCAATGAAGAATATATGAGAATAGATTGTGAAGAATGGCCAGATCACATGATGACTGAGAAATTGATTCTGGGACAACCATGGCTAAGGCAAGGTAAAGTAATATTGAATTTTGAAAAAATGAAGCTTAAGTTGACAGTAAATGACAAAAGGTTTTTAATGCTTTTGAGGAGTGATGAAGAACAGGAAGATCAACAGGATATTCATGATTCAGATCTGGAAGGATTTACTTTTTCATTAGAAGTTACAAAGGCATTACCAATAGAACCACTTTATGATCAAAGCTCACAAAAGATGGTGAAGAGATAGAAGAAAGGTGGCAACTATGGAATGGTCAGAAGCATCAAGGCATTAAGACATGAAGAATGTGGAAACAGAATACATACAAGCACTGCTCATCAAAACAAATTCCCAGAAATAAATGGATATGGAAGCCAAAAACTTCCAAATACAGCTTATCAAAAGAAGATGGTTTCATTCCTAGAACAAAGTCAACAAGAATCAAATATTATTGGGTTAAAAAATCAGATTTGATTCACTGGAAAAATAACATGATTATCTGATATACACTTAGGATTCTTGATAAGAAATTCAGAGTTTACAGAGAAGAAATTATGACATCTTGGAAATTAGTTCAATTTGTTCTACCTCATCCTTTTTCTAAGAAGAGAAATAGGAGGGGAAGAAAGGAAGAGGAGGAAATTATTATTATTATTATTAAAATATATATAAAATAAAAAGAAAAAAAGAGAGAAAAATTATTATTATTATTATTAAAAAAATAGAAAGAGAAAAGAGGAAAAAAACAAGAGAGAAAAATTATTCATTTTTCTTTTATAATTCTTTTAATTATCTAAGTTATATAGCACAAGCAAGATATAGGTGGTAATGTAGCAGGATTCTATTTTTTCATTTAATTTTTTTTTATTTCTTCTTTTTTCAAATATATTCTTTCTTTATAAGAGCTATCAGAAGAGAGGAGAGCACTAGACATCTTGCTACACATGTGATGATCACTTCAATTGAGTTTTTATGTGTGACACAAATGAGGAAGCCAAGACTCATCTCAGCCTTTATTTTCATTTCCTTTCATTTTATCTCAAGAACAAATGTGATTTTTATTTTATGCTTCATAAGACTCATATGGGTGGAGTTTTCTTTTGTGTATTGATATATTTTCTCCAGAATGGTGAATTCAAAGGAACTACCAATCCATGATTTCAAAGCAGACTCAGTCACTCTGTCTAGAGGACATTGGTTCTTGGACAGTGAAGCTGCAATAAAAGAACTGGAGCTAGAGTCTGATGAAGAGAGGGAAATTCCAGAAAAAGAAAAGGTAGCCAAGGAACTCAAGGAAAATTTGGGTATCATTGGACAGCACATATTTACTGTAGGAGTTGGAGGTTACAAGTACACCATGCTGTGCTAGGAATTTTACAAATTCCAACGAATTGCAGTCAATTACAAAAGATGGAAAGCATTAGGAATACACAGGTTGTTGGATGAACCCTTATTCTTCATAGACTTTGAAAGAGTGGCACAGGTGATGAACAGTTTGCTGGAATTTGGGAAGGGCAATGAGACATATTTCAGGTGTATTGTCAAGAATAAAGAAAACCAGGAAGTGAACATTACTATAAAAGCATACATATGCAGGATATTCCAAATTTCTTGATTTTAAAGGAAAAGAGAATGAGGAGTATGCTATCAGAATGTTCTTGCAATACTTCTATTTTCCAAAACTACCTAGATACACCATGCCACACAAACAAGTAACATTGATCATGTTCAATAATAAGGACAGAACCAAGCCTTTTGGAGTGATGGATGTAACTCCATACATACATGAGCAATTGAAGGAAGCAGCCAAACATTGGGAGCAAAAGAAGTACATGAATGGAGCTCAAATCTTAACAAGAATTATATATCATGTTCTAGGGATGGAGGATCAATTACAATTGGCTCCAGAAGCCCAATACTTCAGAAGTTTGATGACAGAAATCAAAAGTCCTTCTAGGATTATGTCTGTAAGAGAAGCAGAAGCCCAACCAAGCATGAGGGGAGCAGAAAGGAAAAGAAAGGGAGTCTCGGAAGAAGTCATTCCAGTAAAGAAAAGAAGATTGGATCATCCACCTCAGACAAGCAAAGAGCAAATGTATACTTATTTGACTCAAGGAAACAATAAAAGGACAGTATATGAAGTCCAATATCAAAAAATGTTGGAAGACTATTCATGTAAAGCAACTGACTGGATACAAGAAGAAGTGGAACACTATGAAGAGTTGCATGATCAGATGATGGCAGCAGAGACTGAGGAGATTTTTGTTAAAAAAGAAGTAGAACTATTGGCTTATTTCAAGGAGTTACAAGG
Source organism: Ceratopteris richardii (assembly GCA_020310875.1). Taxonomy (NCBI): domain Eukaryota; kingdom Viridiplantae; phylum Streptophyta; class Polypodiopsida; order Polypodiales; family Pteridaceae; genus Ceratopteris; species Ceratopteris richardii. The sequence continues at coordinate 136,609,982 of CM035426.1, read as the reverse complement.
TCCTCTTGAAACTAGGACCACAGTAGTAGTGAAGAAGAAGGTTCAGAAGAAACCTATGTAGAAAAGGAAGTTGACCAAGAAAAATAAAGGAAAAGCAGTAGTAGAACCTGTACAAAGGATGGAGACAGAAAAAGTGTCAGTAGAAGAAAGAAAGCAGGAGGAATCCATTGTTATAGAAGAATCAAGAATGGATAAATCAGGAATAGCACGCTCTTCACAATTCTCTTCAGATTCTGAGAGTGACATTGAAAACTTCTTGTTGAAAAGTTTGAACTTATCAGTGCCTAGTACACCAAATGTGACAGTATAAGCCTCTGAAAAGAATAAAACACCAGATGAATTGGGTGAAAAGCCACAAGGAAAACAAGTCCAAGAAGAAGCAGTAACACAGGTTAGTCCTGGAGAAGAGAAAAGGTTACTAAAAGGTAAAGCAGTGATGATGGAAGAGGAGATTGAAGCAAGGAAGGAGTTCAGTTGTGGATTAATAGATACAAGGTTTAAGACTGTATGGATAAACCCTTCACATCAAACTTACTTCAAATTTAATGAGGAAAAGCTCAAAATAGAAAAAGAAACTCAATTATGCAGTTCAGTGCACAGGAAGGAAGACAAAGATCAAATCAAGGAAACAGAGGAAGTAGAGGGAAGGAAGAATTTTCAAGAGGTCAAAGAAGGAAATATAGAAAAAGAAATAAACCAAAGTATAGAAGACATACTTTATGATTTGAATCATAATGAGGAGTTTACAACTACAGAAGACCAGGGAAAAGAAGGAGACTTCGATCTCATCGATATAGATGAGCAAGAGGAAGAGGAAGGACAAAAGGAGCCGATAATCAATGATAAAATAAAGCCCTCTATGGAGATTGATTCAATCCTAATTCAGGATAAGGAAGTGCAGGAAAAGGAAGGACTTATCCTTGTAGAGGAACAACAAGGAATGGAGAAAAAGAAGGCAGAAGAAAGGGAGATAATTAAAGAAACATCAGGACATGATAAAAAGGAGGATCAGACATTAGTGTATGAGGAAGATGTTGCAGAAAAAGAAGAAATGAAAACAGATAAGGGCTATGAAGAACAAAAGAACCAGGTCATAGAATATGAGGAAGAAGATGAAGAAGAGAATGGAAAGGATACCCAAGAATATAAGATCTTCTTGTAAAGTTATTATGAGCAATATAGAACAGTTCAGACCATCAAGTAGAAATATGATTATATCAGGAATAGTGGCAGAATCAGAATTTGTAAAAGGCAGTAGAATCATTAATGAGCAAAAGAGAGAAAAGGAACAATTAGTAGAACAATTGAGGATTGTACAGGAGAGAAATGAGGAATTGACTAACAGAATAATCTCATTGGAAGAGTTGGAGGTTCAACAACAAAACAAGATTCAATTTCTTGAAGAGAAGTGTGCAAAGCAGGTAGAGCATAGCAGCAAAATGGAATTGGAGCTGAAGAAAATTGAAGGGAGATATAGAACACTTCAGAGTTCATATCAAATTATGGTCAAAGCAAATGAAGAAATAAACAGGTTATTAATGGAAGAAGGCCAGATAAAAGAAGAGAGCAAGACTATACAGGTAACACAAGATGAGAAGGAGGAGTTGAACAGAGAAATTTTAAGGCTACAAGCAGAACTAAAGGAAGCTAAGGAGTTGGAAAAACAATCCAGTGTACATGTTGCTACTTCAATGAGAGGATATAATAAGTTACATATGGATATAGAAAAAGAAAGAAGTGACTGGCAATTGAGTATAGAAAAAGAAAGAAATGAGTGGAAGTCAGAAAAAGAATTGTGGAACTCTCAAAATAGAAATTTAATGATGATGGTGGAAGAGTTACAGACAAAATAGGAAAAGCCACAAAGCCAGGTTGAAGAACAGATAGAGACCACACAAGTAGAAGAGTATGAAGGGAGAGATGATAACAGGAGTCAACATTTTGATGAACCAGAAAACAAAACACCAGTGGAGGAGTACTCAGAAGAGTTTGTTCAGAGACTTCTAATAGACAGAGAATCTAGAATGGAATTTATTAGGAAAATGCATAATGAATATGAGGAACAGATTGTTAATTTTGCTTTAAACAAAGGGATAAATCCTTATCAACACCATTGGGCAGCAGATGGCCTAGGTATACCCTTTTGCATGATTATTGAAAGCATTAAAAATTATCAGCTGGCAAGGGTGGGATTATCACCAAACAAGTATTTGGAATATGAAGAAGACATCAATGTGACAAAGGAATTATTTGAAAAAGCCAATCCTAAATGGAGAAATAGGTGGATGGATGCTAACAAAGAATGTAGAAAGATTTGGAAAATGACACCCATTCAGTTAAAAATCAATCCAGCTTATTGTCCGGTATCAAGGAGAAGGGATTGGAAAGTCTTTTGGGAAAGAAGGAATGCAGGACAGATTCCATCAAAATGGTTGAATTTTCCAAAGATAGCAGGACCAAAAGCAGGAACATGGCCAACAAAGAAATATATGGTTGACACAGCAGAGTCTGTTATATCTACATATAAAGATGTCAATGACCCAGCTTGTATTCTATTGATCAGAGTAATGAGACTCATATTGGCATGTATAGAGACTTTTACAGATACAGATGTCAGAACTCTAAATTACATTAGTTTTAATTCACCATCTGATGCTTTATTATTTGATCTCAGTGAAACCCCAGACATGATCTGTTTAATGGCCTATTATAGCAGAATAATATTTTTGGGTAGTCATTATCTTCAGATTTTTGAGGATGCATTTGATTATGGATTTTTTGAAAGAGAATCAGAAATCTTTGGGAACTTATCAGTAGTAACCAAGTCTTGACTTACAGCCTATGAAGCAGCATACACAGAATACCTAAAGAAAGATGTGATAGATAAACCACAAGCAGTTGTACAATGGAGAAAAGCTCTATTTGAGATGGTGAATAATTTGAATATCACAGAAAGGAAAATTCATGACTTATTGTCACAGGTATATCAAAGGAAAAAGAAGTAAAGGAGGCTCTCACTATCTATCAGCAGGAAATTTTTTGTCAGGAGCCAAAAAGTCTAGGAGGGGAAGAATGTTAGAAGAAGCATGTTTTGAAGGGAAATTATTTGTAAAATGTCAAAAAATTGTAGAAATATTTATGCAAATGATGTAAAAATGAGAAAGAGTCTTCCTCATGTAAATTAGAATCATATGTATTTTTTCTAGAATTTTTGGAAGCTCTTTGATAGCATATTTTTAGATTAGAAGGGAAAAGGACCAAAAATCAAGTGTGAAAAGGGACACTTGAAAATGTATAAAAGATAATTTCCTCTATTTTGAGAGGGTTGGTTTTATTATTTGTGCTATCCAAGTAATTTGAAGAGCTCTCCTTGCAGAAATCGTGTTTCTTCCTTTCAAGTACTTTCTTTTGATTTGTTGAGTCTATTCTATGTGTGATCCATGGAATTTGCAAGCTTCATTTGTGTATTTCTGGTTAATATGTATGAAGAGAGGTGATTCTTAGAGTGTTAAGTGAGAAAGTGCTGAAGAATAGAGCTGGAGATGGAAATTGTCTATTTTCACAGAATCACGATTGTCTCATCTAAGGGTTACATGTATCATTTTTGAGATTTGACTTCATAATTGTGTTCTGCTGGGAAAATAACACACTTTAGGCACCAAGATCATTGAAAATGGAGTGTAGCTCAAGATAATCAAAACCCTAGAAATTTCTCTTCATCTTCATCATTTCTTAGAAATCCAGACATTTTCCTCTTATTTTTGGATTCCATCATCTAGAAGGGGCTGTGGTCTTTGTATACTTCCCGGATTGACAAATGTAAGATGTATTGTTGATTCTTTATGCTAAAATGATTGGAGAGGACAACTCCAAAGGGTAACAACAAACAATGGTCCTTCTAGTTTATTTTGATCCACCATAGCTTGTTTTATCTTGTGCATTATCTTGGTCCATGTTTCTTAACATGGTATTAGAGCATAGGTTTAGACTTAGGTATGGGTGGGGTCTCGATAGAGACATGAGATGTTAGTTCTACTATCCTTGTCTTGGTTTCTTTAAGGGTAGTCTCTAATTTTGCTAGTTTCTTGGACCGTTTTCTCTTTGCTCTTTCTCTAGAATCTTTCCATGTTTCGTTTTTCCTTTTACTAACCTCTCGGCTTTCACTAGCCTCCGATTCCTTCTCTTGGTCTCCCCACTTGGCTTTTGCTGAACCTTGTGCTCTAGTAACTGCCTAAATGGAAACAAAATTGGGAGGATTTCCACTAGAGTTCTGCACTATTCCTATCATATTAATTAGGGTAATCTTTGAGGCATTAGCAGGGTTCTTAGGGAACTCATGGATAGTATGTTCCTTGCCACACTTAGAACAAAATCCTTGAATCGTGAGATATTGAGGCTATCTTGTAGGCAAGAGATGGGGACATTCATGTATGAAATGATGTCCTTGGCATCTATAACAAGGTCCTCTAAGAGCTTGTACTCACATTTGCCTATCCTAGGGTCTTAGGTTAGGATAGGTGTTGGGTGTGTGTAGAAGTGCAAGAGACACACAAGAAGCATACACAAAGAGCACAAACATAGGGAGACACATGGAGAAGATGGATGCTAGAATAGCTCTCTCTATTGACGATGTTGAGAATTGAAGTAAGAGCTGAATAATATCCCTAAGTACAAAGTACCACCACCTATGAGTGTATCAAGTATGTGATAAAATGGGGAAAAAACTTTTAGCCAACACTAGAGTAAAAAGTGCCTATGTATAAAGAAAAGGTTCACATCAAAGCTACTTGAGGAACACATAAATGTAGCAAACCCCCCTGGAGCGAATGATGTGAACACATACAGGGAGTGACAGATCAGCCCCCACAAGGTAATAGGTAATAAGCCTAAAGCTTTGTGAAAAGCTTCAAAATTTTCCCATGGAAGAGCTTTGGTGAATATGTCTACCATATTATCCTGTGTAGGCACATATACCAAATCAATATCTCTTGCATGAAGGTGCTCTCTCACATAGTGATAATGCACCTCAATATGTTTGGTCCATGCATGAAACACTAGGGTTTCATGCAACATCCAATGCACTCTGACTATCAGTGAGAATATGTATAGCAGCATCAATCTCCATGCAAAGATCCATCAATAGGCGTCTCACCCATATACACTGTACTGTAGTTGTGAAAATTTCCCTATACTCAGCTTCACAACTCGATGTCACCACTATAGGTTGCTTCTTAGTCAACCAAGAAATGCATGAGTTTCTAAGGAAAAAGCAATTACCACTAGTGGAGCATGAAAGTATCATAACAACCATCCCAATCACTATCTGTAAAAGCATGCAAGCATGGTTGAATATCTCTTCCATAAAAGAGACCTAAACTCAAAGTGCCTTTGAGATATCTAAACACATGTTTCACCACTTTCCAATGCTTAATGCCAGGGCTATGCATGAATCAACTCAACTAGGAAACTGCATATTATATATATGGCCTTGTGTTGCATGCATATTTAAGACACGCCACAGCTTTTTGATAAAGAGAAATGTCAAATGCATCATTGGAATCCTCAACTGAGAACCTAAATCCTATCTCAACTGGTGTGGAAACTAGCTTGCAATCATCAAAGTCAAAACACTGAAGTAGTTTTTCATCATACTTTGCTTGATGCATAAGAATTCCCTCCTCAATGGATACAAATTGGATGCCAAGATAGTAGCTCAAAAGACCAAGCTAAGTGACATCTAAAGTATATTGCAAATCAGCCATAAGAATGTCAAGCTTTTCATCACATGAACCAATCAAGAGTATGTCATTGACATAAAGAACAAGCACTGTAAGATCAACCCCATCTTTGCGTACATAAAGTGTGCTTTCAATTGGACTACATGTAAAGCCAAGAGCAATCAAGTGCTTATGGATTTTTTCATACCATGCATGTGGAGCTTGCTTGAGACCATACAAGGCTTTATGCAAGTGACAAACCATATGCTCTTTCCCTTTCATGGAAAATCCAGGAGGTTGCTTCACATAGACCTCTTCTTGCAAATCACCATTCAAGAAATCTATTTTTATGTCCAATTGATGGACTCGTCTTGCAAAAGAAGAGACACAACCTCATCAAAGGCATACATATTGGGATTCCCTTTTGCAACCAAATGGAGTGTAGTGGCAAAGCTTTGAAAAAATTCTTATAACTTGCAACAAGAACATGCTTCATCATGTAAGAACACATTGGATAGTTGGTCCCATCAAGTTTATCTTCAACTTGAAGCGTGCCAAACAAGTCATTGTTGCCTGCCATTTCACTATAGAGCAAGAATGTGACAAAATCTTTACTTTGACAAAAGCTGAAACAAATGCTGAAATTTCAGCTCACAATCCACCACTCTAATGGTGACTCTGATTGCACAAATGGCTTCAAAATGGAGGTAAAGCTTTAGTGAAGCTAGTGGAAATGTTTCTTCGTCGTTGAAATTTGTTGTTCTATGCTCTAAAGTCAATTTGCACTGTTAAAAGTGCATATGCACCGTGATGTGAAAAATTGAAGCTTGAGAAGGATCTGAAGTTGCTTTGATACCACTATTGGGTGTGTGTAGATGTGCAAGACACAGACAAGAAGCACATATAAGGAGCACAACTGTAGCAAGACACACAGAGAAGATGGATGGCTAGAATAGGTCTCTTTATTGACGATGTTGAGAATTGGAGTAAGAGCTCAATAATATCCCTAAGTACAAAGTAACACCACATATGAGTGTATCAAGTATATGGTAACATGGGGAGAAAACCTCTAGCCAAAACTAGAGTAAAAAGTGCCCATGTATAGGGAAAAGGTTCACATCAAAGCTACTTGAGGAACGCATAAGTGCAACAATTGGCATACATGACATTCGCATACTTCGGTTCCCAACTATATTCCTGTGGTGGGGTCTCATATTGATAAGCTTCAAAACATTATAGATATTATGTGTAGTAAGAAGGCAAATTCTTACCATGTAAAGAGTCAAAACTTTTCGTGTTTGGATCATTCTGTGTGATCAATGGAGAAACTAGTATCGAAGTCGTATCTTGGTTTTCTTCCATTATCACATATTTGATTGATACTACATTGGCTATGGGTGGCATTTGTTGAGCTCGCACTAGTTTTGGTCCAGGATGTGTTTGGTATGTTTGTTCGTTATTGAAATAGGGTTGACCATGATGCTATTGTTGATACCTATATGGTTGTTGGTCGTTTTTGTCTGATTGCTTGCTTGTTATAAGAACAATCATGTGCCACATAGTTCTCTATTGTGTAGTAGTATTAGCTTGGAATTTATGCATTCTAAGTTTTCATAGGGCATACATTTTCCATGTGATCACCACCACAACTATAACAATGTTTCATTGTGTTCATCTTCTGATTCTGTCTATTCTGAAAGTTTGCATCTAGCTTTTCTGTAACTAAATTAGCTATTTCCTTTATTGATGATAAGGGTTTCCATGTGGTTCTAGCTGAGCATTTTGAGCCTTTGTAGAGTTTTGATAGATTTAAATCCTCTCCCAGCTTATATTCTATGTCTATACACATCCTCACACATTGATCTAAAATTTTTGTCTCTTTTAGGTACACACATGATCATAATTTTCTACTTAAGACACCATCTAAAAACAAGGAAACTTGTTTGGCTTATGTAGGTAGCTTGGGGATTGGACATCTCTCTATGTATTGCTTGAATCTATGCCATGCAAGTCTTATCGTTTCTTGAGGGTTCTGCTTGAAGCTATGGATTAGGGATGAGATGTTGTTACTAATTCCACTCTTAGAGAACTGGGTGATGAATGCTTCCATAAAATGTGATATGTCTCGATAGTTGCATCGATGCAATGGCTAAAACCATGCTAGGGTTTTACCCTTCAAGGGTCAACCCAAAATCCTTGTATTGAGTGAACAAGTCCTCTACTTATTCCGCTCTCAACACCGGCTTGAATTTGGCCACATGATCATAGGGATCTCTCATGCCATCAAAGTAATTCTTCATGGTCTTGACTACTTGCAAGGGTCTCGATATTCTCAAGTGTTTTCTCTTTGTTTGGGTAGAGGGAAATCATCGTTCTCTCTATATGAACTATTCCCTCTAGTTCTCTCTCTCTCTCTCTATGGTCTACTTGTTCCTTGCTTTGATCTACCTCTTCCTAGGTTGTGTATAAAATTGACTTTTAGGGCTTCTGTAGTCTTCTCTCTCTGAACTCGTGAGATGTTAGCATGTCCTACACTAGCTTTTTTGTGTGAGGTTTATAGTTTGTATAGAAAAAAAAACCTTTTGGCCTTGGCAAAGATGAGTCTATTTACTATAGTCCAAGACTATGCACAATCTTTTTGAATCATGGCTCAAATAAGTTGCTTTTCTTGGATTATCTTGATCGTTGAACTCATACACAAGAAACTCATTCTTAATGTAGGGTTTATTCAATTGGATTTTCTAGAAAACCTCGTCTATAGCTTTGTTAGTGTATAACTCTATGGTTGCATTATCCTAAGGTATTTTGGTTGTGGCTATTATCCTTGTTAGTACATATATATATATTCTTAGGAGCATGTGGTACCTCAACCTCATCTTCCTGATCAAAATCTCTAACTTCTGACTCTAGGAGAATATTCCCAAATTTGTCTATTCTATTAGGGTGACTAGTAACCATGTAAAGCGTTCCTTGTTTGTCTATGTAGGAACCATTCTCAAATTTAACTATATGATGATCTAAGCTAAAGGGTTGTTTTTGGTTTCTCAACTAGACAATTGACCTCCTCAAACCATCTTCATAGATGTGGGCACCTAATTGGTTGGTTTGGATGTACTCTAATTGCATTTTATATGGTCCTGGTACCTCTAGGTAGACTCTCCCACCATTAGTGGAAGGCCTCTCCATGTAGTAAGAACTCTCTAACTCACTAGTATCTAAGCTTAAGTTGGACTGATGGCCACTTAATTTCTTTGACCACAACTTGGTAGTGTGATTGATCCTAGCTTCTGAAGATTTCAAGCTTTGTCGATCTACCTTGCCAATATACTTCCCTGATCTCAAGTTCATTAATTAACTCTTATCCTTGGATTTTATAGTGCCCTTTTACCTTAATCATTTATTCATTGATTATCTAATTATTTACTTGTTCTCGTTTGGTCACTTTACTCAATCATCATAAGGAATATTTTAAATGTCTCATCTTTTGTGTTGTTTTACACGTTTAAGATCTTTTCCCTGAAGTATTAGAGTATCACAATCACAATGATCGGTCCTAAACTTGATGTTCTTTATGTATTTTTAACTTTTACGTTCCTAACATTGCCCTTATTTTTAATCCTAAGGCTATGCCCTTAGCCTATGCTAGAATTAACAAGAAGGGGTTGCATATTTTTTCCAACCTTAGAAATAAGCTCCTTAGTGAAATCCACTGCTTGGGAAGAAGTTCCAAGCAAGCTCTCCAATTGAAACACTCTCACACAATGCCTCGGACATGCTAAAATCCTTTGAGAGTATCTCACACACTAAAAAATCACCACAAAATCTATAATTTTGACCCAAAACTTACCCAAAAAATAAACCCTAGAAAATTTGCTAAGTAGGTGGTATGTTGCAATAGTGGGGGGGGGGGGGGTCTGTTGCGAAAGGCTAGTTTATCATGATAGATTTGGTCTGTTGTGCAATTTATTGTGTCATGATAGAAGGGGGGTCTATTGCGATAGACAAGGTCTATCATGGGGGCAATTAGTCGCGATATATAGGGGTCTATCGTGATAGAGGGTGTATATCATAAAATTGGTCTATCACAACAAAGGGGTTTGCCGAATAGAGAGGTCTTGTCACAATATATGGGGCTCTATCACGACAGAGGGTGTCAATCATGATAGATGCAGTCCCTCAAACCTTTGGTATATCCCAACATATCAAAGAACTTGATGGTTTCCTTATGCATCTATACTGCTAGAATGGTGTTGAGGAGCTCTTTGTTATGGCATAGATGTAAACACAAGATGATGACATTCTTGGTCTCTCACGAGAGATTGACGCAGTTGGCATGAATCTTGAGAGAACCCTATTGTACCTATTTGTAGCTCTATAGATGATGATAGTTCTGTAACTTGCACAAAATCACTAAAACCACACAAAACAATAGCACATGCAAGCTCTCTCTCTCTCTCTCAAAATGTAAATGCAGCAAGTGAGGGGGAAGAGGAAGATATGCTCAAAACTGAAATTTTTTGGTGAGGATGGAGGTGACTAGCTATGGTGGATGGAGGTGAGTGGCTATGGTGGATGGAGGTGATGGAGATGAAAATGATAAAAAAACGACAAAAAAAAAACTTATCAATCCTTTCAACGTCAAGATTCTAAGCTCTTACCATAATATGCTCGTCCTCGAGCTATGCTCCCCAACAACAACACCAAACTTGGTGTCACTGTAGGACAATGGTGAGTACCAACGTCGAGGAGCTCCACCTCATAATTATCAATCCATGGAGACATGAGAATGATATGATGATCATGAGTGAGTGGTGTGAGTGAAGGTGAAGGTGAGAAGCATGCAAGATGCACACACACACACATACAAGGAAGAGGCAAAGAGTATGAGCAATATAAGGTAAATTGATATCCAAATAGAATTACAAGCTTCCTTTCACAAATGATGAAACTCCAAAAGTCTCCCAAACAATCTAACCTCTCAAATGAACACTCTAGCTCTATTTATAGTTTTTTGACTAGTTTTTAACTGTTTTCAGACACAATGTCTGATATAGTTAAAAATTAGGTTCTAGAGCTAATTCAGGGGGGTCTAATGGGATCCAAAAATTATAAAAATAGATATGTGAACTCCACCTAAGATCCTCAAGCTTGAGGACTCCTCGGCTTGCACAAAGTGGAAGCATTTGTTTACAAAATTGAATTTCTCGATTTTCTTGTATATACAAAAGTAGTGATAAAAATCATTGTTTTGGATTTGAATAATATGAACCATTATTACTTATTTTCACACACACCACACATGCCTTGCTTTACATGCTTCCATGCCTTTTATGTCTTCTCCCTCTAGGTTGGCCTTGGCCTTGGGTGCCAAATGTATCAAAGCATTAGTATGCTTCACTATGTATACACATATATGATGTGTTTTGAGAAAGCATTTTCACAAGGTACATAGATCTTAGTCAATAGATGGTGAGCCAACTTCAAGATATTTTGTGAGATCCAAAGTATTTTCTGGTTGAAAGGATTCAAAAGTTAGATGAAATTGACAAAGAATCTCTTCATTTGTCAATCAACACCAAATTGCTATATTCTTGGAAAAGTGCATATATACACACATGTGAATTAGTCAAAGGATATACATGAGTGTAAAGTCATTCCAGTGTGTAATACCACACATACCCATAGCCAATGGATTCCTCCAATACCTTTGAGGCTTGTGCATTATCAAGCAATACATTTACAAGGATATTAATTATCATCTACTTGCTGTCGTGTTCAATTGTCTTCATTGTGTGCAAGGTTGCTTACTTCTCAACACTCTTCAAATGTATATATGGTTGCAAGCTATCAATTACCACATGGATCATTAAGGTAACATCCTTGACAAGCTGTGTATACAAGGATTTTTTCATTGGAGCTATGTGTGGAGAGAAATTAATCACTCAATGTGGCTCTCTATGCATGCTCTTAGCTCTTGAAAAGTTGGGATCACACTCCTGAACTCTTAGATAACTTTCTCTTACTCCGGGAATTAAAAAATTGTTTTGTAACTCATGATAGCTCGCTTTCCTTCCCAATTGAGGTTGTGCAAAAGGATTTATTCTAATTTTGGTCAAGCTAAGGGCACTAAACATTTCATGTACACCTTCATTCTAAAATAAATGGTTTTCCTACTCATGGTCTAATTTGCAACTAGTCTATTTTGCCATAGACTTTTGAAGTCTTTGCAACAATTAGCAAGCTTAGAAGGTCCACCGATGCTTCCAATCAAGAATTAGGCAAGTCTAGAGTAGGATTTTTGCGAGACCAACTCATGTTCAAAGTCTTCCATCAACTCCTCACACATATACATATACTTATAATTATAGATATTATATATGTATACATGTGTGTATACATATAATATACCTATACACATACACACATATATATATCTAAGAATTCACACATATATACATATATATACACACACATACAGACATATATATATACACATATACACACATATATATACACATATACATATATATACACATACACACACATACAGACATATATATACACACACATACACACACACATACGCCTTGAATTTCTATTCAAGAGGCATACAGATAAGCAGCATGCGTTCAAGTATCGCGAGCAGTGCTGCAGTTGTTGAAGCTAACATACTCGTCGCTGTTTCTGCTGTTTCAAGCCCTCGGTTGGTTCGGGAATGCGCATGGAGCAGCAAAAGTTTGAGGAGCCGTTGGAGATATGCCTCGACTACATCGTCCGGCATCTTCGAGAAGAAGATGGCGAGGCGTCTTGGCATTGTCAGATTGGAAGCAAGAGAAGGTGACGCTGAACGAGAAGGAGCGGAGGAGGTGAATGAAGTCGGACAGAAGAGCTTCTCAGTTCCGCGGTTGGCACTGCAGGCGTTCATCTGCATCCTCACGCTCGGCTTTCTTGATGCAGGGTTGGTGTCTGTCGTTACAATGTGTTCATCGCATCCCTTTACGCACATGTGACACAAAATCTATCTACTGTGTGGCCACCAGATCACGAATATATGTCTACATAATTGTACAGAAGGTTGTGTGTGTGTGTGTGTGAGAGAGAGAGAGAGAGAGAGAGAGAGAGAGAGAGAGAGAGAGAGAGAGAGAGAGAGAGAGAGAGTTTTTTTGCTTTGTGTGATTGGGTGCATATTCCTTCCTGTGTCATTTTGTGATGTAGTCAACAGATGCTTATCTGCTCTTAGTTACAGACGTCTACCTATTACAATAAATGTTTCCTTATGTTACAGAACAACCACGATTCTGTATGTATAGATTCAACAAGCATAGGCATGGGTGTAATATCCTTGTCCTCATGATTGATCTGTCATGATCTACTAAATTATTGAGGTTCTCTGTTGTTAATCATTGAATCATAATATTTCTTAATCTCTCCATGATTGTGTAACTGACTAGTGTCTACTTTGGAATTTCAAGGCATGTTTTGTATCTTAAACATTTTTCTGTACGTTTGACACTGAAAGATGATACATCTTAAGTCACTATGTTAGGCTTGTATGGAGCATTCGTACTAAAGCTACAAGTTTACTGTTTTTCTAAGAGAGAGAGAGAGAGAGAGAGAGAGAGAGAGAGAGAGAGAGAGAGAGAGAGAGAGAGAGAGAGAGAGAGACACCTGATTGTATACACATAGAGTTTTATATTGCCAGCTATAGTGGTGATTGGTCTCGTATTGGTGTACTATCTAAAGACGTAGAAGCGGCTCTTCAGCTGGCAGCTTATGGTGTGGTGCCTCTGTCATTGATTTTGTTATGGCTAGTTTCATCGTCCAGTGTTGAAAAGCCTTAGTCATGAACGGTTGCCGTGTGTGGTTCCCAAAGAACTATTCCAGTGTGACTGAATGGGGTCTCTAAAGAAATATTTCAGTGGACTTCAAGTTGCTTATGGTGCAATGACATGCTTATTCATATGGGTGTACATCAAAGACCAACCTTGTAGGATGATATGATCCAATGCGGGAAGTGAGAGCACCAACATTTCCCCTTGGTCTATCAGCATTGTTTGAGTCTACTCGACAACGAAGGACAGAAGATCAGATGGCTTTGATGAGTTTCGTCCTTATCTTCGTCCACCTATTCTTTGATCTGCTCCCTTTTGCCCTCTGGATATCTTTACAAAGTGCTAGAAATTAACCATGTTCTGCTTCAGATCCTTGTAGAGCTCTATATCCTGAATAGATGGTACAATGCTGTTAATCAGCGGTGATCTGACACTTGAAAATGCACCTACTGGATCTGCCTTTTCCTGGCATAGAACAGTATTCTAAGAGAATTTTATTGCTGATTAATGCGTTGTAACTTACAGTTCTTGTAACTTACAGTTGCATTTTTTGTGTGTACATTCGATTATTATTGTTTAGAGCTGATATTGTACCCTTTTTTTAATTAAAACTACATATTCTTGTTAACTAGTTCTGTCACGTTGACAGCTTTTTTGAAGTCGAGTTCTCCGTTTTGATAAAACTCTGTTATTTATAAAAAAAGGATGCTTTGTGCGGCACGATCTTGCATTATGTTAAAAGTGCTTATTGTTGTTTATGAGAACTCAAATATTCATGCAGAGAGGTTTTGGCATGAACATATCATCACATAGTAGTTTCATATTTATAGAAGTGCTAGAATGAAATGCAGAGATTATCTTTAAGCAAATGATCGTGTGTTCTGCGGCAACAGAAATGATGTGTAACCTAATGGCAGCTAAATGCATTGTTTCATTTTGGGGAAAATAAACACAAAGCTGGTCTGTTCTAGGAAAATGATACTGAACATGCACTATTAAGTTGTAGTTGATTTATCATACCTTTATTCAAAGGAACCTTTGGAATGTTGTTCAAAATATCCCTTATCATTTTTTTTTAATAAACGTGCGATTAAAGAACTCCATTCTTTGTTTTTAAAAACGTGCTGTCCAAAGTTTTTAAAGCTTCTTCAGAATGGCTTATAGTTCTACACTATTGAGTAATTAAGATCTATGTTGGGTTAATAGCTATCATAATGTTTCTTGTATTTTCATACATATGATTTTAGGGCAGTTATAGTTTCCAAGTAAAGGAAATTAAGGAAAAACCAAGAGACTGAGTTTGGAGTTAATTTTCTAGTTGAACAAACTTTTCAAATATAATTAATTGAATGCCTGATTGCAAAAGATAGCCTCAGTGAATTTACAAAATCTCTTTTTTTCTCACCTGTACATTGGAGTTGTTGACATCTATTACTTTTCTAACATACACCAAATCATCATGTCCATGAAATTTTCTCACTTATTTTAATAGAATAACTAGATCCAAGGATGCTAATTTGAAATTTCTAGATAGTACTCTTATGCACACATCTTCCTAATATTGAAGCAATACTTGTTGCATGTGAGCTTGCATATGTTGGCCATAATTAAGTTGAATTGTTTGATGCAACAAGAATCTTGGATACCTCTATCGTCCATAATAGAGAAGGTATCAAAAGAACTCTTATAACAATGTAAAGACTTTATGTTCATCTCATTAAAAGATGAAAAGCTTAAAAGAAGCATAATTTATATGCTTGAGTATCACTCAACAAGATTATCAATCTTTCCATGGAAGGAGACCCTTTATTCTTCCTCTACCATCATTTTTTTTGGGGTATCATAAAAGGCTTTGGGACGAGTATCCGATAGCCTGCAAGCATCAGCTATCATGTCAATCATCTTTCTAGGAAGATCCATTACACCTCAAGTATTGGATAACTTTATAACATTTGGAAAAAATAAAGCATCACTTAAGAGGTATCACATTGAGCATCACAAACATGCATCTTAAGGGATATTCAAGTGAGAAGTTGGATCATGCATCACTCTTGAATTGGATTATCGATCATCCTTCATTAGATCTCTCGAACTGATCAATTATAGCTTGATTGTGGAGTATCAAGAGGAAGAGAACTTTAAATCAAATAGGCAAATTTTCTTGATTGTTTGACTCATGTTTTGGAATGTAATCATGGAGAACTGACCACCCCATTGAGGATCACATAGTGTGTCTTTGGGAAGATTGAGTAGCAAGGCTCATTGGAGAAGAACGCCTAGCTTTCCTTGAAAGAATCGGTCTAGCAAGGCATAAAGGGTTTGAATATCAAGGGATCAAGTAATATTTGTGTTCCCTCCAAGAGGATCACATACTTAAAAGAGAAAGAATCAGTTAGTAAGGAATCCCAAGAGTCAGATGATATGATAGTGTGGAAGATCGCATAACATTCCTTCAAGGAGCATTGATAAGAACTTAGGAGCACCGATCATACATTGAGTTAACTATGCCCATTGGGTAGCTCATGAGTGAATAGTCTAATAGCTAAGAGCTTCTAAAGTATTTAATAGCTTGCAAAGGCTATTGCTTGCTTCTTCAAGCCACCTATTGGGCAATGCGTGCATGTGAGGTCGACTAGCACCTACCAAGGACATCGGACAACTGGTTTATTTGTATGTGTCTTTCTTGGGAGGTCAGAGAGCTTGGCTCATGAAGATCGACCAGCACGTATAGCAAGTTTGGGCACTAGTCATTGCTGAGGAATTGACTAGCAAGCTGAAGGATTGCCTAACATACACAGAGAAGCATTGACTAGCACAACTACATGCATATGGATTGAAGTATCGAACAACATAATGAAGCATCTCATAGCAAAGACTTGGCGCAATGCGACGAACTCTAAGAAATTGGCTTGCAATCTCATCAACCAACAAATAAATCACTACTTTCATTGAAGTGGGGGGTCGAATTGCTCCCAATGAGTAAAACAATCATGAAAGATCAACTAGCTTGATTAAAACAATGAGAAAAAATAATTTGGAAATAGACATCGAATCACATCAAACAAATGGGACCCTTCATTAGTGCAAGAGCACATAGCATCACATTCCTCTAGCATTGCATTACAACTTGGAAGCAAAAAACATCTTACCCGGAGTTGCGGCCTTTGGGAAGTAAACTTCAAAATAGGATTGGCATGGAATAGCATTGAGCATTGGGCATTGGGCATTGAATAGCAGTAATGACAATCAAACATCAAGAAAATGTTTCAACGCAAATAATCTAGTATATTGGAAAAGCCTAGCGGCATCAAGTATCACAAGCATTTACGAAAGAACATTGTAAAGCCTGAGGATCAAAATGCAAAAGACTTCCTCATCGAAAACATAGGCAAATTAGAAATTTCATGTGTTAAAGGGAATTGGGAGATATTAAGGTGATTCATGAAGACACTAATTCTTTAGCCTAAATCCAAGTGTGACATTAAAAGGGCATTGACCTTAGAGGGGATCAATGGGTCTTAGCAATACTCTCTACCAATGAGGGAGCATTCATTTCTTTTTTCTCACAAGGGTATACTCCTCTAGCTATGTAAGACTCTTGAACTACGGATCAATGTTCCAATTGAAAAGGTTTTAAGCATTGAAAGAAGGGGAAGTTGGCTTTACTGCACCTAAAGAAGCACTGAAACAACCACTTAGACACTTTGAATGGTTGATTTGTTCAAACAATTGCTTCATTTTTATAAAGGCATTCCATATCACATCGTATAGAGAAACCATATTTTATTTATGGGTTTACTTTAGTGTTTTTGTATTTTCTTCTTTTTATTTGATAGACAAAGTGCACACATGCACACACCCTTTTTGAAAGCTTGGAAGTTAATTGTTTTTGAGCATCTGTACATGAATTTGAGATCGAGGAAAACTTTGGGACAAAAAAAATCTATAAAAAGTTCTCTTCTATTGGAAGTAGTTTTCAACTGTTTAGCTACACACGAGAACTCTCATTAAGTAGCGAGTCTGAGTTAAATTGGGATCTTATAGCTGCATCTAAAAATATGCACATGAACCCTATGAATCCTAATGAGACAGGACCATTAAGTACAGAATTTTGGACCATCCTAGAATTCGAGAAATTCAATGCCCATAGGATAAACATCTATCTAGATGGATTTAATCGTCAAGTAACTAGGTTTAAAAACCCTAACTATTTAACAATCGATCCACATTTGATAGTTAGATTCTGCATCGACCACAATGAAGATAAGGAAGGAACTATCTACTTTCTCACTTCCAATCCTAAGTATACAAATGAGAGAGGAGAGCTAGTAGTCTTGGTCAGCATGGGTAATGATGATATACCTAAAATTTTGACCACACCACTACAAGGAATGGTAGTAGCAAGCATGCACATACTCTATTTTGTAAATGTAGAACCTTCCTGGAAGGCCATCTACATGGAGCAGGGTAAGCAAAAGAAATATTGGACTAATAATGCAACTTCTCTACCTCCTAAGAGAGTGGTAGTCTACATGTACCATAATCAATATGCTCCTACTCTATTGCTTGAGATTAGAGACAAGGTAGGCAACTCTTTTTGGGAAATCATAGAACTTGAATGATCTTTTGAAGGATCCATTCCTTTGCTCAGGACATGAAGGATCCCATAAGCAAACCATAGGGCCCAACCCTATAGTAAGTAACAACCCTTTTGAACTTCCATTAGACCATATTGATGAGGAAGTCAACTCTACATTTCTAGAGGCGTCTCTAAATAGATTCCAAGTGAGAGTGCCATTGCAAGAGCAATATGCTCATGTAGTACCAACTTACAAACAAGCTAATATGCAACTAGCAAACCTTGTGATTAGAATTCAAGATGCAAGTCATTTCTTAGGTTACAATCAAGTCGTCATTGTGCTTGAAGATCAACATAAAACAACCTTTGCTAGTGAATGGAGGATATATTGACTCACAGTTGTACCCTTTGGTCCAACAAATGATCTCATAACTCTTCAAAGGTTGATGTGTCATATCTTCAATGAATTTCGTCGGAAAACTTTTGGAAGTTTATGTGGATGGCTTATGTGCACATTCTGCACTAATGCATGAACATATCCCTATGTTGGGAAAATTATTTGCTAAATGTAGAAAATATAGAGTGTCATTAAATTTAGAATAATGTGGCTTCATGGTAAGATGAGGCTAGATATTGGGCCATATTGTCTCAAAGAATGGAATTTTTGTTGGACTTTGAGGTCTACGAAAGCACGTGAATAGCGTACGGGGACATACACTTCTTCATGCAAGTCACCATTCAGAAATGCTCTTTTAATGTCCAACTGATATACATTCCAACCATGATGAGCTGCAAGTGCACAGATGCTACGAACAATAGTGATTCGGCAAGTAGGAGCAAAGGTCTCATCAAAATCAATGCCTCTTTCCTATGCATAACCCTTTGCAACAAGCCTAGCCGTATACCTGTCAACTATTCCATCAAGCTTACGCTTCAGCTTGTATACCCACTTAGTGCCAATGGCCTTCTTGCCAAGAGGCAACTCACATAAAGACCAGGTGCCATTTTTCATGATAGCATCAAATTTAGATTGCACTGCAGCCATCCAATGTTAGAATTTTGTGCTTCATTAAACAAAACAGGTTTGGTCTCATCATGAAGACTAGAGGCAACCATAGCATAGCAATCTGATGCAAAAAAGGCACTATGAGAGCTGAATGAGTACGGTATGATAGAGGTGCATCTAATTTGTTGGCATGCAAAGTCTACACTAGTCATTTTGGCATAGTTTTTGCCTTCTCAATATCAGCTCTCTCATCAACAAGTGCATCATGTAAATCTGCATCAGAAATGGAATGATCTACAGCATCACATGAAACCTGCAAAGGGTAAGAAGTTGCCTCATTAGGACCAGCACTAGACTATCCACCTGTAAAAGGAGGCAGTAAAGTATCATACATATCTTTGGAGCTAATAGATGTCTCCTTCATACATGAAAGTAAAGGCTAAATAACATCTTCTACAAAAATAACATCACGGCTAACCAAAATGTGTTTAGTTTGTGGATGTTACAAATAATAGCCTTTGCTTTCAGAACTGCACCCAACAAAAATACACTTTACTGCTTTATCATCCAATTTCATGTGATGTTTTTCAGGTAGTAATGCATATACCAGACAACCAAAAACATGCAGATGAGCAACAGATGGCTTGCGACCATGCCAAGCTTCATATGGAGTGATAGATTGCAATGCTTTAGTGGGACACCTATTAAGTACATATGGTGCATACATGACAGCCTCAAGCCAGAAACTATGTGGTAAAGCCTGACTCTTGACCATACACCTCACCATCTCCATGATTGACATGTTATTCCATTCAAAAACTCCATTCTGTTGAGGTGTATATGGCACTGTACACTGATGTTTTATCCCATGTTTACTCAGAAATGCATTAAAGTCAGAAGACATATATTCCCCCCCTCGATCAGAATGGAGGGTGCCTATTTTACATGCTGATAGATTTTTAGCCAAACCAAAAACAATTTGAAGCACATAAACACTTCGGACTTTGCCTTCAATCGATATACCCATGCATGCCTGGAAAAATCATCGATGAAAGTCACGAAGTAAAGATAGTTTCCAAAAGAGCGTGTCTGCATCAGACCACAAACATCACTGTGAACAAGCTGCAATTTTTGAGTAGCTCAAACTGTACCATCTTTTGGAAAGGAGGGACGCTGCATTTTGCCCAAAATGCAGCCTTCATAGACATGTTTACCCGGTGCCTCAAGTTTGGGCAAAGAGGACACCATTTCAAATTTCTACAGGCGTAGCGAACTAGCAAAATTCAAATGAATAAGGCGTGCATGTCAAAGCTTTGCATCTCATATAGCATGAGAATCATGTATTGCACATGCTGAATCATTCACAGATTTTTCATAGTCTATGAGCTTATGTAACCCACGATATAAAATGCGAGAAGTAATAATCACGTCGCCATTTGATAGATCTTGAATTGTACACCTGTCATCAATGAATTTCACAACCAAGCCAATCTTGGATAAAGCTGAAATTGATAACATATGCTTCTTGATCCCTGACACAAATAGAGCATCTGACAAAGTGAAAAAACTACCATCAGTAGTAGTCAGAATGAGCTTAGAGTTGACAGGATAACAGGAGTTGTTGGCACATGTGACAGTATTCCCTGTAGGGGCAAGTCCAAGTGAAGTGAAGAAAGTGCATTGCGAGGTAATATGTTTAGTTGCCCCACTATCAAAATACCAAACATCTAAGTCTACTGCAGACATACACTGCTCATGAGAAGATGGATCAAAATTGTAAACAATAGTAAAATGCCCATTCTTCATTCTACGCAAGATTAGCAGACTCTGTTTTTTATGTAGGGGCCTTTGCAGCAACCATTCCAACCTCTTTCTTCTTTGCCTCTTTAGGAGCCAGTTTTGGATAGCTCTTAATGACATGATCATTTGCTTTATAGTATTTGCAAAACAATTTTTGTTTTTCTGATTTCTTCTCATCTTTGTCTTCCTTCTTTGAATGTGCAGCATTTGCAGATTTTTGCTTACTAGTAGATGAGATCCATTTACCTTTTCCCTTCTGACTAGCCAGGAAAGCTTGATCTGCAACACACATAATAGAGATGCTCTACCTAGATTGATCTTCTTGAAGCAGAGCAAAAGCTAAGTCTTCAAATGTTAAGGCATTTGGATTGCCTTTCATCATCAAACAAAGAGTAGAAGAAAAACTCCGATCTGAGTCGAGAAGACCATTCAGAATAGTCTGCACAAGTGAACTGTTAAGAAGGACTTCATTAGCAAAAATCAATTGCTCCTTACAAAACTATCCATAGAATCACCTTCATTCATATGCTCACTCTCCAACTGTTTTCGGAGGTAAGCAACACGAGCCTCATTCCTACCCTGGTACAATGTGGTAAGTGTATCCCAAGCATCCTTAGCCACTCAGAAAGAGCAAATGTGATGAATAATGGCATGTTTGCTAGACAATGCTATCAATGCATGTGCTTGAGCATCTCTGCCATCCCAATGAATTTGCTCTATAGTAGGTGCAATAGGAATTGCAACACGAATAGGATTCTGTAGAATATCATCATCTTTGATGCCATCAACATTAGCTTCAGTATCTGTATTTGCAAGTGTAATAGGACGTTTTTCAACACCCTACACAATATTCCATAGTCCTTTTGCGACCAATACATGATGCATCATATAAGCCCATAATGGGTAATTTGTACCATCGAACTTATCCTCAACAGCCAACATATGAAATACATCACTGCTTTTAGCCATGGCCACTGACTAAAATATCTTGATGCAAAAAATTGATTGTATCTCAAAAAGTTGAACAAAACTACCCTATCAAGTTCTGTTAAACATATAGTAGACTTTGAGATGTTTATACTCGTGAATTGAAACCTGTATATATCTTTGGCACAAAAAGATGAAATAGCCTGCACAAGCACTGCAATAGTGCGTTCAAAGGCCAAAACAAGCTCAGATCGTGGTTTTGGCACCACAAAGCCGAAATCACCCTGAGCTCGTTTTGACCTTCGAATGCGTTATCGCTAATCACCTTAAGTATGCTTTGATCTAATAAGCACCTTGAGTATGCTCATCAAATTTTGAGACTACGACCGAAGGAGTGTTGACGATGCCCTAGATGAAGCGATGACCTCCCCTGATACCAATTGTTGGAGTTAGATGTATGCGAAGCACGCAAATAGCACAAGGAAGAAGAAGAAGCTTAGAGCACAACACACAAGACTGAATGTATTGCCACTAGAATCTACAAAGATAAGTAACCTGTTTGGGCTATAGGCATATATACAATCTAGGGGGAAATGCCTCCTAAAGAGGGAAAAAAGTGCCCCGTTGGGCGTAATATGCTCACACACATCACTACCTAAATATATCAACAATGTTGAATCATTCACAGATTTTGAATAATCTATGAGCTTATACAACCCACGACACAAAATGCCAAAAGCAATAATGACATCACCATTTGATGGATCATGAAATGTACATTTGTCATCAAGAAATTTCACAACCAAGTCAATCTTGGCTAATGTTGACAACTCCCATGCTAGGATAAGAGGAGTTGTTAGTGCATGTGACAGTATTCCCTATAGGGGCAAGCTCAAGTGAAGTGAAGAAACTACACTACGAGCTAATATGCTTGGTTGCCCCATTATCAAAGTACCAAACATCTGAGTCTACTACAGACATACACTGTTCACGAAAGGATGGGTCATAACTGCAAACAGTAGTAAACACTCATTCTTCATTCTGCACAATATTTGCCAACTCTAATTTGGATGTAGAGGCTTCTTCAACATGTTGGCTATGAGCTTGTAACTTGATCACATGTGAAGCTCCTCTAACTAAGAGGAGATCTTATCCTCTTCTTATATCCTTTGTGATTGGTCAAACTCTCACCTAAAGTTGTATAAACAAGCCTCCTATTTTGAATGAAAGAAAGGCACTAATTCATTGTCATATCTGTGCACGTACGAGTATAGAGAGAGAGCTATGTGACTTTGTGCGTACAACTTTTAATTTCTCTCTACCTTATCTAAGTGAGACTTTCTTTCTATCTCCATCTCTACTCACTGCAGTTCTTAAGTTCTTACATTTTTGCCATAGCTCTCTGTGCTCATTGCTGTCACGAGATTCTACATGTGGTATCAGAGCTTGGAAGAACAAAACACAGAAGTTATGTCCTGGTCTAGGTGACAACGCTGCTGATAGCAATCTAGGATGTATTGTCAGCAAGTAAAGATGAAGATCTGCCATAGATAGAGATAGAGATGGCCATTGTGATGAAGCAAGAAATAGTGAGCTTCATGTCCCTGGACGATGTACCTCCGGGTCCCTTGAAGCTCGAAGGAAACGATGTTTGTGCACGTAACTCTACGGACCTACTCAAAGCCATGGGTCTCCCGAGAGGACTGCTGCCCTGAGCAGAAACTTCTAGCCTTGATCCTACTAAATCCAAACGATGGATATTTTCCCTTCAGGTTTCTCGAGCCTTGTTGGTCCAGAAGTGTTCCCTCTCCTCCTCAGTGCGACAATAATGCAAACAAGCATCATTATGGATTGCTTCTCAAATTCTCTAAATCATGTGAATGAACCTTTCACAAAGTGCTCAGACTCTGAAGACACTGATAAGGCAAAAGAATCACTAAGATACGTAGGGGTGGATGTACAATTTTTTGTGCACTGTCACTTCAGATTTGAACCGCCTCAAACATCGGAACAAGTGGCTCTGATTTGAGAAGCATTGGCGGAAGTTTATGGTGATGAGGAGCAGTAGTCATAAGCTGCACAATGCTCATTGTGATTGATGTGTCTCTGCTCATCCACTGTGATTCGTGAGGAATCAGCTATAGCATTTGTGCAGATCATTTTTGGTTTGAAAGATCGCCAATAAATGGCATATTAGATGTATCCTAATCAAATGATTACTGGTGCTAAATGGTCAGAGGACTGGCAGTCCAACCTCACATGAAAAGATAAACCTCGTCTGTCTTAAGCAAAGATCAGCGCTGTTTTTTCATCTCCCCACGACCACATATTTCTGGTACGCATATGGATGATTGCTAGCAATAGCATTAGGTGTTAATAAGACTGGCTAATGTGCACGGGATTGCTTTATTATCACTAGATTATGTTGCCATTTTTATTATCATGTGTCATATATGCTTTCCAGATTGTATCTCCGTTTGTGAATTACCATAAGATCCAAGCATTATAAATCAGTCATGCTCTTCATTCCAACACTTAGTACTCCAAGAAAGAGAGATATCTAGCTTGTACTAAATAAAAACCCCAAAATATGGTTAACAATTGTATTCAAAAGCTCATAGTGCTTTGTAATCACTCCTATTCAGATAGCTTTAAGCATGCCCTTCCTTATGTATAGGAATTAGACACCCCCTCAACATAGAGGAAAGGACCTTTCCCTCGTTCATTTTCTTTTGTGTTTGTCTACAACAAGTGCCTATATATAAATGTGTACAATAATAAGTGCAACATCAAAAAAGGAAGACTATCAAAACAATGGAACAACAACACTCACAATGACAACAAGGAAATGCTACAAGCCTTTCAATCCTTTTGTACCACCTTACTTTGTCCTAGGGAAGGAAGATAAACATGTACCACCCTAGAGTGAGAGAAGGATTACCTATCATTGTACCACCCATTAGTTTGTTGAGAGGAGGAAACAAAAATGTTGTAACACTCTCTTTTACACATGGGAAGTATATTTACCACTCTCATTGTATGTAGGGAAGGAATAGCTCCCAAAGAGCTACTTGCATAATCAAGCTCAAAGGGGGGATTGTTGGCTATGAGGTTGTAACTTGATCACATGTGAAGCTCCTCTAACTAAGAGGAGATTTTATCCTCTTCTTAGCTCCCTTGTGATTGGTCAAACTCTCACCTAAATTTGTATAAAGAAGCCTCCTATTTTGAATGAAAGCAAGGCACTAATTCATTGTCATATATGTGCACGCACGAGTATAGAGAGAGAGAGAGCTATGTGACTTTGTGCATACAACTTTTCATCTCTCTCTACCTTATCTAAGTGAGACTTTCTTTCTATGTCCGTCTCTGCTCACTGCAGATCTTAAGTTCTTACATTTTCACCATGGCTCTCTGTGCTTGTTGCTGTCACGAGATTCTACACAACAACCATTCCAACCTCTTTTTTCTTTGCCTCTTTTGCAGCCATTTTTGGACAAATCTTTATGACATGATCATTTCCTCTACAATATTTGCAAAATAATTTTTTCTTTTCTGTTTTCTTCTCGTCTTTTTCATCCTTCTTTGATTGTGCAAAATTAGCAGATTTCTACTTACTAGTAGACGAGCTCCACTTGCCTTTTCCCTTCTGACTAACCGGGAAAGCTTGATCTACAACACGCATAATGGACCTGTTCTGCCTAGACTGATCTTCTTGCAATAGAACAAAGACTTACTCCTCAAATGTGAAGGCATGTGGATTTCCTTTCATCACTAATTGAAGATTAGAAGCAAAACTCTGATATGAATCCAGAAGACCATGCAAAACAATCTGCACAAGTGAACTGTCAGGCAAGACTTCATCAGCAGAAATCAAGTGCTCCTTCAAATCTTTGATCTTTGTCAAAAAAGTGTCCATGGAATCTGTTATTCATGTGCTCACTCTTGGAACTGTTTATGGAGGTAAGCAACATGAGCCTCATTCCTTGCCTGCAGTGCAGCATCGGTTCGCGAACCGGAACAGATATAAGGGACGTACGGTTCGGTTCGATTCGGTGCATGCAGTCCCATCCAGTTCGTTTTTTTTATGGCTTCAGTCGGTTGAGTTTGACAGTTCTGGAACCCTTTCGTACCACTTTTTCGCGCCTCCCGAGAGTGAGCAGGACTGCTGAGCGTGAGAGAGTCCCTCATAGTACGTACAGAGTGCACTTGCTCCCGACTCCCGAGTCCCCTCGTTCCCACCTTGGGTGTAGAGCCAGCCCCGAGCCAGCCCCGAGCGAGAGAGAGAGAGAGAGAGAGAGAGAGAGAGAGAGAGAGAGAGAGAGAGAGAGAGAGAGAGAGAGAGAGAGAGAGAGAGAGAGAGAGAGAGAGAGAGAGAGAGAGAGAGAGAGAAACCACAAAGCACTTGCAAGTTGCCACCAACATTAAAGAACTTGCACTCTCTAGAGACTCGAGAGTAATAGTGATATTTATAAGCTTTTAGTGCCCACTACCCTCTTTGATTTTTATCATCACCATGCCTCGTGGAATTTCTACTGTGTGGAAGGACCATACCTTGAGCCACTCACTTGCAAGTGCGGTAGGCTCCGGTTCTGGCACACGTAGATGGGTGTGCAAGTATTGTGGCAAGACATATTGCACCACCACGACACGACTCATTCGCCATGTATCGGGATTGGGAGGTATGGGCATTGGGGCATGTACGGCGGTCCCCCAAGAGATTGCAGAAGCAGTGCAAAAAGAGAATAATGTTTCTCAAGTAGCTTCATCGGCCCGTCGACGTGATTTGGCGGCCGCTTCTGTTGATTTAGTGAAGGAGGCCGAGGTAGCCATTGGAGAGATAGGGCCTAGTAGTAGCACATTGAGAGGCAGAACATTTTCCCAACGTGAAGAGCATGAATCATGTGTTGACCCGATAAGCGAGTCCTCCCAACGACCTAAGCAAAGAGAACTTCATTCATCTTTCCTATCTGTTGGATTACAAAAGCAACGACAAAAAGTTGCTGACATCGAGATTGAGCGCTGCATCTTAGAGTGCAACCTCTCTTTCAATGTAGTCCATACAGATGCATGGAAGCGAATGGTCAAAGCAATTGCTCAAGTAGGTCCATGTGAGAATTGGCATGGGGTGGATTACAATAGATTACGTGGGCCTATGCTTGTTGAAGAGAAAGAGAGAATAGAAGTCCTCTTAAGCTCCATAAAATTGGGTTGGCAAGTATATGGATGTTCTATTTTGTCCGATGGTTGGAGTGATATGAGACGTCGCCATATCATCAACATTATGGTTTCATCTTGCTTGGGCACATATTTCTTGAGAGCCATAGATTGTAGCAAGGCAGGTACAAGGATCACTGGGGAATTTATTTTTGAGCATATTAAATTGGCCATACAAGAGGTGGGGGTAGAGAATGTGGTACAAGTTGTCACTGATAATGCCTCTAATTGTAAAAGGATGGGGGAGTTGCTTGAGAGAGAGTTTCCCACGATTGTTTGGACCCCTTGCACAGCTCATTGTCTTGACTTACTTTTCGAGGATATTGGAAAGTTATCATGGTTAGAGCCTATTGTTCGTGATGATAAGCGCATCACAACTTTCATACGCAAAAACCATCAAGCTTTGAGTATATTTAGAAGCTACACCCAAAAAGAGTTGGTCCGTCTATCTAGTACCCGATTCGCATACATTTATCATGTTTTGAGTCGTCTATATGATTGTGTGGAACCCCTTCGCATGACTGCTATAGAGCTGAGATGGATGACTATGACACAGGGACAGACAGAGGCTGCACGTTATGTGCAAAGGAAGATTTTAGATATGGACTTCTGGATGGAGATTCAGAATATTATCCCCATTCTCAAGTTCATACATGTTGCACTTCGAGTTGTCAATATGGAGGGATCCACTATTGGCCTTGTTTATCATTTATACCAGCAGATGCGACATGCCATATCATCATCATCGTCGTTATCGATCTCCACGTATCTTATTTATTTAATTTTATATTAAATTTTAAATTTATAATTCCATTGTCTAGTTTTATATTTCATAATACATATTGATTATTTTTTCTTTTACGTTTGAAATTCGAACTTTATTTTAGGAAAAATGATGTATTGAGACTTGTTGATTCACGATGGGAGTATCTATCACGCCCCATTCATGGATTCGCAGCTCTATTACATCCATATTTCAAAAGGCCTAACTTGTGGAGTAATGGGACACTTCATCAAATGAAGGACTTGTACATGGAGAGGATTTTGTTTCCTGATGATCAGATTGCATTCGATGCCGATTTCTCTGCCTTTATGGGAAATATAGGCATTGCATATGCTCGTACCACCTCCGTACGACGAGAGGTGACATCTCGGCCATTGGAATGGTGGAATCACTATGGATATGGCCATCCACATATGTCACGACATGCTTTGCGAGTCTTGTCTTAGGTATATATAATCGTATCTAAGTTTTTAAAGTTATTATAATGGTGAATAATAAATATTCAACTTTTGTTTACATGTGTCATATGATAATTGAACATCGATGTAGGATTCATCCTCATCACCTTGTGAGCGTAATTGGAGCACGTTTTCTCTAGTGCACACCAAGCTCTACAATTGCTTGAGTGTTGCACAACTAGAGAGAGTGGTCTTTTCTAAGGCCAACTTACGTTTATTACAGAACTTGAGGGATCTTAAAGGTCCTAGACAGGTATGTTTTCAGTTGATGAAACATGCAATAATATTTTTTTAAAGTATACATATGTATTTTGAATTTTCTATTAATCAAATTTCATATATGTTCTAGGTGTTGCCTTCAGTATTTGAGACAGCTCTCACGGAGGGTACCGACATTCAGGTAGAGTCATCTGTTCATGATGAACAAGATGACATCTATCGTATGTTACATTTGGAGCTGGAGACCATTGATCGACGAGTTACGAGATCTTGCTCACACACGCTATCTAGATCGTCGGAGACAGGCGCGGAGTGATGCTCCATCTACTAGCACTGTTGCACCTAGAGGGGGGAGGCGCAAGTTGCGCACACGCAGGAGAGGAGATCTAGTACCACCAGAGGAGGATATACATGATGATTTACAGGATGATCCACTTACAGATATAGAGTTTGATGTACCACTTCTAGATTACGACGATGAAGGAAACCCTATCATTATGGATGCGGTTCCTTCATCAGAGTCTTCTTCATCAGATTTGTTTACCATGGATGATGCATAGTAGTTACTAGTTACTAGTTATTAGTGGACTTTGCTTATCGGTGATCACATTCATTGTTGTTGTTTAGATGTATTTCATGGGCCATGATCTATTATGTATTTGCGAGTCAGTGGTCACTAGTTATGAGATGATTATGTTGGACAGTGGATCTTCATACATGATCATTGGTTATGATTTTGTATTTGTCAGTGACATTGTATGTTTTATAATCCATGTGGTGGTGCTGACTCCTGATTTCTCTCTACTTTTGGTTATTGTCTGTCAAGTTTTGGATTATCAATTCATATGGAACTTTGCTCTCACTTTGATATGTAGATTATGTATGTAATATGTATGATGTTTAAAAAGTGATTATGTAATGTGTTTGAATTTTGAAATGACATGTGTCTTGACTCTTGTTACTTATAACATGTATGATATATATATATATATATATATATATATATATATATAACGCACGTTACGCACCTTACCTCGGAGGTAAGGTGCGGTACTCGAACCTTAAACACACCGAACCGAACGCACCTAACTGCCTTGCTTGCCTGGTATAAAGTGGTAAGTGTATCCCAAGCATTCGTTGCTATTTTGCAAGAGCGAATGCGAGGAATAATGGCACGTTTGACAGACTAGCCTATCAATGCATGTGCCTGAGCATCTTTGCCATCCCAACAAAGTTGCTCTATAGTAGGTGGAGCAAGAACTGCAACATGAACAGGAACCTGAAGAATATCACCATCTTCAATGCCATCTACATTATCTTCAGTAACTATATTTACAGCTGTAATAGGACGTTTTTCAACACCTTGCACAATATTCCATAGTCCTTTTGCAACCAATACATGACTCATCATATAAGCCCATAATGGGTAATTGGTACCATCCAACTCATCCTCAACAACCAACATACAAAATACATCATTGCTTTCAACCATGGCCACTGACTAAAATATCTTGATGCAGAAAAATGACTGGATCTAAAAAGGTTGAACAAAACTGTTGACTTCTACTAAACTTGTAGTAGATATCGAGGATCTTATACTGGCAAACCAAAACCTATATATATCTTTGGTAAAAAAAAGACAAAATTGCCTACACAAGCATTATCATAGTGCGTTTAGAGGCCAAAATGAGCTCAAATCGTGATTTTGACACGATAAAATGAAGCAGTTTTGAACTCGTAATTGCATTGTATGCTCACCAATCTTTGTGTAATTATGTGACTGTGGTTGGAGGGGTGTCAACAATACCCTACATAAAGCGGTGACCTGCTTTGATAGCAATTGTTGGAGTTTGAGCTTTGCAAAAGCATGCAAACAACACAAGGAAGAAGAAGAATCTTGAAGCACAACACACAATACTAAATGTATTACCAAAAGATGTACAAAGGTAAGTGACTCATTAGGTTTATAGGCATTTATACAAGTTGAGGGAAAAAAAACCTCCCAAAGAGGGAAAAAAGTGCCCTGGTGGTCCTAGTGTGTTCACACACATCACTACCTAAATATATCACCAATTTTCACTTATGAAGAAAACATTAAGGCAATAGTGAATCTATCAAAGCTTAGGATTTTCAAAGAAGCCTAGGTTTTTATGGGTCATTGTGGATATTATTGAAGGTTTATCCACATGTATGCAATCATTGCTAGACCACTATATTCTTTGATTACACAGTTTGAATGGAACAAAAAGTGTGACAAAGCCTTTCAAGAATTGAAACACAAACTTATCACAACTCCCATAATAAAAGTAATAGATTAGAATAAAATCTTCCATGTAGACGTTGATGCATCATCTAACTATGCTATAGGTTGTATATTAATGCAACCTACCATTGAAGTTAGGTTTTATTTTCCTATTTCCTATGTTAGTGGACAATTGTATTAATGTAGCCTACGATTGAAGTTAGGTTTTATTTTCCTATTGCCTATCTAGTCAACAATTCAACAATGCAGAGAAAAACTATACCACTACTGAAAGAGAAGGCCTAAGAATATTATATGGAGTCGAGAAATTTAGACATTATTTTCTTGCTAATAATTTAAGTTTCTTTTCAATCATCAGGCCCTTCTTTACTTTGGGAATAAACCATGCAATATAGGAAGAATGGTAGGATGGTTTCTTCTTCTTATGGAATTCAACTTTGTGGTCATTCTTGTTGGAGTTAGACGTCTGCGGAAGCACGCGAACAGCACAAGGAAGAAGAAGAAGCTTGGAGCACAACACACAAGACTGAATGTATTACTAGAGAATGTACAAAGATAAGTAGCCCATTAGGGCAATAGGCGTATATACAAGCCGGGGGAAAAAAACCTCCTAAAGAGGAAAAAAAGTGCCCCAAACGGTCCTAGAGTGTTCACACACATCACTACCTAAATATATCAACAAATCCCCCCTGGGAGTGATGCGGTGAACAAGGAGCTGGCACTCATGTATAAGGAAGTGCCAAGCTATGTGGAAATCACTCCACAGAAGGAAGTAAGCCCAAAGCTTTGCGAAAAGCTTCAAACTTCTCCCTAGGCAGAGCCTTCGTGAAAAGGTCTGCAATGTTCTCCTGCGTGGGCACATATGCCAAGCTGATCTCCCCAGTAGAGAACCTCTCCCTGACATAGTGATAATGCACCTCAATGTGCTTAGTGCGAGCATGGAACACAGGGTTCCTCGCAACTGCCAATGCGCTCTGACTGTTAGTGAAGATGGTGGTGGCAGAAGACTGGCCAACACCCAAATCAGCCATAAGGCGTCTGAGCCACACACACTCAACAGTCGCTGTGAAAGCTGCCCTATACTCAGCCTCACAATTGGAAGTGGCCACAGTAGGCTGCTTCTTGCTCAACCAAGATATACATGAGCTACCAAGCATGAAGCAAAAGCCACTGGTGGACACACGAGTGTCATAGCAACCAGCCCAATCTGAG
The DNA here is from genome assembly GCA_020310875.1 of Ceratopteris richardii. Classification (NCBI taxonomy): domain Eukaryota; kingdom Viridiplantae; phylum Streptophyta; class Polypodiopsida; order Polypodiales; family Pteridaceae; genus Ceratopteris; species Ceratopteris richardii. Next base: position 136,577,968 of record CM035426.1, on the reverse strand, counting down.
TCAGAAAAAGCATGCAAATCTGGCGGTAGTGATCCCCCCTTGGGATAAAACAACCCAAGTAGCCGAGTACCACTCAAGTAGCGAAAGATGCGCTTAACCGCCTTCCAATGCGTGACTCCTGGGCAATGCATAAACCTACTCATCTGTGAGACAGCAAACTGAATATCTGGCCGAGTAATGCATAAGTAAATCAAGCATCCAACAGCCTGCTGATAGAGAACAACATCAAATGCATCTCCAACATCATGAAGACTCAATTGTAAACCTGTCTCCATAGGAGTGGCAATAGGCTTACAGTTTTCAAGGCCAAAACGCTGCAATAATGTGTCAATATATTTCGTTTGACACAAAGCCATTCCACCATCAACTTGCATAAACTGAATGCCCAAATAGTGATGCAAATGCCCCAAATCAGACATCTCAAATGAGGCATGCAAATCAGCCTTGAAATCAGCAATATGCTTCTCAATAGGACCAGTGAGCAGCATGTCGTCTACATAGACAATAATGATCAGAAGCACATCATTAGCACGCTTAACATATAAGGTGCTTTCAGTTGGACTGTTCTCAAAACCATGTGCAATTAGATAGGCATGTATCTTCTCATACCAAGCACGTGGTGCTTGCTTTAAACCATATAACGCCTTCTTTAACCTGCACACTTGGTTTTCATGCCCTTTTTGCACAAAGCCACGGGGCTGAAAAACATACACTTCTTCATGCAAGTCACCATTCAGAAATGTTGTTTTAATGTCCAATTGATGTACATTCCAACCATGATGGGCTGCAAGTGCACAAATGCTCCAAACAGTAGTCATACGGCATGTAGGTGCAAAGGTCTCATCAAAATCAATGCCTCTTTCCTGTGCATAACCCTTTGCAACAAGCCTAGCCTTATACCTGTCAACTGTACCACCAGGTTTACGCTTCAGCTTGTATACCCACTTAGTGCCAATGGCCTTCTTGCCAGGAGGCAAGTCACATAAAGACCATGTACCATTCTTCATTATAGCATCATATTCAGATTGCATAGCAACCATCCAATTTTCTGAATTCTGTGCTTCATCAAAAGAAACAGGCTCATTCTCATCACAGAGACTAGATGCAGCCATAGCATAGCAATCTGATGCAAAGGAGGCACTATGAGAGCCTGAACGAGTACGATATGACAAAGGTGCATCTAATTTGCTGTCACGCAAAGTCTGCACCAGCCATTTTGGCATAGTTTTTGCCTGCTCAATATCAGCTCTCTCGTCAGCAAGTGCATCATGTAAATCTGCATCAGAAATGGAATGATCTGCATCATCATATGAAACCTGCAAAGGCTGAGAAGTTGCCTCATTAGGACCGGCACTAGACTGTCCACCTGTAAAAAGAGGCATCAAAGTATCATACATGTCTTTGGAGCTAACAGATTGTCTCCTTAGTACATGAAAGCAATGGCTGAATAGCATCTTCCACAAAGACAACATCACGGTTAACCAGAATGCGTTTAGTCTGTGGATGATACAGGCGATAGCCTTTAGTTTCAGAACTGTACCCAAAAAAAATACATTTTACTACCTTATCATCCAATTTTCTACGATGTTGTTCAGGCACTAATGCATATGCCAAACAACCAAAAACACACAGATGAGCAACAGATGGCTTGCGGTCATGCCAAGCCTCATATGGAGTGATAGACTGCAACGCTTTAGTGGGACACCTGTTCAGTACATATGCTGCACACATGACAGCCTCAAGCCAGAAACTATGAGGTAAAGCCTGACTCTTGACCATACACCTCGCCATCTCCATGAGAGACCTATTCTTCCGTTCAGCAACTCCATTCTGTTGAGGTGTATACGGCATTGTACACTGGTGTTTTATCCCACGTTCAGCCAGAAATGGATTAAAATCTGAAGACATATATTCCCCCCCTCGATCAGAACGGAGGGTGCCCATTTTACATGCTGACAGATTTTCAGCCAAAACCAAAAACTGTTTGAAGCACATGAACACTTCGGACTTTGCTTTCAGTGGATATACCCATGCATGCCTGGAAAAATCATCAATGAAAGTCACGAAGTAAAGGTAATTTCCAAAAGAGGGTGTCTGCATAGGACCACAGACATCACTATGTACAAGCTGCAATTTCTGCGTAGCCCGAACTGAACCATCTTTTGGAAAGGAAGAATGCTACATTTTGCCCAAAATACAGCCTTCACAAACATGCTTTCCAGGTGCCTCAAGTTTGGGCAAAGAGGACACCATTTCAGATTTCTGCAGGCGTAACAAACTAGCAAAATTCAGATGACCAAAGCGTGCATGCCAAAGCTTTGCATCTGACATAGCCTGAGAATCATGAACTGCACGTGCCGAATCATTCACAGATCTTTCATAGTCTATGAGCTTATACAGCCCACGACATAAAATGCCAGAAGCAATAATCACATCCCCATTTGAGAGATCATGGACTGTACACCTGTCATCAACAAATTTCACAAACAAGCCAATCTTGGCTAATGCAAAAACTGATAACAGATTCTTTTTGATCCCTGGCACAAATAAAGCATCTGACAAAGTGAAAGAACTACCATCAGCAGTAGTCAGAATGATCTTACCAACTCCCATAACAGGATAAGAGGAGTTATTGGCGCATGTGACAGTATTCCCTGTAGGGGCAGGCTCGAGTGAAGAGAAGAAACTGCGCTGTGAGGTAATATGTTTGGTCGCCCCACTGTCAAAGTACCAAACATCTGAGTCTACTGCAGACATGCACTGATCATGAGAAGATGGGTCAAAACTGCAGACAGTAGTAAACGCCCATTCTTCTTCCTGCACAAGATTTGCAGACTTTGTTTTTGGTGTAGAGGCCTCTGCAACAACCATTCCAGCCTCTTTCTTCTTTGCCTCTTTAGCACCCAGTTTTGGACAGTTCTTTATGATATGATCATTGCCTTTACAGTACTTACAAAACAATTTCTGCTTTTCTGATTTTTTCTCATCTTTGTCTTGGTTCTTTGAATGTGCAACATTTGTAGATTTCTGCTTACTAGTAGAAGAGCTCCATTTTCCTTTGCCCTTCTGACTAGCCAGGAAAGCTTGATCTGCAACTCGCATAATGGACCTGTTCTGCCTGGACTGATCTTCCTGCAACAGAACAGAGACTAACTCCTCAAATGATAAGGCATTCGGATTGCCTTTCATCATCAACCGAAGAGTAGAAGCAAAACTCTGATATGAGTCAGGAAGACCATTCAAAACGGTCTGCACAAGTGAGCTATCTGGTATAACCTCATCAGCAGAAATCAACTGTTCCTTCAAATCTTTGATCTTCATTAGGAAACTGTCCATAGAATCACCTTCATTCATGTGCTCACTCTCCAACTGTTTTCGGAGATAAGCAACACGAGCCTCATTCCTAGCTTGGTACAATGTGGTAAGTGTATCCCAAGCATCCCTAGCTGTTCTGCAAGAGCGTATGTGAGGAATAATGGCACGTTTGACAGACAAAGCTATCAATGCATGTGCCTGGGCATCTCTGCCATCCCAACGAATCTGCTCTGTAGTAGGTGCAACAGAAACAGCAGCACGAATAGGAATCTGCACAATATCATCTTCGACACCATCTTCATCAGCTTCAGCACCTGTATTTGTAGTACCTGTAGTCGTAGGTGTAACAGGACGTCTTTCAACACCCTGCACAATGTTCCACAGTCCTTTTGCAACCAATACATGTCGCATCATATAAGCCCATAATGGGTAGTTGGTACCATCCAACTTATGCTCAACAGCCAACATACGGAATACATCACTGCTTTCAGCCATGGCCGGTGACTAAAATACCTTGATGCAAAAAATTGACTGTATCTCAAAAAGTTGAATGGAACTGCCCAGACGAGTTCTGCTAGACCTGTAGCAGACTTTGAGACGCTTAAACTGGCGAACAGAAACTGGTATATACCTTTGGCACAAAAGGACAAAATAGCATGCACAAGCGTTGCGATAGTGCGTTCGGAGGCCGAAACGAGCTCAGATCGCGATTTCGGCACCATATAGAAAAGCTGTTTTGATCTCGGAAATATGCTCACCAAATTTCGTGCGAATCTGAGACTGCAAACGGAGGAGTGTCGACGGCTCCCTAGAAGAAGCGACAACCTGCTCTGATACCAATTGTTGGAGTTAGATGTTTGCGGAAGCACGCGAACAGCACAAGGAAGAAGAAGAAGCTTGGAGCACAACACACAAGACTGAATGTATTACTAGAGAATGTACAAAGATAAGTAGCCCATTAGGGCAATAGGCATATATACAAGCTGGGGGAAAAAAACCTCCTAAAGAGGGAAAAAAGTGCCCCAAACGGTCCTAGAGTGTTCACACACATCACTACCTAAATATATCAACAATTCTTAAGTCGAGGAATATCAATGTGTTTGGATCGTCTTTCTAAGTTGATTAATGGAAAACCACCAAATGGGATATCATATGAACTGCTTGCTACCTATTTTTTCAACTTAGAGGTACTACTAAATTGGGTGGAACCACATGTTCCTATACTCACGTAAGGTCCTTTGCACCACTTGTCATGGACACACCAAAAACCATCATGAACCTTATATTCCATGTGAATTTCTATATCTCATGTTTGGTTCATAATTTGGAGAAACTAATGCATTGATCATGTCCAGAACATACCAAAACCCTAAGATTGACTGCCTATTCGCTTGATTTTGACACATCGAGATGTTATCTTGAGTCAATAATATCGTTGATGATATCAATGATTTCCAACCACCCTTGACCATTGCCCTTGAACACCTATATAAGCAGGGCTTGGCCACATATATCCTTAGTCTTGCCAATGCCAATCTTGGGAGCTCAGTGAGTCATGATCTCCAAGTAAGTACTTTCTAAGTTCCAGTATGAGTTCTAGTCTAGTTCTTAGTTTGAACTCTAGTCTAGTTCTTAGTTTGAGTTCTAGTCTTGTTCTTTGTTCTAGTCTTGCCTAGTCTAGTATCCTGGACATCCTATCTTGTCCTATTGTGATCTCATAGTATGAGATCTTACCTATTTATTTCTTATATCTAGTTCATCTCCCTCAAGAGAGTTCTTGTACCCCATATATATTGCTTCATACCTATGGTCCCATATTGTGGGGTCTTCTGTATCATCTCTAGTCTAGTCATCCATACCTATCAATCTTGGGTTTTGGGACTTCCTGTATCAATTTCTTATTCTTGTATTATTTCCTTGTAATCATAATTATAATTCCAAAATCTTGTCTAGTGTAGTTAGAGGGCACAATCTAGTGTTCCCTTGACATTTTGGCAAGACTACCTTCATCAAGACCAGAAACCATGGAGATTATTCGTGAAGAAGTCTTTTCTGCTCTAAAGGTTATTCAACAAGTCAAAGAAATACAAGAAATCCAAGAAAGAATTCAGCACCAAAATATTCAAGATATAATTAGAGAGCTTCAAAGAGAAATCCAAGAGTTGCAAGTCATAGTAATTCAATCTTCTTCAAGTATACCCATGGAAGGTAGTATGAAGAAAATTCCAAAGGTGAGCATGCCTGAGAAATTTGATGGGATGCAACCAAAGTTTCGAGGATTTCTATAGAAGTGAAGCTACTCATAAGAATGCAACCAGATAGGTACCCAGATGATGCATCCCAATTCGGACTCATATAAACTCTATTATGTGGGCCTACTCTTTCATGATTTGCACCTATCCTTGAGAAGGATATGGATAATTTGTATGATTTCAAGGCCTTAGTTTGAGAGTTCATGTCTTCTTTCAGGGATACCAATTGTTCACATGTTGTCGAAACAAAGCTAAGGAAGCTACATCAAGAAAATATGTCTACTTCTATCTATGCATAAGAATTCAAACAAATCATTTGTGATCTCACATGGCATGAGGATTATTTTTTCAACCAATTTCGATGGGGCATACATGATGATTTCAAGGACCTCATGTTGACCATCCCAAGGTAAATACTTTGAATGAATTTATGAATCAAGCAATTGAGTGTGATAATAGGTTGTTTGAGAGAAAGAAAGAGAAGAAGATTTCTATTCAAGATCGAGAATACAAGTTTACCTCAATTCCTCAACCATATATGTTGGAAGAATCTCAACCAGAACCCATGCAGTTGGATAATCTCAGGGCCAAACGACTTACACCAAAGAAAAGAAAACATAAAAAAGACAATGGATTATGCTTTTATTGTGAAGATCATGATCATATGGCATTCAAATGTCCTAAGAAGGAGAAACAAGTTGGAATTAGGACTTCCACAATCACCATCCCATATCAAAGGAATCATCTTCAAGGTCATAGATGAATACATCCTCATGAGAATCATGATGTTGATTCTGCACCTAGATATACTACAAACCCTTTTCATCATGGATATCCATCATCATCATGTTCTAGTAACACTTATCAAGAAATCTACAAAGACCAAGAGCTTTGAAGATTCAAGTCCTAAAAAGTATCACAATCAAACAACCGCTCCTCAGGAAACTCATGGCTTAAGGGGAGGTGATGTCATGGACACACAAAGCCATCATGAACCTTATATTCCATGTGAAACTCTATATCTTGTATTTGGTTTAGAATTTGGAGAAAGTAATGGCTCCATCATGTCTAGAACATGCCAAAGCCCTAAGATTGATTGTCTATTTGCCTGATTCTAACACTCGAAGATGTTGATTTGAGTCAATGACATCATGAATGACATCATCAATTCGCAACCCCCCTTGACCATAGCCCTTGAACACCTATATAAGGAGGGCTTGGCCAGATACATCCTCAAACTTTCCAATGCCAAGCTTGGGAGCTCAAGGAGTCACGATCTCTAAGTAAGAACTTTTCAAGATCTAGTTTGAGTTCTAGTCTTCTTCTTTGTTCTAGTCTTGCCTAGTCTAATATCCTAGACATCTGTTGGAAAACAATTTCCAAAATGGTGTTCAATCAACAGCCATAAAATGTTTACGTTATAGACTGCACACAAGAACACACGAGTGGATGTGTTGGATAGCACAAAGTGATCTCATCCATATGGCACGAGTTCAATTCCTCTCTTCAGCAGTGAAATGCGACAACATTTTTTTCACTAAAAATCGGCAAATAATTTTTTCGCAAAGCTTTTTGTGATGGTGTCGATTTACCTCATGATTGCGGATGTCTTTTTTGCGTAATTCCTTTTGGAGGACTTTGTAGGTGTGCTTTTAGTGATTTTCAATCGCAACACTCAAAGCTATATAAGCAAGGTTTTGGCCTATTGTTTAGCACCATCTCAAGGAACAAGCTCAAGCTTCTAGCTCAATGCAAGGAAGAGGTCTTCTTGGAGGGAGAGTGTTCAAACACTCTTGAGGAAGTGATCACAAGTAGGTGCTCTATCTTGGAGGAGGAGTTCTCACACTCTTGGAGGAGTTGTGGTCTATGTCTTGGTGATTATTTGGAGGAGATTTTGCCAGTTTACCATCAACATCCATTGTTGATTTACTATGAGTAGCAAGTTTATTTCTATTCTTACTTGATAGGTCACTCGTTTCTGATTTAGATTGATCAGAATTTGGGTTTGCTATAAAACATTTCCAAATTGTTCGTATTCTCCATATTCTCTCTCACACACACACATCTTCATACCTCTTAGGCACACAATCTCTTGTATCTAGTTACTCTTTCTGCCTAGATATAGATATTATTAGTTTGTATCATATTCACACATTGCAATTTGACATTCAAAATATAGATAGTGTAGGTGAGCCTCATAGCTTACCGTTTACACTTGAAATCCTATATGTTCTCTCTCTATCTCTCACTCATCGTATTTTGAGTTTTAAGGTGTGTATGTTAAGGTTCATCTATTGGAAGATCTTGTAAACCCTGTGAATTTATTGTTATTGTCACCCATTACCACTTATGGTATCAGAACTTTCAATACCAGCATTTGGTATCAAAGCAAGGTTGACATACAAACAAGATGAGTGACTATAGACTTGAGAATAAAGACAATCTTGAGGGCATGTCTAATTATCCATGTGGAGTTTTATGATGATGAATTTGTTAGTATCAAAGAACTTATGGAATATTGTCAATGGCACTTATCCAAGACCAGGACAAGTCGGAGAAGAGACTAGTTCATCTTCTAGAAGAACCCATGTTCCTATTTCTGCTCAATAAGAGGTTAGTGAAGAAGAAGGAACTGCTTCAGCATCAAGAGTCCATACTACTACCAGATTACTTCCTACAGAAGAGCAATCCAAATGGGATTCAAGGGATGCACTAGCACTTTTATATATTCTATGGGAGTCAAGGGGCATATCATCCCCTAGATTAGGTCTTGCAGAACCTCTTGTTAGGCTTAGTTGGAGTTAGAAAATCTCTATCTAAGCAGAAACCCTATTAGGAAAGCTCATCTAAGGAGACAACTAGTCAACATAAGAATGAATCAGTTCAGATGCATATTTTGAAGCTCAAAGATTTACGATATCAATTACTCAATATAGGAGTAAATATTTCATATGAAGAGATGGTAAACACACTTCTAAACTCACTTCCATCTACATATCATGCTTTTGTTACTTCGTTTTCTCTCTCTACAAGAGATAGAGAAGTTTCATTTGAAGAACTACAATTCTTGTTACTTGAAGATGAAGATCAATAAAAGAGTATGGAAGAGAATGATGAAGCCATGTTATCATCATCAAAGGGAAAGAAGAAGAAGGAGAAGAAGAGTCATCAATCCAAGAAGGATAGTAAGTCTTCTAATCATAAGTCTTCCAATTCTACCCCTAATGCTTCCTCTACACCCAAAGAAAAGTCTTCGACTACATCTGATTCAAAGAAAGGCGTATGCCATTATTGTAAGAAACCAAGTCATTACATAGCAAAATGCAAAGCAAGGATTTTTAATGAGAAGAAGAAAGCATCAGGTAATAGTGTTGAAGATGATCCAAAACCTAAATCTTTAAAGGTAGATTCATATGCATGTGCTACTATTGAGAAAGTAGCTTTTGATCAGGCAGCATTAAATGCAATCTCGCATAATCCTTGGATTTTTGGTTTTGGAGCTAGTAAGCATATGACACATTGCAAAACGGTATTTTCTTCCCTTTCTAACTCTTCAAGTAGAAGAGTGATCATTGCAGATGGTCATGATTTAGATGTTTTTGGTGTTGGAGAAGTGAATCGTAAGTCCATAGTAGGTGGCACTTTCACAATTTCCAATGTTCTTTATGTTCCAGACATGAAGAAGAATTTGTTCTCTATCTCTACTTTCTTGTCACATGGTTATAAAGTTGTTTTAAGAATGATTCATGTCAAATCCTTTCACTTGATGAGGGGCATTGTCTACTTCAAGGTGAAAACAAAAGTGGCACATTTGTGTTATCCAGAATCAGCCATGCTAATGTTGCTAGGTCTACTAGACCTAAGGAGAACATGAAGTTATGGCATGCTAGATTTTTCATATCAGTTATATAGCTCTCAAGCATATCAAAGATCAAGTTATGGTGGAGAGCTTGCCTACTTTTGCTTTACCAGATACAGAATCATGAAGGATGTTTTGAAGGAAATCTTCACAAACTATCTTTCAAGAAGCATGGATATATCATGGCCATAGGGAAGCTGGAGATCATACATTTAGATGTGAATGGTCCAATGAGAATAGATTCTATTCAGCATTTCAAGTACTTTGTTATGTTCATTGATGATTTCTCAAGAAATTCATGGATTTACGGTCTTAAAGTGAAGACAAAGGTTTTTCCTACTTTCAAGAAGTTCTTAGCTATGGTTGAAAATGAAAGTTATTCAAAGATCCAAATTTTGAGAAATGATAGAGGACGAGAGTACATGTCTAAAGACTTTAAGTCTTTTCTTGAAGACAAAGGTATCTCTCATCAACTCACTATTGCTTATACACCAAAACACAATGGTGTTGTAGAGAGAAAGAGTAGGATACTTGTTGTTGCAGAGTAAAGAAGCACAGAAAAGGGAGCCCAAAAAATGTTCAAATTATGGGCAGAAATTTTCTTCTTCAAATTCTTATAAAAAACCTCATGAATCCATGTAAATGCACTAGATGAGTCCTCTAGATGCATAAACCCCAATTATTGTAACATAATCCTTGTAACATAGTAGGAAATTAGTGTTTTTTAATAAAAGTGCCGGTCTCTTGTGTGAGAGGACCAATTTTAAGCCACATGGATATAAATCACTTGGTGACTCTTGTAAAAGACTTTTTTCCATTGTGAGAATTGAAGCTGATTTTTGAAATTGCCTTTTTCTTGCTGATTATCTTCTTCTCCAAGATCTTTTGTGTGTGTAAGATGCTTGAAATGTGTGTGTAGGACTGTTGTCTATCCCTTCCCATCGTTTTTGAACGATTGTAGTGTGTGTGAGCCTTGAGGAGTTATGGAGCAGGTGTTGGTGTTTCTGGACATTCAATATTTTGCTCATAACTTGAAGTACATTTGTTAGATTCGACATCCATTAGATGCGTCTCGTCGAGAGCTTCAAAATGAACCCGCTGCTGAACATATTCAAAGTTCTGAGCTGAGAGAAAAGTTTGAATTTGTGCTTATTATTGTAACAGGTATTGCAACATGCATTTTCAAAGAATTAGTGAGTTGGAGAGGTAGCTGAGATAGGTCACATGCATTGTAGCATTGATACTTCATATTAACCAAATAGGTAGTTGTAAAAACAGCCTCTACCAATAAATAATTAGGTAATTTTTTCTCATTTAACATAGACCTAGCTGCCCCAACGATTAACCTATTCTTTCTCTCTGCCACTCCATTCAATTCAGGAGTATACCTATTTTTTATCTCCCTCTTTATGCCTTTGTCCTGTAGAAATAGATCAAACTCCTGTGAAAAGTACTCACCACCTCCATCAGACCTGATTCTCTTCAAGCTCCTTCCTATTTGGTTTTCCACTAATGCCAAATATTTCTTGAAACACGTAAACACCTCATCCTTATGCTTCATAAAATAGAGAATTGTCCACCTACTCTAATCATCAATAAAAGAGACATAGTACCTTGAACCTGAGATGAATGGATCTTTGCTAGGACCCCACACATCTGTGTGTACAAGCTCCAAATAATCTTCATGGATGTATCCTTTCCTGTTGAATGGTTGCCTATGGGCTTTGTCAAATTGGCAGGCTCCATATTTGTAAGTCATATGGTGCTTGGTCACATTATGAATCCCAAGCACACTTTGAACCCTGCAAATTTGCTTTAGAGTTCTCTCTCCTATGTGCCCTAGCCTCTTGTGCCATATTTCCAACTCAAATAGGGTTTGATCTCTATAACTGAATAGTGATATGTTCCTTGTGTCTTCAATTTCAAAAGTAAACAACCTACTTGATTTCTCACCTTTGGCTATCCTCTCGAATCCTTGTTGGGGGTCTTCCACATATGCTCCATGCTTAGTGAACCTAACCTGTAGACCTTTCTCTACTATCTGCCCAAAACTAATTGAAATTCTGGTTATGGTAGGCACATACAAAACTTTGCTCAAAAGGTTCATACTACCATCTGATGTCTTAACATTTACAATTTGCTTGACTGAATGCTTGGTGTCATCACCTGTTTGTACCTCATGCTTTCCTTTAGGTTCTTCAAGATCAGATAAGAGTGCTCCTTCCCTGCCACATAATTTGAACAACTAGAATCAATGTAAAAACCTTGCTTGGATGTCATGTTCAGTGTAATTATTGAGGTCCCTTCTTCCTATAAAGTCTCCTAGATAGTTGTTGTTGTTGTTATAGCCGTGATTGTAATTATGGTTATATTTGCCTCCACCATTGTTGTACATGCCTCTTGTTTGTCCATAGCCTCCTCTATGGAAGCCTCTTCCCCTTTGGTTCCTTGTATTTTTATAGCATTCTTCACTAGTTTGGTTGTTGAGACCACATATGTTGCATGGTGAGTTGTTGTAGGGTCTCCCCTGTGGAGAATGAGTTCTCCTATGCGCAACGGAAATGTGTAGTGAACCACCCTTATATGTCCAGCACTTGGACAAACATTTGCACCTTAGATAGCTTGCTGCTCTCAACCCAAAACTCAAATGGACTTGATACTTTAGTCAATCAAAGTAGACAAAGAGAGCTTTCTAACAAGCTATAAATGACTTAATTTGGACAAGTTTTGATTAGGAAACACAACTATCAAAGATGAACTACCTATCCATACAGGTATGCTGAAGAATTGAGCTTCACTCTCGGACTGATAGCTCTCTGAATATATATCCTTTGAGAAAGATATTTGGTATAGAGAAAGTACACACAAATAGCTTTCCAACAAGCTAAACATCAAGTAATTTGGATGAGTTTTGATCAGGAAACGCAACTCATCAAGATAGACCACCTGCACACTTAAGTACACTGTAAAACTAGACTTTACTCTCTGAAAGATATCTCACAGAATATGAATGATCTAAATAAGATATTTGAGACAGTGAAAGTAGATGCCAAGGACTTTCCAACAAGATAAAAATCGTGCAATTTGGATATGTTTTGGTTGGGAAACTGAACCGACCAAAATAGACTACCTATCTACATAGGTATACTGAAAAACTAGACTTCACTCTTTCACTGATATCTCACAAACTACATAAGCTTTCAAAGAGATATTTAATATGCATAAAGTACACAAGATAAGCTTTCCAATGAATGTTTAAATGCACAAAATGACTACATGTGTACTGAGATATGAGCTCTGCAACAGAGCTGTGTACAAATTGACGTGCGACTGGAAAGAGTCTAAGAGAAAACCAAAATGACAAAATGGCTAGATCCGACTACTGGGAGCTCTTGCCTCTTCTCTCCTTGTTTTGAATGTGCTCCCACTTCACTTTTATAACCAATGAGCATGTGAAGAAGTTTGTGCCTTTTTCTTAACTCACCACTTTCTCCACTACATGCTACTAACTACAAGGCAAGATATTGTATCTCTTACTCATCATGAATTTTGACTAGACTTTTTCTTTTATTATTTTTTCATTTTTTTCCTCCACTTTTTCTTTATCTTTATATTTGGTAAATTTATCCAAGCATGGCTCATATGAAAATGAGCTTGTACATTTATCTTCAACACTCCCCCTCAAGCTCATTTGGGAGTTATCTTCATCCATGTCCTTCAATTTTATCGCATCCTTGAAACCTTTGAGTTTAAAAGCATCCAAGAACTTTGTAAATATATCTGCAACCTGCTCTTTGGTTCTGATGAACTTCACCTCCACATCTTTGCTCAGCACATTCTCCCTTACATAGTGGTAGTGGACCTCTATGTGCTTGCTCCTTGCATGAAACATAGGATTGCTTGCCAAGTAAATACTTGACATGTTATCACTGTATATAGGGGTGGTTCCAACTTGCACTCCAAGATCAGCCAAAAGCTTTTTAATCCACATTGCTTCACATGTGGCAAAAGCTAATCCTCTATATTTAGCCTCCATAGATGAAAGTGCAACAGTAGGTTGTTTCTTTGAGCTCCATGTGATATGTTTGCTTCCTATCATGAACACATAACCTGAGGTTGATCTTCTATCTTCCTTTGAGCCTGCCCAATTAGCATCACTAAAGCCTTTGACCTGCAATTCTTCATCAAACTTGTAAAACAAAGCATGATTAACTGTATGCTTTATGTATCTCAACACTCTCTTGGCTGAATTTAAGTGTTCACTTGTCGGGGCTTGCATAAACTGAGAAAGTACACCAACAACATAAGACAAATCAGGTCTTGTAATGTTTGCATAGATCAATGATCCTACAATGCTTTTGTATGTTGTTACATCTTCCAATGGTTCTCCATCATTTGAACAAATCTTTGTATTTGTGTCCATGGGTTGAGTGAGTGGTTTGCATTCACTCATTCCAAATCTGAAAAGAACATCCAACAAGTACTTCCTTTGCATCAAGTAGATGCCACTCTTTCCATAAACAACTTCAATTCCTAAAAAATATTTCATCTCTCCAAGATCTGAAATTTTAAACTCCTTACCAAGCTTCCTTTTGATATCTTTAATCCCTATAACATCATTTCCTGTTATGATGAGGTCATCGACGTATATGCAAATATATACCTCTCTATTTTCTTCCTTCTTCATGTACAACGAAGGATCTGCACTACTTGGGTTGTATCCACACTTAGTTAGATACTCTACCAATCTCTGATTCCATGCTCTTGGTGTTTGCTTCAAGCCATAAAGTGCCTTCTTCAACTTGCAAACAAAATTTGGATGGTTTTCATCTTCAAATCCAACCTGTTGACTCATGTATACCTCTTCTTGTAGTTCTCCATTGAGAAAAGCATTTTTGATGTCGAGTTGATATAATGGCCATCTCCTTGAAGCACCAATTGCTATTAAGGTTCTAATAGTTCCCATCTTTGCAACGGGGCTGAAAACTTCATCATAATCTATGCCTTGTGTTTGTTTAAATCCTTTGGCAACTAATCTAGCTTTATATCTAGCTAGTGAACCATCAGCATTCCTCTTTACTTTAAACACCCATTTGTTTGGAACAATCTTCATACCTTCTTTCTTTGGCACTAGCTCCCATGTGTGATTATCTTTGAGAGCTTTGATCTCCTCTTTCATAGCTTGCTTCCATTCCTTTTGTGTGCAAGCTTCTTCATATGTCTCAGGCTCTTTGTCTTTGATAACCTGCATCATGTATGCAAAATGTGTCGCCATAAAACTATCATAACTCAACCTTTGAGTCGGATAACTTGTCCTTGAAGATCTTCTTTCATTGCCTTTAGAAAGTTGCTTCTTTAACCTATTCAACTTTACCATCAGAGTGATTACCTCTTCATATTCTTCTTCACTTGCATCTACCTCACTGTTTGGAGTACCACTTGCTTCTTCAGCTCTACTATGAGCTGAATTTGGAGACAAAGAATGGCTCCCCCTCCATGTTGAACATTCTTCATTTGATGTAGATGCCTCTGGACCTGAAGCCTTTGTGCTTGATTGTTGAACTTCTCTTTGATTTGTTCTGGCATAATCATCACAATCTTCTTCAAGAATCTTTTCCTTTCCTTTATCTTCATACCATGGTCTTAGTTCATCAAAGACCACATCTCACGAGACTCTTAATTCCTTTGTTCTAGGGTTGTAACACTTGTATCCTTTTTGCTCCGTCGAGTAGCCGATGAAAATGCATTTTTCTAACCTTGGTTCCCTCTTTGTTCTAACTTCTTGTGGAATGTGAACAAAGCAAACACATCCAAAAACTTTGAGGTGTGTAAGATCAGGTTTCTTACCGGAATATACCTCTTCTGGATTCAAGTGATGTATTCTCGATGTTGTGCACCTATTCATCAAGTAAATGGCAGTTGTGGTAGCTTCAGCCCAATAGTACAATGGTACCTTCATCTCGTTGAGCATGCATCTTGCAATTTCAGCAATTTGCCTATTTTTCCTCTCAACTACTCCATTTTGTTGTGGTGTATACCTACAAGTGAATTGCCTTTTGATCCCATTCTCTTGTAGAAAATCTGAAAATTCTTTGGAGAAGTATTCTCCTCCACCATCGGACCTTAAGGTTTTGATAGACCTTCTTGTTTCCTTTTCAACTTCAGCTTTGAATCTTTTGAATATAGAAAACACCTCTGATTTTTGCTTCATACAAAACAGCCATACCTTTCTTGAGTGATCATCAATGAAGGTGACAAAAAATCTATTACCATCCATTGATGCCTCTTGGGTTGGTCCCCATACATCCGTGTGTATCAAGTCCAAGACATTTGGAGCCACATAATTGCTCCTCTTGAATGGCTGCCTCGTTTGCTTTCCTAGTTGACAAGCTTCACATAACTCATGTAGTCCAATGCTATTAAATTTTGGAAGACCTCTTACCACTTCATGTTTGCTCATGTCCTTCAACTTTGGAATGTTGATGTGTCCTATTCTTTTGTGCCATAAGTCCAGCTCTGAAATCTTCTTGTTCCCACATTGAATGTACATGACCTTTCCATGTGGATGTTGGACATCCAAAGTGAACATCCTTCCTTCTCTTCTACCTCGAGCAATGACCTTGAAGCCTTCTTTTGGATTCTTTATGAAGCACCCATTCTCATTGAATATAACATGATAACCCTTCTCTACCATTTGTCCTACTGAAATCAAGTTCTTTGAAATTGTAGGAACATGAAGAACATTAGATAGTACCTTTGTTCTGCTTGTATCTCCAAGCCTTATATCTCCAATGTGTTCAATCATGTGTTGAGTATCATCACCTGTTTCAACACATCCTTTTCCACTTGGTACCTGTAGATTAGTGAACAAACTTCCTTGGCATGCCATATGGTTACTACAACCTGAATCAATGTACCATTTTTTGTCATCTTCACAAGAGCTTCTATACTCATGTCTCATTGCAAGTAGTGTGTCCTTGCTTCCTTCACATGATGTGCTTGCATAGTTGCTTTGGTTCCTTTGATTGCCTCCATTTGGTCTTCCATTCTTCAGCCAACAATCACTAGCATAGTGTCCTACTTTACCACAATGATAGCATGTTATACCTTTATGAGAATTGTAGGAGCTTCGGCCTCTTCCTCTACTTTTACCTCGACCTCTTCCTTGTGCGTTGGCATTTGATGCATCCTTGTTGTCTTCTGAATTGTTTTGATTGTAGTTGGAGTGGTTGTGACCTCTTCCTTTGGGACCACCGAAGCTAAGCTCTTCTGTGACAAGATGAGGGATTAGTTGTTCAAAACTTGGATATGCATCTTTCAAGTTAATGGAAGTTATAAAAGGCTTCCATCTTTCATCTTCTCTCAAGCCATTGAGAGTATAACACACAAGATCTCCGTCTTCAACCGTTGTGCCAATAGAAGCTAAAGCATCACTTAGCTCCTTAATATTCAAAGTATATTCAGCTATGGATTGACTCGAACTTTCAACTCATTCTTGAGTTGAAGTTTCCTAGCTTTGGTATTTGTTGAATACATCCTTTCAAGAGCTTCCCAAGCATCCTTAGCTTTCTCTAGATGTTGAATATGACCTACCATGGCATTAGTAATGACTTGTGAAATGAGGAACATGACTCTTCTATTCCTCTCTTCCCATTCTTTTGCTTGCCTCCTTTGGACTTCGGTGGCCATAGCTTGATTGATTTGAGGTTGAGCATCATCGCCGCTCACAATACCCCATAAGCCTTTGCCCATTAGGTAGTTGGTCATTTTAAACCTCCACATGGGATAGTTATCCTTATCCAACTTCTCTACTTGTTGACCCAAGTCAGCCATTGAAGAGTATCAAAGACTTTGAGAGTTACCTCGAATAGTTATAGTCCTTTGCTCTTGCATTTGTGAAGCTCCTTCTTGTTTTGTAGCTCCTCTTTTGCTTTGCTTCACCTCCAGCTCTGTTGATGAAGCTTCAACACCAAGTTTGCTCTGATACCAACTGTGGAGAATGAGTTCTCCTATGCGCAACGGAAATGTGTAGTGAACCACCCTTGTATGTCCAGCACTTGGACAAACATTTGCACCTTAGATAGCTTGCTGCTCTCGACACAAAACTCAAATGGACTTGATACTTTAGTCAATCAAAGTAGACAAAGAGAGCTTTCTAACAAGCTATAAATGACTTAATTTGAACAAGTTTTGATTAGGAAACACAACTATCAAAGATGAACTACCTGTCCACACAGGTATGCTGAAGAACTGAGTTTCACTCTCGGACTGATAGCTCTCTGAATATATATCCTTTGAGAAAGATATTTGGTACAGAGAAAGTAGACACAAATAGCTTTCCTTTCTAAAAATCAAGTAATTTGGATGAGTTTTGATCAGGAAACTCAACTCATCAAGATAGACCACCTGCACACATAAGTACACTGTAAAACTAGACTTTACTCTCTGAAAGATATCTCACAGAATATGAATGATCTGAATGAGATATTTCAGAGAGTGAAATTAGATGCCAAGGGCTTTCCAACAAGACAAAATCATGCAATTTGGATATGTTTTGGTCGGGAAACTAAACCAACCAAAATAGACTACCTATCTACACAGGTATACTGAAAAACTAAACTTCACTCTTTCACTGATATCTCACAAACTACATAAGCTTTCAAAGAGATATTTGATATGCATAAAGTGCACAAGATAAGCTTTCCAATGAAATGCACAAAATGGTTACATATGCACTGAGATATGAGCTTTGCAACAGAGCTGTGTACAAACTGACGTGCGGCTGGAAGGAGTCTAAGGGAAAACCAAAATGACAAAATGGCTAGATCCGACTACTGGGAGCTCTTGCCTCTTTCTCTCCTTGTTTTGAATGTGCTCCCACTTCACTTTTATAACCAATGAGCATGTGAAGAGGTTTGTGCCTTCTTCTTAACTCACCACTTTCTCCACTACATGCTACTAACTACAATGCAAGATATTGTATCTCTTACTCATCATGAATTTTGACTAGACTTTTTCTTTTATTATTTTTTCATTTTTTTCCTCCACTTTTTCTTTATCTTTATATTTGGTAAATTTATCCAAGCATGGCTCATATGAAAATGAGATTGTACATTTATCTTCAACATTTACCTTGCTTACCTCCTCTTCGCCTACCTGTAGCACCTCTTCCTCTTCCTTCATAATTGGCTTGAGAGGTACTAGCTCTTCATCTTGTTTCTTATTTTTAATTTTATCCTTAGCTTTATTCTTATTTGTATAAAGGGCAGAAGATTGTTTACCTCTTGAGTTGTCACCATTTTTGTTGAGCTTTGCTTCATGGGTGAAGAGTTGTCCCATCAAGGTGTTGAGATCAAGTATCTGCATATCCATGTAGAGATCCATTGCAGTGGTGAAGGATTCCTACTTGTCATCAGCTTTAATTCCATTGATGATCTGCCTCACTATGTGCTCTTCCTCTATCTCTTCTCCAATGCTTGCAAGTTGATCTGGAAGATCCTTCATTTTGGTCACATACTTGGCCACTCCTTACTTTGATTGCTTCTTGAGAGTTGTGAATTCCATCCACAATTGATTCTTCCTAGCTCTTGTGTTGGAGGAGAAGTATGATGAGAGAACTTTCCAAGTCTCTTGGGAGGTTTTACAGTTTCTAACATGAGCTAACAAGAAATCAGAGCTTGAGTTTAGTAAATATGACCTTGCAAGAGCATCCTTTGCACACCATGTGGTTATCCTCTCTTGCTCTTCCCTTGTTGGTTGATTCTTGCTCCTAAAGATTGGCATGTCTTCATCTCCTGAGATGTATCCATATAAGCTTCTCCCTTGAAGGTATGCTTGCATCCTTTGGGACCATGCTGAGTAGTTATTCCTGTCCAATTTGTCAATGAAGGATGGAAAACCATCTCCCATCTTGATTGTGTTTGCTCTGATACCACTGTTGGAGGAGATGGTGGATAATCAAATGATAGGATCAAAATAGATAGGTAGGCATGTGACCCAATGCACAAAACTTGTTATTTTGGTTGACACACTTGCTCAGTGTTTTACTCAATTCTCTGAGTACACTAGCAATTAGTAAAATTCCTTTTGGGGAACTTCAATTAGCTTAACATGCTACCAATCATGAGTGGAATCATCTAAAATGATAAACTACATGCAGAGAATTATGTTTAGCAAGTAAAGCAATACCCCCAACTTTTATGCTCCTTGATAGTCACAAACCAGTGACCATTAATCGAATGATATCCAATGATTGCAAGAACAAAATTCAATGAAACTTTGTAGAATCAAATTAGACAGTATGTTAAAGATGTGATGCTTTGAATCATGCATAATGATTCACTACACATAAGAACCATCTCAGACAAGATCACTGTTGTGATAGAGTATGATAGAGATATGAGAGTAGGAAGTAATGAACATGTATTGACTAAATCATGTAAAATTACAAAGTCACTGGCAATAAGGCATTGCTCAATGAGTGTAGCATGAGAGAGCTATGAGGTGAGCTCCTCTTCTCAATGAAGGTACATGGAAATGATCTCAGAACCTCGAGATGCACATAGGATTTCCTTCTCAACTTTTATAGCTTTGCGATGGAGCCAAGCATTTGAATTCAAATTCAAATCCTCACCTAAAAGTAATTCTAAAGTATAGGATTGATTCTCTCTTGACTTTAACTACCAAATGATACGAGATTCCATGCTGCCTAACTCCTCGTGGGTCTACATCACTTTTACAATGAGTAATTAGACTCAAAGTTACAAGAGGTTGTACATATGAAGCTTCTCAAGTGGTATGCTAATACAGCAAGCTTATGTGTATTCATCAAATATGTAGGATTGGGCTTAATTGCACCAAAACTTGGTTGCATGAAGACACCCACTTATGGATGTGGAAGAGAAAAGAGCAACCTTGAGAGATGTAGGTGATAAGGAGAATCCTAGATCAATCCAAGACCCAGCATATGCATCTATGGTTTTCTCTAATGAAGAATTTGAACCCCATGGTTGGGAAAAAATTCTAGCCACCATGGATATAGGGTTCAATGAAGAACAGTGGACTCCCCACTGTGATGAAGATGGCTATGACATTTCAAGTTTCATGATAGAACCAATCACATATGATTCGATTATCGAAGAGTGTGAACCTAATATGAGTAAACCCAAGGAAGAAAGTGATGAAGATGAAGAGTCAATCCTCATGGAGCCTTTTGGTGCTTTAGAGAAAGAGTACCTCTATCTAATATAAGCCAAAACACAGGAGCAAGAAAGACCAAAAGAAGAAGAGAAATTGATAGTGACCAAGAAGAAGCAAAGAGAGAAACCTATAACCAAGCTAGTAGAGGAAGAGAACCCCTTCAAAGTCCCAAAAAACTTCAAGAAATATGAAATAGAAGATCGAAAGGTCATGATATAGATGCCTAATAGAGAAGTTGTCACAAGAGTGGCATGCGACAACAAAGAGAAAACTAAGAAAAATTTTGTGACTATAGAAGACCGTGAAGAACAACGCACATACATAGGACATGATTAAAGCGAGGAAGAAAAAAAGGATTTTATCACATTACTAAGAGAATATAGATATGTGTTTGCATGGAGTTACAAGGGTTTGAAGGGAGTAGACCCAAATATCTGCTCACATAGAATTCCGATGTCTTTAGAAGCAAAACCTTCTAAGAAAAAGCTATACATGTACAATGAAAATTATGTAGCCAAGAGCAAGGAGGAGATAGATCACTTGATAGAAGTGGGATTTATCTATGAGATTGAGCATACTAAATGGGTATCCCTCATTGTGGTAGTGCCCAAAAAGAATGGGAAGCTACATCTGTGCATTAACTTGAAGAAATTTAATGCAACCACCATCAGAGATAGTTATTCGCTTCCCATCCCTAAATTTTTTTTAGAACAAGTAGCAAGCAAGGAAGTATACAACTTTCTTGATGGATTTTTAGGCTACAATCAAGTAGCTATTAGCCAAGAAGACCAACATAAGACAACTTTTGTCATAGAATGGGTTTTTTTTTGAATTTTGTGTGATGCATTTTGAGCTCACCAATGCTCTTGCTACATTCCGAAGGCTGATGTGTCATGTATACAAGGAGTTCTTGTGAAAAAACCTAGAGGTCTATGTTGATGATCTATGTGCTCATTCCAACATCAAACAAACACACATCCCTAAATTAAGATCGATCTTTGACAAGTGTAGAGAATATCATATCTGCTTGAACCCAGAGAAGTGTGTCTTCATGGCCAGGCAAGGCAAGACTTTAGGAAAATAGTGTCAAAGAATGGCATATCAACTCATAAAGATAAGGTTAGAGCCATTGCAAAGCTACCTAGACCAAAAAACTTCAAGTGCAAGCTTTCATGGGACATTGTGGCTACTACCGATGTTTTATCCACATGTATGCAATCATTGCAAAGCCCTTGTACAACCTTCAAACCAACTTTGAGTGGATGGATGAATGCAAAAATGCTTTCAATGAACTTAAGCGATGATTGTGTTCAACACCAATCTTGACTACTCCAAACTAGAATAAGCCATTCCATGTACATGTGGATGCATCCAATTACGCTATATGATGCGTGCTAGCACAAACTATGGGTGATTGCAACATTGAACTTCCAATTGCTAATGCAAGTAGGCAACTGAATTCAGCTGTATCAAATTATACAACTACTAAAAGAGAAGGATTAGGCATGGTCTATGTGGTTGATAAGTTTAGGCATTATTTGATTGCAAATAAGTTTAAATTTTTTACAAGCCATCAAGCATTACTCTACCTGGTGAATAAACCTTGCAATATAGGAAAACTAATGAGATGTTTTCTCTTACTAATGGAATATGATTTCGAGGTAGTTGGGAAAGTTGTTGGCAACACAAATATAATTCTCGGATCCTACTCTTATTCATCACCATTTTTACCTTTTTCTAACTCTTTTTTTAGTTTAATAAGCACTCTTATATATGTGTGTGTGAGTGCCACACTAGTCAATAAGTGAGATTCATTCTCCTTTTAGTTGAGAAATCCTACATAGCTTGGATTTTTCCCATTTTGTATATAAAGAGGTCACTACCTCTCATTTTGGGGGAGCATTCTTGGAGATAATGAGATCATGCTAGTTTGTGGGATGCTTGGAGAGCTCTTGTTGTCTTCTTGATGTGTTTATGTGCTTGTTCTTTCTTGCCTCATGCTTATGACACATTATTTTTTGTTTAATAATGTGATTATGCATGTGATTAAGCTTGTTTGTGTCATTAATGATGATTCATATTATTCAACACATATTTTGTTGTTAATCTCGTGCTAATAGAGCACCATTACATCTGTTGAATGCTTCTATGTGACATTTGGGTCTTGTGATATGCTCCTTGGTTTGACAAATATGACTTATGATGCTACAACATCAATAACTTTTGGCACCGTTGTCGAGGAGCATTCTCTTGTCACTTATGTGATGGTTTATGATGTGCTCTAGCTACTGGCATCGGCTACATGCTTAGATCAATGACATAGAGGCCTTCTTCAATGGTGTTATAGACTATAAATCATGATCCTTGGACCCCAACCATGGATGATTCTCATCGGAATGCTTCAAAATGTACACAAGGAATGCACATAGCAAAAAAGGCTTCAACCATTACTCTGTCGTTAAGCACTAGGAGGTGGGGCATACTATAGATATGGAGATCAACCAACCATTGCAGATTGAGGACAATGAATATCCAAGAGATGAGGATAGTGATCAGATTACTAGCATCATCATGGTCCATCAACATGAAATCAAGAGCGCTTTGTAAACAATGAAAAAATAGGGAATGGCTCTCTGTGCGAAGGGAGAGAGAGAGAGAGAGAGAATAAGAGAGAGAGGGGGAGTGACAACATGGGTCTATTTATATTTTCTCTTTAATTGCACCTACATCTGATGCGAAAGAGTGAGGAGAGGTAATGACTTATAAGCATTGAGCCATGACACATGAGGTGAGGCCCTGTTGAAAGATCGGGAGATATTTTGAGAAAATTCTAAGCTAAATGAGGATCATATACATATATTCCTAATTCATGAACATTCTCATGAGGAAATGTTTCTTGGCGTTTAGTCTTTAAGCTCATCTAAATGCGGTGTTGAAACAATTGAAGGGCTTATGGACAATTTGGAATAATTGCAAGTAATTGTATAAAGAGGAACGGTTACACTTAGGGGGAAGAAAGTAAGCCAATTATGAGCTCTTTTCATATTCATAACGTAAAAAAACATCATAATTTGATTGTTTTTCAATACTGAGAATAGGTGCTCTTTCTAGTTAATGATGTTTTTGACTTCTGTTGTGTTAGATTATTGATCATACTCCGAAAATTATTGTAATGAGTTCTTAAAATGATGGTACTTAAATAGTGTTGTTATTACCATGGACTCAATTTTTTATGGAGTGAATGACTTGAATGATCAACATGAACAACCTCAAGGCAAAAAGGGACATATCACAATCCTAGTTTTTTATCTTGGTCTTATTCCTTGTAGTAATCAAGGAAGTAAAGAATTGCTCTCCTTAAACACGTGTTCTTTAAAGGCCTTTGTGTGCTTACTAGATTGCAATTGTTTGGGTGACTTGGAGGTGCTCCAATAAAATTATCAAACATATATGAATAATACAATGCTGATTTGGATCTCATGATGATGATTAGGGTTCTTGATGAAAATCTATCATGGACCTTACTCCCATTTGGACATGCTCTAATGATATCATTGTTAAGAACTCTTATGTTTAAGACATTGTCAAATACATCCACATTAGAGATTGAATGTTGTGTTGTTTATGTTAGCTCATTCATTTTTTGAAATCCCTATACAAGAACCACACTTCTTCTTAAGGCATATGTGGATGAAATGTATCTTTTCTCCATGAACATAACATATGCCCCTCCAAATTTGAGTATACCATATGTATATATTGTAATAATTCTTTTTTATTCTTGTTAGAAAAACCACCATTAGGACTTATTTATACATCTCAAAAACATTCAAAAAACACACAAAACCAAAAACAAATTCTAAAAAAACATTCAAAATAATCAAAACATTATTTCATCTAAGATGGGGAAAAAGAAAGCTAAAAAGAGAATGAAAGCGGGAAAGACGAAAACAAAAGCGGAGGAAAAAGAGAACTTGGAAATTTATAGAGAAGCAGATGCAATAACACCACCTAAACAAAAATCAAATGGAATTGAAGTTGAGATATTGCAACTTATATTGTGGATGCTCAATTAAGAAATTGTTCTAAGATGTTTTATGCCGCAATTCACCTAAAAAATGAATGGAACTCTGTGAGCGTTGATATGGTGCCCTTGATTAGTGAACACATTCTTCCTATAAATTATGATTTTTTGCATTGTTTGGGCGAAAAAAAGTGTGGTTTTAAATGAAGTATGCTCTAGGGAAATGTTCTATGTTTTGGATTGTATGAATGAAGATGTCATGTTAGGTTCCTTATGGCTCACAAAATATAGGGAAGAGGAAAGAGCCTTCATTTATGAAAATTTTGAATCCCTTCTTATTCATGATGTATTTGATGATCCTAATAAGCATCCTCATTGTAACCAATGTGATCATGAGCATTTATTTGTTGATTGTCCATATCATCCACATAAACTCTCCCACATAAGTGAAAGCAACATCCATAATGATCCGCATATTGAAGTAAAACAAATTGCTCATCTCATTTTGATTTACTTGAGTCACATAAATGTTCGAAGAAGGGATCAATTGAGGACTTCAAGATCCTGGAGGATGTGGAAGGGCCCTCCTTTCCTCTAAGTTTGGAATCTTTTCACGAATCCATGAGCAAGGATGGTCTAGAAATATGGCATAACTTTGGCATCTTTGGCTTTCATGGCACCCCTGGCCCCCTTGGTGACCATTGACTATGTGAAAAGAGGAATAGCAATAAGATGTCTCTCATCTAGCAAGGAGGAGATTCAACCTTGGCGACCATTGGCTATGTGCAAACACTCTTTAATTGAGGAATAGCAATAAGGATTCTCTCATGTACCAAGGAGGGGATTTGAAACCACAACCTCATATTCACAAGTCAAGTGTTTTACCACTATGCCATTCACTTGTTTTTTCATGCTACTCATTTGTACTTAGATTTAACATAACTTTCATCTTTCTTACTTTTTTCAAATCCCAAGAACCACTTTCTTTGTGGTGGACCAGGGTACATCCCGTCGTAGGGTACATCTCATTAGGCTATAGCCTCATAGGATACATCCCCTCAGGGCACATCTCATCAACATATAGCCTAGCATGGTCCATCACAATACATCAAGGTAATGCTTGTTAAGATTTTTCCTCTTTGTTTGATGTATCCTCAATGCAACCTCCCAATTTTACAAGAGGACCTTCCAATACCGAATCTTAGTAGATCCATAAGACTCCATTGAATCCTCATTATCATCAGTTAATTTCTGCATATCATTCATAATTACAATAGTTTAACTCCTCCCATATGCACTTCCATGCATGTGTTTTTACATGGAACATGCGTATTTTTGTTCAATGATGGGACATGTGACTGGCCATTCATGTTTATTTTATTTATATCAATTGAGATCAGTTGCTTTCTCAATTTTGGGGCATGTTATCACTTATGCAATGTTGATGGAATGTTGAAGTTTGGACTCTATTTTATTGAGATTTTAATATGCTTGTGTTTGGATATAGCAATTGAATGTTTGTATGAGCTTGGATGGGCATGGACATTTCGGATGTGTCTGGACATAAATAAGAGAAATTCTATTTTCTATATATTTTATAAATAATGACCCACGTATAGGGTTGTTTCTAGAAATTCATAAAACTAGTGGTTCAGAAAAGGATCACTGTAGATCATGATTTTTGTAAATAAAAGATATGGCTCTCTATAAAAGAGAGCAACTTTTTCCTTTCACATCTAATTTTTGAAGCACTACTCTCATTGCAATCTCTATTTTGGATGTTATAAAAAACCTATAAATACACAAACTCTATAGACTTGTCCAATAGAGTGTGTGGGGGGAGATTGTACCCAATATTGTGTATTGTCTTGTCTATTGTGCAACTCTATTTGTGGGTGTTTTAGATTTCATACTCTATGTGTACACGTGTTCATAAGATCTTGCAATAGTACATGGTTGCAAGTTTATTTACTAGACCCATAACATTGAGAATTCACATCCCTCCAAGCTCCTTAGGGCATGTGTAGATGTTCAATCTTTGGTGTGTGTCCTTTGTTGGGCCCTCCCATCCATAAGAAATTCCTACATGATTTCTCCATCTTTTTCACTTCTTTTCATTAAGTCTCCAACATTAGGGAAACAGATACCTAAGAGAATCATGAATGTATAGGTCATAATATCTTTCCTAACCACATTCAAATACATGTGCTTCCAATACTCGAGCTTATTCTCTAACTTTTTTAGCACCAAAGTCACCTCTAGTTCATCAAAACATTAAATCCTAGGCACATGCCTAGCAATGTGAAGATTTTCCCAAAGGAAATCTTACTACATATTTGATCCTTTATGAACTTGGGGAGGGAGTGTTGGACAACAATGTCAAAATGCTCAAATTTGCCAAAAGTTTCAAAAACCCTAAATTTTGTTACTTAGTTAAAATTTGGTCAAATATGGTGAAAAGATTTTATTGGCTCAATCGGAAGTACTCTTAAGAACTTTCTAATGATATATAACACTTCACCATTTGGCATCAAAAAGTCAACAAAAATTCATGCCCTAATTCTTTCTTTGCAAGAAAAAACTTATGTCTTAATAGATTTTTCACAATTTTTCATCCTTCTCATGTTGATTTTCATGGGAACTTTCAAATCCTCTATGAAGAGGACCTAAGGAGCATCATAAATCATCAATTCTTGAAGCACTCAAGACATAAGCTCTAGGTTTAAGAGTTAGGAATTTCGGAGGTGTATATGAAAATTTGGAGGAGTTTTTTTGGTAGCTTCCCTTTGTTCTTCTTCACACTACCAGGTGTGCTTACATAGTTTGGAGAGTTGTAGCACCCAATTTAGGGTTTCTTCACATGTTGCTTCTATATCAGGTGCTTATCTACCACTTCATCGTTGCTATTCAACATCAAAGAAGACCTACTTTCAAAATTAGGGTTTTCTTTAATAACTCTTTTAAACAATTAATTTCCTTATTTTTCATATATTCACTCATATAATGCCTCTTAGACACTCTCACACTAATTTTTGTACCTAGAGCCTTAAAATTCAGCCTAAATTCAGATTTTGTATCATACACACATTGTATATTGTCATTTTGCATTATTTAGTGTGTGTGTGTGTGTGTAGTAGCACTAAGCTATGGCACTTTTATAATCTTCTCATTATCTCTCCATATTTTTATTTATCTCTCTTGCTTAAATGTGTTAAGGTCAAGTGTTGGAAAGATCTTGAATTAACATGTGATTATTGTTTGAGCCTACAACAGTTCCAACATTTGGTATCATAGGTAGTTGACATAGACCCTTGTATACAAGTTGAGTGACTATAGAGATAGATTGGAACAAGAAAAAAAAACTTGATGGAATGTCTAACTATCCAATATGGATTTTTATGATGATGAATTTGCAAGTTTCCAAAGACTTTTGGAATATTTTAATGGCAAGTATCCTAGGCCAAGAAAAGTAGAGTAAGATGTTGCTTCTCCATCAAAGAAGGTTGTTATCCCAATTTTTTCTGAGTAGGTTGAAGAGGAAGAGGGGAGATTACATCAAAATCCATAGACAAGGGGCTATAGATGCATATTCAACCTATAGAAGAGCAATCTAGATGGAATTCTAGAGATGCAAAAGCACTCTCATTTATTGCTATGGGATTCAAGAGGCATATCATTCCATATATCAATTCATGTAGAACCTCTTATCATGATTGGTTAGAATTAGAAAAGAAACCTTGCTAGGAAATCTCATCTCAAGAGACAGTTATCCAACACAAGGATGAAAGTTGGTGAGTCATTTAGTATCATGTTTTGAAGCTTAAGGAATTACAAGATCACTTGCTTAATACATGATGATGATATGGTGAATACCCTCATAATTTCACTTCCATCTGCATAATGTTCATTTGTTACTTCTCTTTCTCTCTCTACAAGATATCGAGAAATATCATTTGAAGATTTTTATTTCCTGTTACTTCAAGATGAAAACCAATAGAAGATTATGGAAGAGAATGATGAAGTTATGTTTTCATCGTCCAAAGGAAAGTACAAGAATGAGACAACAAAGAAGGAGAAGAAGAGTCAGCAAAACAAAAAGGAAAGTAATTCTTCTACTTCTAAGTCTTCATCATGTTGGAGAAGTTAACCTAAACTCAAGAGCAAGAACGAATTTCACAAATTCTAATGTTCTTTATGTTCCAAAAATGAAGAATAATTTTTTGTTCATTTCTACTTTCTTATTAGATGGCTATAAAGTAATTTGTAAGAAAGTTTCGTGCTAGATCCTCACACCAAATGAGGAGCATTGTCTTTTACAAGGTGAAACATAAGTGGAATGTTTTTTTATCCGAAATTATTCATGCTAATATTGCTAGGTTTTCTACACCTAAGGAAAACATGAAGTTATGGCATGCTAGCTGCACAGTTCTCAAGCCCCATCAGAGATCAAGGTATGGTGGAGATTCTATAGAGGGTATGTGTGTAGAATCAAAATGAAAAGAAGAGTGTACTCACAAAATAAAAGAGTATGAGATACTCAAAGTGAATAGACCAAGAAATGGGTAAACTCACATGGATTAGAAATGAGCTTACCAAGAGCATCAAGTAGGCTCTACAATCTTCTAACCAATTACAAAGTGGGGAAGAGACCCTCCTTATATAGAGTTGGAGGAGGCCTCCCAAAGTACATCATATGTGCGATCATTCCCCCTAAAGGAGAATGAATACAATGGTAGAAGAAAATGTCTAGGTAACCAAATACAATGAGATACAATTAAAATTATATGAAAAAGTGTGTCCTAGAAAAAAAATGGAGATGCAATCATGTGGATACAAATGTAAATGAGATAGAAGAACTCATTTCATCAATGCCCCTTGCGGCTCCATTTTGGAGAAGTTGAATGTTGCAAAGGTCCACCAAGCACTGGAGCAAAACTAGAGGTAAAGCCTTCGAATGTTGCAGAGGTCTTTCAAGCACTAGAGTGGAATTTGAGGTAAATCCCTTGTGAACATGTCCACTAGGTTCTCTTGAGATGTAGACTACTCTAGACTAATCTCGTCTGATACAAACTTCTCATATATGAAATGGTATTGGAACTTAATGTGCTTGGTCCGAGTGTGGAATATTGGATTCTTAGTGATGGCCAAGGCTAATTGGTTGTTAGTATGGATGCATGTCAAAGTATCTTGCAAAATAACATTATCAGATAATAAACATCAAAGCCAAATGGTCTCACATGTTGCAAAGGTGGATGCTCAGTACTCAGCCTTGCTGGATGATAGAGAAATTGTGGGTTGCTTCTTACTAGCCCAATAGATAGCTCCTAAGACAAGCAAGAATATTTATTTAGAGGTGTGCAATCCAGAATGAGGATCACTAACCCAATCTAAATCTAAATATCCTGTGGTATTGATGCCCCCTCTATACCAAAGACCATGATTTCAGGTGAGGGCAAGGCATTGAAGTACTCTTTGAGCAACATCCCAATGTTTCTGATGAGGTTGATGTGCACATTGATTGAGTATGTCGATTGCATAGGCCATATATGGTTTAGTGTTGGATAGCTAAAGTAAAGAGCCAACAAGTTGTCGATAAGCATGTACATCCACTAGTGATGATGAGTCATCCTTTATGAACTTGATGTTTGGATCAAATGGTGTATATATTGAGTGACACTAGTCCATGTTATACCTTGAAAGAAGATCATGGTTGTACTTCTTCTAGGATAGGAAAATACCTTCTTTCATGTGTCAAACTTCCATGGTTAATAAGTAGACTAATTCTTTGAACTAAGAAAATATGTATGCCTTAAACTTGAGAAGATAGACCCATATATTGTTGTGGTTAACTCGCTTTGATACCACTGATGGATGACGACACGGCAAAGGCTCAAACCTTGTCAAGCCTACGGAATTCACCGTGCCACCGAAAAGATACTAAGCTAGAGCGATATTAGAACACCTCCATAATCAACAGTAGCTTAGCAGATTACTGCCACTCAACCATATAAGACTGTATTTTGAATTCACTGAAATTCAAACGGAACTTCACCGGACTGTCACCAGACTAACACTGTAATTATACCGGAATCTTACCGGAATCAACCGCAATTCTATTTGTGATTACTTCAAGTGAATATACATGAAGTAAGGAAGTGATGCGTGAACTTCCTTCATTGAATGAACACTTTCTGAAGTTTTAGAAAAAAAACTTCACCAGTTCAGAATGTCTCTTTTCGGTCAGACTTTGTACTGTGTATACATATCCATTTCACTGAAATCTTTGATGAACTGATAGTAGAGATGTCTAGCTACAAGATAAGCTATCTCTCATACAAAACTTTAATTTATTCTGCGAGATATACTTCGTTGTTCTACCGGAAAACACGTCTACTGAAAAAACTGTAACTGACCGAAAATGTGTTTACTGAGACAACTGTAATTGACCGAAACTGCGTTTACTGAAAGAACTGCAACTGTTAACTAACTTTATACCATAACAAGAAAATACTCAGATTTCTTCACATACAAAGAATGCGTGCAAAAACCTTCCACATGAACATGTGTTTTCTATTAGAGAAGATGTGTACAAAACTAGCTTGGTCTCTTCTTGCTCAAGCTATAGAAACTCTCCTACACTGAGTAGTTTCTTCTTACCATCTCTCTCAGATGAATACCTGACATTTCAGGTTTCCATTATTCATCTTTACATACGCGATCTCTGGCGTCTTCTAAACCTATTCTTGATTTCTATATGCGCTCTATTCAAAACGACGCGCTCTACTCACGCACTTTCTTACTCGCACTCGCTTGCACACACTTTTCCTGTTCTCGTCTCTCTTTATATACAGTTTTGATCGGGTGTAACAACTCTAACAAACTTTAATTCTGGAAGTTTCTACGCTGTACATTACGGTCGTGAATTTGTCCCTTCACTAAGGCTTTGTTTTTTTTTTTCTGAATACTTTGATTCTACTAGTCCTTTATATCCGGATTCTGTTGATGATAGAGCCACTGTGTGTTGTTTCTTCGAACACCATCTCACTAGCTTATCTCCTAGGTATATCATGTACCCATGTGTTGATCTTCTGTCATCTTGACTTCCTGCCCAGTCTGAGTCACTGAATGCTCTCAGCTTTATATCTGACGTAAAAGGATAATATAATCCTTCCTTTATAGTTCTTTTGATATATCTAAGAACTCGTTGTCCTGCAACCCAATGTTGATCTTTCGGACAATGCATGAACTGTGAGAGAACTCCCACTGCATAACTAAGATCCGGTCGTGTTAGTGTAGCGTAAATTAGACTTCCCACTAACGACTGATACTTTCTCATATCTTTAAACTCTGCTCCACTATATTTGCTGAGTTTATGATTTACTTCAAGCGGTGTTGAAGCTTCTCTGCAATTCTCCATATTAAACTTCTTCAGTAAGTTTAGGAGATACCTTTCTTGCGAAACATATACACCATGATCTGTGTATGTGATTTCCATTCCAAGAAAGTATGATAACTTTCCTAGATCACTGATCTTAAACTCCTTTTCAAGCAATCTCTTTACTTCTTCAATTCCTTCATCTGACGTACCTGTGATTATAATGTCATCTACATAAATACAAATGTAGATCATACCTTCTTCTGTTCTTTTGATGAGTAGACTTGCATCTGCCTTTGAACTTTGGTATCCAAGTTCATTGAGATATTTCACAAGTCTGTAATTCCAAGCTCTTGGAGCTTGCTTCAGTCCGTAAAGTGCTTTTCTTAATCTACAAACAAAATTTGGGTATCTGGTACTTACAAACCCTTCAGGTTGTTCCATATAGACTTCATCTGATATATATCCATTCAGAAATGCATTCTTGATATCCAGCTGACTTAGCTTCCATCCTTTTGATGCTGCTATAGCAATCACTGTCCTTATGGTTGACATCCTTGCCACCGGACTAAACGTCTCATCCTAATCTATGCCATGCATTTGAGCATAGCCCTTGATAACCAGTCTAGCTTTGTATCTGGCTATCCTTCCATCTGCAAGTTTCTTAACTTTGAAAAACCATTTATTTCCAATCACTTTCTTACCATTTGGTTTAGGAACAAGTTCCCATGTCTTGTTCTCCTCCAGTGCGCTGAACTCTTCTTCCACTGCTTCTTCCCATTGCTTCTTGCCTTTAGCTTCATCATAGTTCTGAGGTTCTTCATCATCTTTGACCATATATGCATAATTTTTCTGAGTTATATACGAAGTATCATAGGAATACCTTTCTAGTTGTCTTCTAGTCCTGCTTGACCTTCTTGGTTCACATTCTTCATAAGTGTCTGAATACACTTCCTCATCAAGTATAGGAATTTCTTCATTCCTTCTTGTTACTCCATTTTTGGACGTACTTGCTTGCATATAGTCTTCATCTCTATTCACCTACACAATTGATTTCCCTTTCTCTTTTCTTCTTACCTCTTCTTCGAATTCTTCCGTTGTATGACTTTGATCTGCATACCAGCTTTTCTGTTCATCAAATGTAACATCTCTGGAAACAATAAACTGTTTTGTTAGAGGACTCCATAACCTGTAGCCCATCTGCTTTTCATCATATCCGACGAACACATATTTCTCTACTTTTGGTTCAAGCTTATGTCTGAGTTGTGATGGTACATAAGCATAAGCTACTGATCCAAACACTTTGCAATGATCAAGTGTTGGTTTCTTTCCCCACCAAGCTTCATAAGGGGTCATTCCATCTAAAGCTATACATGGTAATCTGTTTACCAAGTATGTAGCTGTATTTACAGCTTTAGCCCAAAGATAATTTGGACAATCCTTTTCTTTGAGCATAGCTCGTGCAAACTCAATTAGAGTTCGGTTTCTTCTTTCTGCTACACCATTTTTTTGTGGTGTATACCTGCAGGCTATTTCTCTCTTAATACCTGCAGTCCAAAGATAGTCATTGAACTCTCGGGAGAAGTATTCTCCCCCTCCATCAGATCTTACTCTCTTAAGCTTTCGACCTGTGAGTCTTTCAGCATATGCATGAAAATGCTTGAAGGTTTCAAATACTTATGATCTTTCCTTCAAGACATATAACATTATCCATCTTGTAGTGTCATCAATGAATAAAACATAGTACCTTGAGCCACTGATTGATCCTTCTTTTGTTGGACCCCATACATCTGTATGAATGAGTTCAAGTACTCCATCATGTTTGAATCCTTTTTTCTGGAAAGGTAACATGTGGGCTTTTCCCATCTGACATGCTTTGCACTTCTGAATCATATGTTGGTTCTGTATATTCGGTAATCCCAGTACTGACTGATTTGAAATCATAGCTTTTATTCCTCTCTCATTAAAATGACCTAATCTCTTATGCCAGAGATCAAGTTCTATAATCACCTTTTCACCATGTGTGAGCAACGCTTGACCAATGTTCCCTTGTACTCTTAAAGTAAAGAGTCTACCTTCTTTCTTACCAGAGACGATCTAGTGATATCCATTCTCGGGATCTTCTACAAATACTCCTTCATTTGTAAATCTGACCTGAAAGCCTTTCTCAACTATCTGTCCTACGCTAATCAAATTTTTTGGTATTGTCGGAACATACAAAACATTGGTTAGCAAATCTGCTCCACTCTTACATTTCACTTTTCCAATTGAATGTACACTATGTCGCGTATTGTCACCTGTTTGAACAGTATGATTGGAACTACCTCTTTCCAATTCTGACATCAGTTCTATATTTCTTGACAAATGATTAGAACATCCAGAATCAATGTAAAATACCTTTAGATCTTCGTTATCTAATGTGCCGATTGAGTTCATCATCAATGATGTATGACTTTCATTCTGTGGGTCATTTGCGTAGTTGTTGTAGGTGGTGTTGTAGGACTGATTTTGTCCCCAACTTCTTGCTCCACCTCTACCATAGCCTCCTCTTTGATTCTGTCTACCTCTTCGAAAATTACTCTGATATCTTCCGCTTCTACCTCTGCTATTGCTATTCTAATTTTGATTTGATCCTTGTTGATTGTGCCAACAATCATGAGCCAGATGATTGCTTAATCCACAAATCCAGCACGCCTTCTTGTTGATATTCTGACTACCTCTTCCTCTTCCAAAACCTCTTGCTCTTCCTCTGCCGGTGCCTTTACCTCTTGCATAATAAGCCTGAGAACTCGACTCTTCTTCATCTTTTGACTTACCTTTGTCTCCTTTCTTCTTGTTCTTCATGTACATTGTAGAACTTTTTCCTTTATCTGCATCTCCTTTCAGGTCTTGCTCATATGTGAGCATCAACCCAAGCAGCTGATTTAAATCTGGTACAAAATGATTTAAAGAAAGTTCAGTTGAGAGTACGAAAGGTTTCCACCTTTCATCTCCTCTCAAACCTGTGAGCAGTTGCGCTATCAATCTGTGATCTTCGATATCTTCATTTATGGATCCAAGACTATCTGCTAGATCCTTCATCTTAGTAACATAGTCACTAATGCTTTGATTCGACTTCTTTTTGAATGTTGTGAATTCGGACCATAAGCTAGCCTTCCTAGCTTTCGTACTATTTTGGAAATGATCTTCCAACGCACTCCATATGTCCTCCGCTTTCTCCAGACCTCTAATGTGCGGTAGTAGATGGTCTGTAATGGTATTATAAATGTAAGCTCTTGCCGTTGCATCTTTCTTCTGCCACATCTTCAAGGTTTCTAATTCTTCTTCCTTTGGTTGTCTAATGTCTTCAAAGGTCGGCTTCTTTTCTTCTCCGGTCACATACATCATTAAGTCCTTACTCATAAGTAAGGCTTCCATGCGCATTACCCAAGCGGGATAATTATCTCTGTCCAATTTGTCAATTGAAACATGATATGCCATTATCTTCTTGTTTCTGTTACTTCCGATGAGTGTAATGTTAAAGGGTTTTACCTTTTACAAACCTTTACTCTTGAGATTGACTTCGGAACGTTTCTTGATGCCGTTTGTTAGCTTTCGCCTTCCTTTATGAAGGTTCTTCGAATTCTCTTGTATCTTCACTTCTGTTTGCTCTTTGAGAATCTTTCTGTTCTTCAGAATCCTTTTGGCTCTGATATCAATTCTTGGATCTCATGGCTCTGATACCACTTGTTGTGGTTAACTCACTCTGATACCACTGATGGATGATGACACGGCAAAGGCTCAAACCTTGTCAAGCCTGCGGAATTCACCGCGCCATCGAAAAGATACTAAGCTAGAGCGATATTAGAACACCTCCATAATCAACAGTAGCTTAGCAAGATTACTGCCACTCAACCATATAAGACTGTATTTTGAATTCACTGAAATTCAAACACAACTTCACCGAACTGTCACCAGACTGACACCATAATTATACCGGAATCTTACCGGAATCAACCGCAATTCTATTTGTGATTACTTCAAGTGAATATACATGAAGTAAGGAAGTGATGCGTGAACTTCCTTCACTGAATGAACATTTTCTGAAGTTTTAGAAAAAAAACTTCACCGGTTCAGAATGTCTCTTTTCGGTCAGACTTTGTACTGTGTATACATATCCATTTCACCGAAATCTTTGATGAACTGATAGTAGAGATGTCTAGCTACAAGATAAGCTATGTCTCATACAAAACTTTAATTTATTCTGCGAGATATACTTCGTTGTTCTACCGGAAAACACGTTTACTGAAAAAATTGTAACTAACCGAAAATGCGTTTACTGAGACAACTGTAATTGACCGAAACTGCGTTTACTGAGAGAACTACAACTGTTAACTAACTTTATACCGTAACAAGAAAATACTCAGATTTCTTCACATACGAAGAATGCGTGCAAAAACCTTCCACATGAACATGTGCTTTCTATTAGAGAAGATGTGTACAAAACTGGCTTGGCCTCTTCTTGCTCAAGCTATAGAAACTCTCCTATACTGAGTAGTTTCTTCTTACCATCTCTCTCAAATGAATACCTGACATTTCAGGTTTCTGTTATTCATCTTTACATACGCGATCTCTAGCGTCTTCTAAACCTATTCTTGATTTCTATATGCGCTCTATTCAAAACGACGTGCTCTAGTCACGCACTTTCTTACTCACACTCGCTCGCACACACTTTTCCTGTTCTCGTCTCTCTTTATATACAGTTTTGATCCGGTGTAACAACTCTAACAAACTTTAATTCTGGAATTTTCTACATTGTACATTATGGTCGTGAATTTGTCCCTTCACTAAGGCTTTGTTTTTTTTTTCTGAATACTTTGATTCTGCTTCTCTTTATCTTTCTTTGTCTTTATGTATGTCTGTATGTCAAATTCATGAGTGATTCTTCAACATATATGTCTCGTACGATCATTTACTATGAGAAATAACTAGAATGATTCACTAAGTGATGGGGTATCCATTGGTGCACAAAGATCCATGTGGACTAGGGCTAGAGGGTTCCTTGCTCGGATGGAAGCCTCTTTGGGAACAGGAGCCATTTGTTATACTTCTCCAAGCTTGGGTAATCCCTTAAGCAATTGAGATGTTGAGATCTTGGTTAAGTAGGATGTGTGTCCATAGCATTGGTTCCAAAGGGTGGAAATTGATTCCTTAGTGAGAAATTAGGAAAGCTTGTATAAGCCTTTATCCTCGATGCCTTGTGCAATGATGTCCTTAGTGCTAGGATCAATCACTTTCATTGATGTGTTGTCAAAGAGTAATTGTTTGTTATGATCAGTAATTGCTTTGATAGAGAGAGGATTCATGCATAATTTTGGTACAAAAAGTATGTTCGATAAGGCTTCGCATTCCCCTTTGTGATTTTTAATTTGTACTTTGCTTTTACCTGCAATTGGAAGACTTGTTATTTCCTAAGTATAGTTTTCCTTTGTGGTCTTCTAACTCCTAAAATGATCCACTATATTTTCACATGTGAGAGGTTGAAACACTATCAAATACCCATTCCTATGAGGAGCTAGAAGTGATTAGAGCACTTGCCTTTGTTGAAATAAAGAGATATTCACTTGAACACTGAGACCTATGTTGAGAGCACTTAACTTGATTCTCGGAAGTAGAGGCTTTAGAATTATGCTTCTTCTTATAATAGAACTTCTCGATATGCCCTAATTTTCCACAATAGCTTCATGTAAACTTCTTGGATGAGTTTCTAGAGCCTTGCTTAAGATCATTGCTAAAACGATTACTAGAGTTCTTAGCCTGTCAAAGGGGCCTCTAGCTTTCATGGCTACTTCTTGTGATGTCAAAGACTTTGCTTGTGATTCATGGAGGAGAAACACTCTTCACACTTCTTCCTAGGTTGAAACTTGGCCTCGATTGTAAAGTGTTGTTACAAAAGCCTCATAGGACTTAGGAAGCTTGTTTAAAATCCTAATAGTCATATCTTCTCTTGATACATGTCTGCCACACAACACGAGTTTGCATTGGTAATCTTTGAAAGTGGCAATGACCTTGGTGATGGAATCCTAGGTCCTAATGAAGAGGTTATGGAACTTTGCTTCTAAGGCATAAATTCTAGAGGGAGTCTTATCCTCTAGAGATCCTAAAGTATTTTCCAAGTCTCATGGGAAATTTTTCAAGAACTAATATGTACTTTAGTTAACTCATCATAGGCTAGCAATAGTTATCCTGGGCTTGCTTATCTTTTGCATTCCAAACATTCCATGCGGATAATTCATTATCCTTATCGAGCTCATGTTCTGTAGCATCTACTACATATAATAGGTTGTTTATAAGTAAGCCCTAATTGTGTCCTTCCATGAATTGTAGTTCATGCTATTCAACCTCTCATCCTTGGGCATGAACATAGATGTAAAGGAGGGCAAGTACAACATATTTGAAGACTTCATGATTGAAAGGGTAGACATTGTAGCCCTTGAAGTCGATAAAACATCAAAAATGATTCACCACACTTGCAATGATAGATTCAAAACAAAATTTTGAGATGGGGTGGGAGAACGGGCTTAGAGTAGCCATTTTGGACATGTTGACACCTTTGGAGCGCTTAGAATATCCCAAAATGCACTGAGAGAGACACTCTTTTGAGGATTAGAATAGCCTCCCAAAGCAAACACACATAGTAGTCGCTTCTTATTATTCCTTGAGTCATAAAATGTAGGGTACTTAATGCCAAGGTGTGTCCAAAATAAAGTAAGGGTTACAAGAGATGAGTTGGTGTAGCTAAAACCTGCTTCACACCTGCTATAAGTGATGGCTGGAGAGTGTTGTGGGCCTCCTTAGCTAGCTAATAAGTATAAATGATCATATATGTTGCTTGGAAGATGATGCACAAATGATAGGATCAAAACAGATAGGTTTGTATATAATGTGATGCATAAAACTTGCTATTTTGGTTGAGACACCTGCTCAATGTTTCACTTAATTCTCTGTGTACAGCAGCAATTAGAAAAATTCCTTTTGGGAATTTTAATTAGCTAAACAAGCTACCATTCATGAGTGGAATCATCTAAAATGATGAACCATGTACAGAGAATTATTTTTAACAAGTATGCAGACACTCCTCACTTTTATGGGCATACACAATCACAAACCCATGAGTAAACTTTGATTAATATCTGACGATTGGGTGAACCAAATTAGATGAAACTTTGTGAGATCAAAACAACCAGTATGCAGAATATATCATACTTTGAATCATGCAAAATGATTCACTACACAGTGAGAACTAGCTCAGACAAGATCACTGTTGTGATGGAGTATGACAAAGATATGAGAGTAGGAAGTAATGAATATGTATTGACTAAATCATGTAAGATTACAAAGTCATTGGCAATTAGGCATTGCACAATGATGGTAGAATGAGAGAGCTATAAAGTAAGATCCTCTTCTCAGTGAAGGTACATGGAAATGATCTCTGATCCTCTCGAGATTACATGCAGGATTTGCTTTCCAAGTTTTATAGCTTTATGTTGGAGCCAACCATTTGAATTCAAATT
Organism: Ceratopteris richardii; assembly: GCA_020310875.1. Lineage (NCBI taxonomy): Eukaryota > Viridiplantae > Streptophyta > Polypodiopsida > Polypodiales > Pteridaceae > Ceratopteris > Ceratopteris richardii. Next base: position 136,538,391 of record CM035426.1, on the reverse strand, counting down.
CGAATCCTCACCTAAAAGTGATCCTAAAGTATAGGATTGATTCTTACAATCAAGAAGTTCTTAGCTATGGTTGAAGATGAAAGTCAATCTAAAATTTAGATTTGAGAAGTGATAGATGAGAAGAGTATTTGTCAAAATACTTCAAAGTATTTTCTTGAAGACAAGGAATCTGTCATCAACTCACTATTGCATTTACTCCAGAACATAATGGTCTTGCAAAGAGAAAGAATAGGAAACTTATTGAAATGATGTGTAGTCCTAATATATCTCAGTAATGATGTGTGTGAACAACTTAGGACCACCAGGGCACTTTTTTCCTCTTTACGATTTTTTTCCCATGGCTTGTATATATGCGTGTAACCCTAAAGGGACACCTATCTTTGTACATTTTTTATTTGGTAATACATTATGTATTGTGTTTTTCTCCAAGTTTCTTCTTCTTCATTGTGCTAGTCATGTGGTTCTGTAGACCTTGAACTCCAACAATTGGTATCATAACAAATCATTGCTTCATCTACGGTGTCATCGACATCCCTATAATGACAATGATAGAATCCCACAAATATTGGTGAGCATACTCGGGGCAATTAGGAGTTCAAAACAGCTTCACTATCTGGCATCAAAATTTTGATGAGCTCGTTTGAGCCTCTGAATGCACTATCATAATGACTATGCAGACAATTTTTCCCTTTTGTGTCAAATATATATATATATATATATATATATATATATATATATATATATATATATATATATATATATATATATATATATATATATATATATATATATATATATATATATATATATATATATATTATATATATATATATATATATATATATATATATATATATATATATATATATATATATATATATATATATAGGTTTTGGTTTGCCAGTACAAGTGCCTCAAAGTTTGCAACAAATTTAAAGAGCTCGATAAGGTGTTTATGTTCAATATTTTTAGATACAATCAACTTTTTGCATCAGGGTATTTAATCAATGGCCATGATTGAAAGCAATGATGTATTTTGTATATTGGTTGTTGAAGATAAGTTGGATGGTACTAATTATCCATTGTAGGCATATATCATGTGTCATGTATTAGTAGCAAAAGGGTTGTGGAATATTGTGCAAGGTGTTGAAAAGTGTCCCACTACACTTGCAAATATAGTTATTGAAGGTGATGCAGATGGCATTGAAGATGATGATCTTCAAATTCTTGTTTGTGTTGTGGTTCCTATTGCACCTACTATAAAGGAACTTTGGTGGGATGGCAAGATTCTTAGGCATATGCATTGATATCTTTGTCTATCAAATATGCCATTATCCCTCACATTTGCTCTTGCAAGGTAGCAAAAAATGCTTGGGATAGACTTACAACTTTATACCATGCAAGAAATGAGGCTCATGTTTCTTACCTTCGAAAATAGATGGAGAGTGAGCACATGAATGAAGGAGATTTTATGGATAATTTTCTGACAAAGATCAAAGATGTGAAGGATCAATTGATTTTTGTTGATGAAGTCTTGCAAGATATTTCATTTGTGCATGATGTTCTTAACGATCTTCCAGATTCATATCAAATTTTTGCTTGTACTCTTTGATTGATAATGAAAGGCAATCCAAATGCCTTAATATTTGAGGAGTTAATCTCTATTTTATTGCAAGAAGATCAGTTCAAGCAGAACAAGTCGATCCTGTGTGTTGCATATCAAGCTTTCTTAGCTAGTCAAAAGGGCAAAGGTAAATGGGGTTCATCTACTAGTAAGCAAAAATCTGCTAATGTTGCATAGTCAATGAAGGAAGACAAAGATGAGAAGAAAACAGAAAAGCAAAAATAGTTTTGCAAATATTGTAAGGGAAATTATCATGTCATAAAGAGTTTTCCAAAACTGGCTACAAAAGAGGCAAAGAAGAAAGAGGCTTGAATGGTTGTTGCAAAGGCCTCTACACCTAAAATAGTCTTCAAATCTTGGTCAGAATGAAGAATGGATGTTTATTATTGTTTGCAATGATGGCTCATCTTCTCATGAGCAATATGTCTCCAATAGAATCACATGTTTGGTATTTTGGCAATCAAACATATTACCTCCCAATGTAGTTTCTTCAATTCACTTGAGCATGCCCCTACGGGGAATACTCTCACATGCGCTAAAAACTCCTCCTATCTAATAATGGGAGTTGGTAAAATCTTTTTGACTACTATTGATGGTATTTCTTTCACATTCTCAGATGCTTTGTATGTATCAGGGATCAAGCAAAAAAAATTGTCAGTTTGAGCATTACCCAAGATTGGTTTGGTTCTCAAATTTGTTGATGATAGATATGCAATTCATGATCTCTCAAATGATGACATTATTATTTCTTCTGGCATTTTATGTTGTGGGTTGTATGAACTCATAAACTATGCAAAAGCTATGAATGATCCAATATGTTCAATTCAATATTCTCAAGCTATCTTATATGAAAAGTTATGGCATGCACACTTTGTTCATCTCAAATTTGCTAGTTTTCTTTGCCATCAAAAATTTGAAATAGTATCCTCTCTGCCCAAACCTGAGGCACCCCCTTGTAAACATATCTTTGAAGGCTGTATTTTGGGAAAAATGCATTGTTCCTCCTTCCCAAAACATGGTTCAGTTTGAGATGCTCATAAATTGCAGTTTGTTCATAGTGATGTATGTGGTTCTTTTTGGAAGTGGTAGTGGGCCACAATAACAATATATCATGGGTTTACAGGATCATCCAATAGATGAACCTTAACATACACACCTTAAGACTAAAAAATAGATGAGTGAGAGATAAAGAGAGAATAGACAACATTTCAAGTGTAATGGTAAGCTATGAGGCTCACCTACACTATCTATATATGAATGTCAAATTACATTGTGTGTATATGATACAAACTGACAATATTTGTATCTAGGCAGAAATAGAAACTACATACAAGAGATTTTGTGCCTAAGAGGTATGAAGAGTGTGTGCATGAGAATATGGAGAATAAAAATAGTTTAGAACTGTTGTACAGCAAACCCAAATTCTGATTAACCTTAATAAAAAACAAGTGACCTAGCAAGTAAGAACGGAAATAGACTTGCTACTCACAGTAAATCAACAATGTTTGATGGTAAGCTGGCAGAATCTCCTCCAGATAATCACCGAGATATAGACCACAACTCCTCCACGAGTGTGAGAACTCCTCCTCCAAGATCTCCTCCTAGCTTGAGAAGATTGATCACCTCCTCCAAGTTCTTCTCCAAAAGCTTGATCTTGTTGAGTGACGAGTGATGTTGCACAAAGAACCAAAGCCCTCCTTATATAGTATTCTAACTTGCCCACGATGAGACTTCCAAAATCAAAAGCAAACTACAAAAAAGCTCTGATCATCACGAAAAATCGATGCCGCTATCATAATCTATTTTGTGCCAAAATCAACTATGTTTCGAATATATTTCAAGAGATTTTTCATTGCGCCCGAAGGGGATTGAACTCGAGTTCCAACCTTGAAAGCACTGTTTCATTTCGTAACCAACGGAAAGTGTCTTACGCACGCTTGTATTTTGCTTAGTTTCCTTGTATTCTGTCACTTTTCCTCATTCAGAGTCCACCATTGCTCTCGAAGGTGTTCGTGGGAGGGGGAAAAAGGAATCATTTATATGCACGTTGTCGAGGAGTTCGTAGAAAGGAGGATTAAGTCAACCACTTATAATGAGGTGCATGCAAGGACAGTTCAAGTCAGCCATTAATATGCTCATACTGAGTACTTGTAGGCAAACTCAAAGTCAAAGAGTTTTGTGGTCCCTTGGGTAGGACTCTAGATTTAGAAGTAAAATTTTGGTAGTGAAAACTTGATTTACATCGATTGGTTAAGGCAAGAAAGATCAAGTTTTACTTAAGACTTGTAATCGCCACATAAGTCTGTCCTTAAGATCTTCAATAAACATTTTTCTTTATGAATGAAGATAAGCACCTACTGTAGGTTGTTAAGTATAAACCATAATATTTATTGCATGAAACTAAATTGGTCCTGATATAAGTGTATCATGTGAAGGCAACTTTTTGATCAGTTATCAAGGCATTAGTTCTTTCGGTTTAAGCGAATATTGGAAGCAGTCACGCTATGTAAAGAGTATTTCATCGTAATGCAAAGGGAGACTTAGCATACATCGATTTCCCTTCAACACATCAGCGGTGAAAAAGGAAGGGTTGCATCAACCATGCGCAAAGTTCCATCATCTAGTATAGCACCAACTTCTCCATAACCTTTAATTCTGACATGGCTAATAGTCAAAATCTCCGATTAGGTATAAACTTATTGAGCTCAAAAGAGTTTTGTATGCAGAATTTCATGCGATAACGTTCTTCAGAGTATTAAAGTCATCATCTTAACGTCATTACAAGGTTTCACATCTAGCTCAGCAGCGGCATTCATAATTCTTTAACAATTTGCTGCCCATAGTCTGTAGTTTAGCAATTGAAATTACAAGCAGAGTTTGACAAAGATAACATTGCATTTATGTTTAGATGTCATTTTTCTCATGAAGTCAGAGGACCGGTGGTAAAATCTCAAGCTCTATAGTTCATCATGCATTATCAAAGCACGCATAATGAAAAAGAGAGAAGGAAAAAAAAGAACCGATCAAACACAGCTTATTGCACTCTTTCAGAACCATAGAAATGAATCAAAACAGATCATAGTTTCAAGTGCAAGACATTGCTATGCTGAATGCATCATTAATTACCAGTTGAGTTGACTGTGTGTTTCCCTCATGGTTTACGCCACTAGTGTCAAGTGTAAGTCAAAGCTCATACGTAGGAAATGAATTCTAGGCCCATTTCTCTCATAGCATATGCATAGCTAGAACATATTTCGACGTGAGAAGATTTCCCCCCCCCCCCTCACAACTCCTTTACAAAGCTTTGATGATTTGAATTAAAGTGCATTCTTTCAACTACTGCTCGGAATAGTATGATCACAGTTTACTCCGTTCATGGTGAACGTAATATATTCCCATTCAAATGAGTTAATGGAAATCAATCAAGCATATACAAATATGTACACAGAATAAGAACACAAGAAAACATTCTCAGATTCGCCATCACAGTAATCCAGGTGCTTAAACTGAATAAAATACTTACAAAGCTTACGATCACTTGAAGTGCAGTCATTCTCCTCTCAGTAGCACCAATGTAAACAACAAGGCTAATAAAGATTGCATGGCAAGAGTATACTCAACCACCATATGTTCCCGTAAAGTCCAATCAGTTGTATCGAAATCAAGACAGAAGTTCGACTCTTTTTCAAAAAAATTACATCACACTGCATCTTTGCCTTTAGTCTGACAACAAACTACTTGTCTGCTCCGCACATCAGAGAGCTGTGTCTATATTTTTAGCTAGTCTTCTCATCCTTTTTGACAAAGAACTCCCGCACACTTCAGCCGGCCTCTTTCTTCTCTTTATTTCCCTAACAGCGGCCGTCATCACCTGATCCCCTGATAAGCTCGTAGAACTCTGTCAACTGATGATTCCCGGATCCCTCAGAGATTGACCATTCTCTGTGCCATCAGAAGAGTATCATCCCTCGAAGGTGTAGAAACCGTCGCTTGGTTCAAGAGGACTGAGGGATTGTGGGGCATTCGATGCATCCTGTTTTACGTTCCCTAATTGCACGTTTTTTGTCGTTGATGGTACCGAAACAGAATCCGTGCAATTCTTCCTATGGACTTTCTCAAGCGGAGCAATTTGCGAGGTATTGATCCCCTCCGGACCTCCAGTCTCTTTCTCCCTTTTCTAGATCCGAGGCATGCCTCCTTTCACGTAGTGCCTCCACACTGGATTCCTCCAAACCGCCGACGCCTGCTTTCCTTCCCGTTCGAATGTCTTTCCCCCCTTGTGACATTCACGTGATGCGCCAGCCCCCCATCAGATGATTACTCCCTCTTCATTTCCTACACACGGAAAAAAACAGAGAGAGCGACTCGAAATTGACAGCCCCCCCTTATCTCCCTCGGCGTCCCTCTTCCAAAATTTTTTGATAAGCCAATCGACTCCCCCAAAATTGTTGCTACCTCCCGTTTTTGATAAGACGAAGTGGGGAGAGATAGAGAGTTCTGACAAAAAAAAAATGCCCCCTTCAAGTGCACGAAAAATAGTCGTGGTCCATTTATCACTGTTGATATCCCAGCTGCAGCACATAATACCACATAGAAAGTCTTTCGCACTGCCCGAAATGGAGCTTGCACCTCTCCAATAAGCTTCAAATCTCTTCTAAAACCTTAACCTACAGTTTCTCTTCCTTTTCCTGTTGCTCTTCTTTTCTTGTATCCCAAATGAACAATGCCACAAAGATAACAATCCCAGCAAGATTTATCCCTAAATTCTTTGCAACCTCCAATACATCAGGGGCATTTTCCCTTATAAATTCAGACTTTTCCCTAACTATCACCCAACCACTAGGCCTCAATAGGCGGTCCACCTCTGCGATAACAGCTTTGATGTTGCATCTCTTCAACAAATGATCAGCATGAAGAAGGTCATAGGTTCTTGGATATGAGCTGAATGACTCACACCAATCATGATAGATTCCAAATAGACCACGATCAAATATAACAAGAAGTGTATCTGATGCATCTGATGGTACCACATTCATTACCCACACCGAAAGGGATGAAAGAACTGCTGCAAACCCTCCATATACTGCCCTCATGTCCATCACATTCCTAATGTGCTTCCAATCAACACCAAGTCGTGGACTTGACCACCCGATCAGGTTGATTCCACCCATCTACCAATGCAATGTAGTGCACAACACACAAACACACAATGATAACACATAACATATATTAGCTAGCCCATAACGAAGCTGGATACGGCTCGTGGTCGTGACTACCCAGCCACGATGGCTCCACCTACCTACCAACACGTTATGGCGCGTAGCTAAGACATAAACATATACATCCCAAGCCTATGGCAAAACTAGCTGCGGCTCGTGGTCCTAACCACTCGGCTAGGATAAATCCACCCACCTACTAGCCCACCATAGCGCATTGGTACGATCACAGCAACACAAATTTTTTCTTTTCTTTTCTTTTTCTTCTTTTTTTTCATAGTTAATTAATTTACCCAAGTCCTGAGAATTAGGGAGAGGAAGAAAGGGATTTTCCCACTTTTCCCTCACATGCATGCAAACATATACACTCTAGCCTTTGACAGATCAACCACCTCTTCACTCCATTCTCTCAATTACAGATACTACATATGTATTCATCGATTTGACTTTTCACTAGGTAACTACAGCCGGCTATGCCTTGGTCCCTCGTATACCTATCCTTAGGTGCTCTAGAATGTGAGTCTCCGGGATGTCTCATATAGCGTCAACTCGTACTCGCATCCCGACGACTTCCCTAGGGCGAGTCAGGCTCAACTTCAGGAGCTCCGTCATCGCTTCCTATCGTTAACACATCTGCCCAAGCCCAAGTGATATCGTTTTCTTCGTTAGGCATTTCCCTCGAAGGGTCGAAATAGTAATATCGATCCCCCGCCCATCCTACATGTCGGGTCAGGTATTCCTCAAAACACTCAATATAAAACATAACATCCAAACCCTGGTTTATAAAGCATACCAGTCAGTGCGCTTCCTCCACATCATATTCCGTCTCAAAGTCGTCGACATCTATGTCCATGCGGGCGAATGTTTGGTCCGGGAAATATATCCTTAGCTCGTACAAATAGAGTTGAGTTATTTGATCTGCCATTTTGTTACCTAGCTCCTAACAGTCTCTGCACAACACAAAAAATAATTAGAAGTCCAAAATTCCTAAGCTAGCAAGGGATAATATATATATAACTATACATCTATGTACAAGGAGTCTACTACGTCCTTCTGCTTGGATTTCGTCTGGCTTCTCCCGTTCTAATGTCACTTGAAATATGGTTTAACTCGAAGCGCGTCAACCTTCACGGGAGCACATTCTTCTCCTAAATCTTGAATTTGCATGGAACCATTGGAGTTGAGTTCCACCACCTTAAACGGTCCTGCCCATCTTGTCTGTAATTTCCCCGGGAATTTATAATATTTACTATCATAGACTAGCACTAAATCTCCTTCTTGAATCACATAGGTCTTGAGATTCTTGTCATGCCTCTCCTTACGTCTTTTCTGAATAGCTTCCAGACTTTGCTGTGCAATGAGTCTCTTTTCTTCTAACTTGACCAATTGTATGTACCTTTCCTTCAATGACTCTTCCTCTCCCAGCCTGGCCTCGATGGCCACTCTTAGTGTCGGAACTTCTTTTTCAATGGGAAAGATGGCTTCCTCGCCATATACTAGGGAGAACGGGGTACTCTTAGTCGTCACTCGATAGGATGTTCGATATGCCCACAAGGCTTCCAAAAGTCTCTCATCCCAGTCTCTCCTATGCACAGCTACTGTCTTTGTTAGAATCTGTTCAAGAACTTTGTTGGTGACCTCCACTTGTCCATTCGCTCTCGGGTAATATGGAGTGCTCTTCCGGTGTTTGATCTTATACAATTCCATTAACTCCTCGATCAATTCGTTGACAAAATGTGTCCCTCTATCACTCACTATCTCCAACGGGCATCCGAATTGAGTGATAATTTGTTCATACAAAAATTTGGCCACATCAACAGCTCGGTCAGTCTTCAGAGCTTTGGCATCTACCCACTTGGTAACATAGTCAGTGCAGACCAGAATATACCTATTGGATCTACGTCTTGAGGGAGGATCAATAGGCCCCACAAAATCAATTCCCCACTTTTCAAAAGGCTTAAGAGCCAGCACTGGCGTAAGAGGAGCAGCATATGCTAATGTTGGTTTGCCCATTCTTTGGCATTTGTCACATTTCTTGCAGTATGTATGAGAGTCTTTGAACAGCGTTGGCCATCAATACCCGGCCAATAAGATCTTTCTTGCCGTCAGTTCACCAGCAAAATGCCCACCGCAGGGTTCATCATGTAATGCTCTCAACACTAGGGTTGCTTCTTCTTCCTCGAGACACCTCCGATAAATGCTTTCATGTACAAAATATCGTTAGAGCTGCCCACCAATAATGCTATGGTGCTTCGCCAATGCTAACAATTTTTGCTTCTCTCTCTTGCTTGCTCCCGGCGGGTATTTAGTGGTGCATAAGAAATTTACCAAGTCGGCATACCAAGGTACTTTAGCATCAACCTGGAATAGATGCCCATCAAGAGCATCATCGGGCACACCAGAGATTGGCTCCTCATTAAAAATTCGAGATAAATGGTCGGCCAATATGTGCGCTTTGCCTGGTTTGGTTACCACTGTGAACTGAAATTCTTGTAGGAGTAGCATCCACCTCATCAATCGTCCTGATAGCTCGGGTTTATTAATGATGTACTTTAGGGCTTCATGATCCACATAGAACGTGAAATGTTTTCCCATTAAGTAATGCCGATACTTGTTCACCGCAAAGATCATCGAGAGGCATTCCTTTTCTGTAGTTGTGTAGTTCCTCTCAGTGCTATTCAAGTTGCGACTCGCGTAATAAATAGGGTGGTCCAACTTCTTTTCATCGGCTTGGCATAGCACTGCTCCAACCGTAGTATGAGAAGCATCTGTGTGCACATGAAATTCTTTCGTCCAATCAAGTGCTACTAAAATTGGCACATTTATCAATTTATTTTTGATCAATTCGAAAGCAACCTGACACTCTCCAGTCCATTGGTATTGTTGGTCCTTCCTCAAAAGATTCGTCAGTGGTGCTGCTATTGATGCAAAATTTAATATAAATCGTCGGTAATAATTAGCATGCCCCAAGAATCCTCTGAGTTGCTGCAAGTTTTGCGGAGGTGGAAGTTGTCCAATTTTTTCCACTTTATCCTCGTCGACCGCGATTCCTTTTTCGGAAATAACATGTCCCAAAAGCAATCCTCTTCGTACTCCAAATGTACACTTTTCAAGGTTTAATGCGATGCCTTTTTCGATGCTTCTTCTTAAAATAGCTTCGATCCTCTCCATCATGTTTTCACCATTGCCCCTGATTGCAAAATCATCGAGGAATATCTCCATCCAATCTTGCAAATATTCTTGATATGCAGCTGTCATTGCTCTCTAGAATGTGGCCGGTGCATTGCATAATCCAAATGGCATCACACGATACGCATACGTACCCCATTCTGTGGTGAAAGTAGTTTTTGATTGATCCTCTTCATGGATTTGGATCTGGTTATACCCACTGAAACCATCCAAAAATGAGTACAATTTATGGCCAGCCACTCTGTCCAAGATTTGATCAGTGAATGGCAAAGGGAAGTGGTCCTTTTTTGTGCGCTCGTTCAACTTTCGATAATCTATGCAAATACGGATTTTCTTATTTGTCTTCGGAACCACTACAATTGGTGATACCCACTCGCTGGATGCGATGGGATATATAAATCCTGCCTCCAATAACTTAGTCAATTCCAGCTTGATCAATTCCGAATAGACTGGATTTGTCCGCCTAAGTCGTTGACATATTGGTTGGGTGCCTTCTTCCAAATCTATATAATGTTGGCAGATTTGGGGATCAATTCCTCTCAGATCACTGTATGACCATGCAAAGGCCTTGCTGAAATTTTTGAGTGCCAACTTAATACAATCTCGTACTCCATCTGGTAGCTCTGACCCCACGCTCAAGAACTTTTCTGGAAAAACTTCCCATTTCTCCACCTGAGTTTCTCGCGAATATTCTTTATTCCTTGATGACACTGTGATTGGAACGTGCTCTCCAATCACGCGTGCATGGTTGGCCAGTAAATCATTGTTTTGTTCTTTTTCAACCGCACCTAATTTCTTAAGTTCGGCTTTTGCAATGGCTTCCCGCACTTTAGTTCTACTTTCCGCTTCTCTGTCTGATTGTCGACTTCTCCTTAGAAGCTCTTCTTCTAGCATTCTAACCCTTTCTCTCAATTGTTGCACTTCCATTGTCGGAGCTAGCTCCAGTTTCAACTCTTCTTTTGAGGTTCCCTTCTCCAGGGATTGAGTAGCTTTATTTTCCTTTGCGTCTATACTCAACATGTAGCACTCAAATTCACTTGTATGTGTCAACCATCCCAGCAACTCCTGGTCTGAATCATCCTAATAACATAGAGGATCTATGTACTCGCCCACTTTCGCATGTTGGAGGTTGGCCAATTGCAGATTAAATCCATCCTATAAAAGGTCCTTGGAAGTCTCCGTGCGCAGGGCAAATCTTACGGGCGCCATTTCTTGTCTAACCTTTTCCTTCGCTTTTTGCTCCCTTTCCTCAGCTGTTGTCGATTTCTTGCCAGTCAAATTGGGAGACACTTGAAGTTGTATTCGATCAACCTTTGGTCCAATTGTGATAAATCCTGTGCGCCAATCGTGCACACATTCGGCTTGCACCAGCCATGGCCGTCCAAGTAGGATCGAGAAGGTGGCCTCTGAGGTCCTTGGTCTTACTATCAGATAATCAACTTTAAATTCTAGACCGCCCACAAATGTGCTTACATTCTTTAAAAGCCCCACAGGCTTCACTTGTGTTTGATCTGCCATTCTCAAGGACATCGGCGTTTCTTCCATGTGGTTGAGGCCCAAAGCTTTCATCATGAACTCAGTCATAAGGTTGACTGCGGCTCCACTATCTAACTGAGCACCAGGGACTGTATACCCTTTAATCTCGACTGTCATAGCTGGAGTGTTCGAATCAATTTGCGTCGTAATGCTTTGAATGATCCCTTGGACGTCTTTATCTTGTCTCTTTTTATCTCGAGCTTTCCTCGGCTTCTTAATATATTCGTTGTAGAATTGTTTCCTATAAGCCGGTGAACACTTCAGCAATGTGCCAATGTCTAGCGTGACTTCCGTGTCAGCGAGCAACTTTACAATGTCCACTTCCTCCAGACTTTGTCTTTCCTTCCTACACTTCGGAGCCCTTAATCTTTCGGGAAATGGTGCTATGCCTGGCACAAACTCCTTGGTCACTGGTGGAAGAATCTCTATCTCTTCCCCATCCTCAAACTCTTGCTACTCAGCAAATCCTCCAACTTGGTTCTCTACCTCTCCATGTTCAGTTATCTTCTCTGATCTCGCTTCTTTGCTTTCGTCTTCTCGATGTTTCTTTGAATACTCTTGGGTCCTTGTGACTACTGCCATAGTTGGCTCTTTATGTGGTTTCTTGGCCTCGTAAGCATCCACAAAGTGCATTGACGAGCTAGAGCCTTCTTGAGGGTTCGGTGTCTTGAACACTACTCCAATCGTAGGAACGTGCTCTTGAGCTCTCGATGTGGAATGCATCTGAGTATCAACATAATTTGAGGACCCTACTGGTCCTTTTTCCTTGCCGGCGGCGGCTCTTTGTTTTGGACAATCTTCATCAAAGTGGCCCTCTCCACTACAGTACCTACATAGTGGGGTATAATCAATTGGTTTCTTTTCGTTTGGACATCTAGATTGAGTATGGCCAAAGCCATGGCATCTCCAGCACTGGATTGGACCATCTCTTCTTTGATCACGTGCGACTCCTCTCGGATAATCTCCTCCTTGACCTTGAGCACCATATCCATAAGTAGGTCTGTTTTCCCAACGAGATGTAGGTGGGACACTTTGAGCGGGCAATCCCATGTAAGGTCTTTCTCTTGTATCTCCCGATTTCATGGTCCTCTCTTCATAGGCTCTCTTGTTATAACATCGGTCCTCTGTGTGATTTGTTCTTCCACAAAAAGTGCAACGCATCCTAGGTGGTGATCTATCTGTGAATACCCTCGAGACTGTAGGGCGTTCTGAAGCCAAATGGCCGTAACCATGACACTTTCCACACCATGTATTCGATCTAAACACTTGATTCGGGTTTGTAGTTATCTCTGGTTTTACTGTGTATGTTTCTTGGGTCATTGTGGCAGCTTTTATAGCTTGTGTGACCAACTCCAATATTTGTTCTTCAGTTAGCGCAGGCTTTACCTCGCCTGGTGTGCTAGTGGCAGCTACAAAAGCTGGGGTCGTCAATGCGGGACTTCCTTGGCCAGGATCTTTCATTGGTATGTTTCCTAGGCCTCCCATTGGCTCGTATAAGAGCTCCATCTTCCTCAGTTGACATAATTGTACTTCCTCCCAAAGCCTTGCTTGTTCCTTAGCATCCATTGAAGTTGTAGGTCTTGTCAAGCTGATATGCTGTTGTGCCGTAGGATCTCTCAATCCCGAAATGAATCTTTGTTTCAATGTCTCATCGTTCGGGGCATTCGCGCCCATCTTTCTTACCAACGTTTCCATTCTCTGAATGTAGTTATCGATGCTCTCATTGACTCCTTGTCGCAAGTAATCCATCTGTTGGGCCAATCTATCTTAGAAGCCTTGTCGTCGAAACTTTGCCAAGAAGGCTTCCTTGAGCATCTGATAAGTTCCACACTCTTGAGGTGTCAAATTCCCATACCAGTTGGCTGCCTCATCACAAAGAGTAGCCGGAAAGATCCTCAACCTTTGAGCCTGGTCTACTACCTCATTGGCCGCACACGTAACCTCAAACAATTGGATAAAACTATCTGGGTCCTCGTCCCAAGCACCTGAGAACTTGGTGAAGTCCCCCAAGTGAACCGAAATCCGCTGAGCCATTTCGAACAGAGGTGTGATGTCAATATCACTTCGATCCCAGAAATTTAGCACACGCGGCCTCAGGATCCCTCCTTCAAACTTTCGCACTTGATTAGCGACTCTCCTATGGGAGTACACGTTTTTAGCAGATTTCTTCGAGCTAGTCGAGGTTGACTCACCTTGCGATTCCCACCTCTTCATTTCTCTTTCAAGGGCTCTTCTTTGAGCCCGTTCCTCTCTTTGAGTTTGTGTTGCTCCTGAGGATGAGCTCCCCTCGCTCATGTACTAGATCTTGGGTCCGCAAGCTCGGCCAACATGTGGCGCTAGGCGAACCTATGGCACTCTCTTATAGAGACGTGCCAAGCTATTCCCGACAAACCACCAAAATGTTTGATTTCGTAACCCAAGGGAAAGTGTCTTACGCACGCTTGTATTTTGCTTAGTTTCCTTGTATTCTGTCACTTTTCCTCATTCAGAGTCCACCATTGCTCTCGAAGGTGTTCGTGGGAGGGGGAAAAAGGAATCATTTATATGCACGTTGTCGAGGAGTTCGTAGAAAGGAGGATTAATTCAACCACTTATAATGAGGTGCATGCAAGGACAGTTCAAGTCAGCCATTAATATGCTCATACTGAGTACTTGTAGGCAAACTCGAAGTCAAAGAGTTTTGTGGTCCCTTGGGTAGGACTCTAGATTTAGAAGTAAAATTTTGGTAGTGAAAACTTGATTTACATCGATTGGTTAAGGCAAGAAAGATCAAGTTTTACTTAAGACTTGTAATCGCCACATAAGTCTGTCTAGCCTTAAGATCTTCGATAAACATTTTTCTGTATGAATGAAGATAAGCACCTACTGTAGGTTGTTAAGTATAAACCATAATATTTATTGCATGAAACTAAATCGGTCCTGATATAAGTGTATCATGTGAAGGCAACTTTTTGATCAGTTATCAAGGCATTAGTTCTTTTGGTTTAAGCGAATATTGGCAGCAGTCACGCTATGTAAAGAGTATTTCATCGTAATGCAAAGGGAGACTTAGCATACATCAATTTCCCTTCAACACATCAGGCGGTGAAAAAGGAAGGGTTGCATCAACCATGCACAAAGTTCCATCATCTAGTATAGCACCAAGTTCTCCATAACCTTTAATTCTGACATGGCTAACAGTCAAAATCTCTAATTAGGTATAAACTTATTGAGCTCGAAAGAGTTTTGTATGCAGAATTTCATGCAATAACGTTCTTCAGAGTATTAAAGTCATCAACTTAACGTCATTACAAGGTTTCACATCTAGCTCAGCAGCGGCATTCATAATTCTTTAACAATTTGCTGCCCATAGTCTGTAGTTTAGCAATTGAAATTACAAGCAGAGTTTGACAAAGATAACATTGCATTTATGTTTAGATGTCATTTTTCTCATGAAGTCAGAGGACCGGTGGTAAAATCTCAAGCTCTATAGTTCATCATGCATTATCAAAGCACGCATACTGAAAAAGAGAGAAGGAAAAAAAAGAACCGATCAAACATAGCTTATTGCACTCTTTCAGAACCATAGAAATGAATCAAAACAGATCATAGTTTCAAGTGCAAGACATTGCTATGCTGAATGCATCATTAATTACCAGTTGAGTTGATTGTCTGTTTCCCTCATGGTTTATGCCACTAGTGTCAAGTGTAAGTCAAAGCTCATACGTAGGAAATGACTTCTAGGCCCATTTCTCTCATAGCATATGCATAGCTAGAACATATTTTGACGTGAGAAGATTTCCCCCCCCCCCCTCACAACTCCTTTACAGAGCTTTGATGATTTGAATTAAAGTGCATTCTTTCAACTACTGCTCGGAATAGTATGATCACGGTTTACTCCGTTCATGGTGAACGTAATATATTCCCATTCAAATGAGTTAACGGAAATCAATCAAGCATATACAAAGATGTACACGGAATAAGAACACAAGAAAAACATTCTCAGATTCGCCATGACAGTAATCCAGGTGCTTAAACTGAATAAAATACTTACAAAGCTTACGATCACTTGAAGTGCAGTCATTCTCCTCTCAGTAGCACCAATGTAAACAACAAGGCTAATAAAGATTGCATGGCAAGAGTATACTCAACCAGCATATGTTCCCGTAAAGTCCAATCAGTTGTATGGAAATCAAGACAGAAGTTCGACTCTTTTTCCCAGACATTACATCACACTGCATCTTTGCCTTTAGTCTGACAACGAACTACTTGTCTGCTCCGCACATCAGAGAGCTGTGTCTATATTTTTAGCTAGTCTTCTCATCCTTTTTGACAAAGAACTCCCGCACACTTCAGCTGGCCTCTTTCTTCTCTTTATTTCCCTAACAGCGGCCGTCATCACCTGATCCCCTGATAAGCTCGTAGAACTCTGTCAACTGATGATTCCCGGATCCCTCAGGGATTGACCATTCTCTGTGCCATCAGAAGAGTATCATCCCCCGAAGGTGTAGAACCGTCGCTTGGTTCAAGAGGACTGAGTGATTGTGGGGCATTCGATGCATCCTGTTTTACGTTCCCTGATTGCAGGTTTTCTATAGTTGATGGTACCGAAACAGAATCCGTGCCATTCTTCCTATGGACTTTCTCAAGCGGAGCAATTTGCGAGGTATTGATCCCCTCCGGACCTCCAGTCTCTTTCTCCCTTTTCTAGATCTGAGGCATGCCTCCTCTCACGTAGTGCCTCCACACTGGATTCCTCCAAACCGCCGACGCCTGCTTTCCTTCCCGTTCGAATGTCTTTCCCCCCTTGTAACATTCACGTGATGCGCCAGCCCCCCATCAGATGATTACTCCCTCTTCGTTTCCTACACACGGAAAAAAACAGAGAGAGCGACCCAAAAATGATAGCCCCCCCCTTATCTCCCTCGGCATCCCTCTTCCAAAATTTTTTGATAAGCCAATCGACTCCCCCAAAATCGTCGCTACCTCCCGTTTTTTATAAGATGAAGTGGGGAGAGATAGAGAGTTCTGACAAAAAAAAACTTCCCCCCTTCAATTGCACGAAAAATAGCCGTGGTCCATTTATCACTGTTGATATCCCAGCTGCAGCACATAATACCACATAGAAAGTCTTTCGCACTGCCCGAAATGGAGCTTGCACCTCTCCAATAAGCTTCAAATCTCTTCTAAAACCTTAACCTACAATTTCTCTTCCTTTTCCTGTTGCTCTTCTTTTCTTGTATCCCAAATGAACAATGCCACAAAGATAACAATCCCAGCAAGATTTATCCCTAAATTCTTTACAACCGCCAATACATCAGGGGCATTTTCCCTTATAAATTCAGACTTTTCCCTAACTATCACCCAACCACTAGGCCTCAATAGGCGGTCCACCTCTGCGATAACAGCTTTGATGTTGCATCTCTTCAACAAATGATCAGCATGAAGAAGGTCATAGGTTCTTGGATATGAGCTGAATGACTCACACCAATCATGATAGATTCCAAATAGACCACGATCAAATATAACAGGAAGTGTATCTGATGCATCTGATGGTACCACATTCATTACCCACACCGAAAGGGATGAAAGAACTGCTGCAAACCCTCCATATACTGCCCTCATGTCCATCACATTCCTAATGTGCTTCCAATCAACACCAAGTCCCTCCAAGTAGGACTTCTCTACTGCCTTCTGCCACTTTTCTGAATCGGCCATGAAATCATCAGCAGCTGTCTTGCCATTGACACCTTTGAAATTATTCAACCATGTTGGCGCTTCAAGCAGCATTAGCTGAATCATCCTCTTCAAACATGGGAGAAAAATTCTTGTTTCGATTTTCGTAGCAGTCATTGGATGTGGGCTTTCGGAAAATGGCAGCTCCAATGCTTGTGGACTCATCAACAAACTTTGCCACAAGCTTCCAACATATCGAACGGGTCAATTTCTCCATTTCTTTCCAGATTTCAACGTCCTCATCATCTGTCCAATACACCGATGTAGCAGACCACACAAAATATCCCCCAGGCCTCATGTCCGTAGGAGGGGCTCTACACACTCCAAATACTTCTCATCAATCATCAAATCCACTCTTCAAGTACCTGAAATCAACGTATTTTCCTGCCAAATAGACCCACATTAGTGCATAAAAACCAACCATTTTGTGAGCTAACAAGCACCTCCACATAACCAACTCGACCACGTTGTTTTCTTGTATAATGTTTCAAAGATAATATATATAAATCCTTCAACACACACTTGAGTTCCTTTGAGAGAATAGAAAGTCCATACTCTATAGCTATTGTTGGACCACATGATATTGACTCCGACAATCCCCCTCTTAAATGTCATAATGGTACAAGGTTCAATGACCTGTAAAAATTTTGATGCCTGCAAATATCTCTTAACTGATTTCCATTGAATCTTAAGTTGATTGTGCATGAACCTGAATACTTGAGAAACTACAAACTGAATGTCATGTCATGTATTACATAAAAATATCAAGAAACCTAGTACTTGACTATATAGTATAGCATCAAATGGTTCTGAATTTGCTTTCGACAGTAATAACACATTGACATCCATATGTGTCTACATAGGCTTAGAATCTTCATCTCAAACCTTTCTAATAATTTTCATTGTATTTTTGTTGTGTCATGTAGATACACTCATCTTTGTATTTGAACTCAATCCTAGGAATTGTGATAATCACATCCCTTTGCAGTACATCTTGAACACTAGCTAGTTCATTCTCAACTGAAGTAAGAGCTAAAACATTATGAATCTCCAAACCTTCAGCATTATTTACCTGGTCTTCTTGTTGTCTCCTTGTCTGACTTTTGTTTCTTCGAGTGTATTCCTTTATACCATTGTCCTTTGAAGCTTGATATAACCACTTTGGCATATTTTTAAAAAATGGTGGTATTCTTTCTGGTTCTTCAGTATCTCTTTCTTTTGGAACTCTAGAACCTTCTCCAACTTCATAAGTCAGAACTTCAAGAGGCGTTGATGATGGTCTAGGTATTGATGTAGGTAATCTAACTTTCTCTTCACATATATCTCTTAGGTTTTGAGTAGGTTCATCACCCCCCTTGTATGGCTAAATGTAAGAATCCAAATTCCTTCCAAAAAATGCATAGTAATCTTCTTTTATGAATTTTGGAATATATTCCTTCTTATCATAAATCTGACTTTCTGCAATATATGTATTGCATGAGAGTAGGATATCACTTGTATTTGGAACATAGAATCTATATCCTTTGATTTCAAATGCATAATCAATAGAGATAGATTTAATGGCTTTTACACCAACCTTGCCACAATCCTTCTTCTCAATGTGAACATAAGCTAGGGAACCAAAAACTTTAAAATAACTCACATTGGGCTTCTTCCCATAATAAGGCTCATAAGGTGTAATGACCTTCAAAGCTTTTGTGGAAGACCTATTCAGAATGTGACTAGTTGTATGTACTACATCAAACAAAAACTTGGGAGAAAGCCTTTTGGATGATATCATACTATGCATCATCTCAACAAGTATCCTATTCTTTCTCTCTGCAACACCATTCTGTTTTGGTGTGTAAGCAATAGTGAGTTGATGAGAAATACCTTTGTCTTCAAGAAAAGACTTAAAGTCCTTTGACATGTCGTAATAAACTAAAGCCTATGATCCGATGGTCTGGCCGGTTCAGATAGATCTGAAATCGGACACCGTTTGGTCATCTGTTTGTGTGGCCAAAGATCTCGAGTCTAGACTTACTGGTAGGTCATTTACTCTTGTAACCAAGTAATCCACTTAGCTTAGTGGTTAAGACTCAAGGGTGTGAAGGAAGAGGTCTTGGGTTCAACCCCCATGGGGTACATGGGGAGAGTGTTTTGCCCAAAGAGCTCTAGAACCTTCTAGAAGCATCCACTGGAGTTAACTCTGGCTAACTCGGACACTTGGCGCACATGTAGTTACATGGCTGACACTTGGATGGTTAGTATCCACCTGCCCAAGAAGGCAGTCCCCTGGAGAGAGCTATATATAGAGGCATTTGGTTGGGAGGAGAGTCATCTCTCAAGCATGTGGTGGTCGTAATCCTTGTTCTCTTACATTGGTATCAGAGCTCAAGGTTGAGCTTCCATGGAGACCTTGAAGGGTTTCATCATCTTCATGCTCTCTATATGTAGAACTTCATTTTATCAACTCTCCAATCTTGTGAGCTGCGTCGTTAAAAACTCGTAGGCAATCATCGTTCTTGCTTGCAGGAGAGATGTAGCACCATTCGGAATTGGAAAGGAGATTGCCAAAAGAATACTTCTTCTGAGTGCCTTCACGGGTTTTGAACCCATGACCTATGCCACAGGCCTGCGCTCCCTTATCCAACATAACCGACGGCTTGCATGCGCTCTACACCACAGGATTTAAAATATAGTGTATGTTCCGCGATAGCTTTAGCGAGAGGATTAACAAAAGATTCTTCATGTTGTGGCCGACAACAAATTTGATCTCTTGACCTCTACCTAGTGGACATAATCACCTATCCACAAGGCCAACAACCGTTTGCGACTTCTAATTGGTGGCAAGTACTCTTAGTTTGAGTTTAGCGCTATAGAAGACCTCATCAAGGAGCAAAAGAGGGAATATCTATAGAAGAACGGCGACGGGATTTGATCCTTTGACCTCCTAGTTGGAAGGACATCCTCTTATCCACGATGCTAGTTCAATTTGTGTGTTCGAGCACAAGAGTATTACTGATTCATACTCAGCGTTGAAGAATCCATAAGTGAAGAGGAAAGAGGGTTGCAGTTCTGCCCAATTCCGGATTCGAACCCTGCACCCCAGTTAAGAGAGAAAGTTGTCCTATTCACAGCGCCAGACGCCACTCGTGACATTTTATCCGGAACAGGTCTTTGTTGATTCTTTTCTGTTGTAGAGAATGCATAAACACAAGGCAACTTCAGTGGGCACTGAGAATCGATCTCGCAACCTGCTGAGTGTTCTGCATACGAAGATCCTCTTATATCTAAGAGAGCAAGATGGATTAATGATGTTCTCTGCAAGAGAACTATTTTGAGCACTTCAAACTATATCATGAAGGAAGATGCTTTTTCCAAAGGATCAGAGGATGGATGAAGCTATGATCAAAGCTAAGTATTTTCCAGTTTCTACTTGGCCTTAATGCTTGAATTAACTTGTTTTCATTATTCTACACTTAAGCCTAGATGCACATTGAAATAGTCAAGATTTTAAATGATTAAGTCTAGACTAGGATAATGAAAAAAATCCACTTCTCATTCCAAGCATTAGTTTGCATTAAGGAAAGACTTGGTTTTAAAAAGAATTCTTGTGCATCAAAGAATGTATTTTGATAGTTTAATTCCAGATTTCCTTTCCATTGAGTAAGCTTTTTATTGCACCTCAAGGATATGTTTTTATATCATAAGTGCATTAGAACAAAGGAAAGGATATACATGCATCAAGATTGCATGATATACATTCTTAGTACAAGGAAAAGTCATGCATCAAGCTCATGCATGATTGTTGCATTACTTTTTGGGCATGCAAAGAACATGCATGCATACGCATGTGAGCATATGCATTTGCATGTAGACACATGCATTTGCATGATAGAATGGGATGTTGTTTGCAAGTAGATATGAAAATGTACTCTCTTAGTATTTAGCTTACTTTATAAAGCTCAGGGCTTGACATTAGGGAAGATAGAGGACTAGTTAAGTTGCAAAGACATACTACTTCTAGTTTACAACTCAAGTAATTAGTTGATTTCTTCCCAAGTTGATACTTCGTTATCAAAAAAAAATACTTAATGACAATTAAGTATGTATGATGTCTTGCTAGGTATAAGTAGGCACTAGGAGAAAACAAATACTTAATGACAATTAAGTATGTCTGATTTCTTGCTAGGTATAAGTAGTTAAGTATTCTTGATGATCAAGAAAACTTAACTACTTGCAAAGCTTTTGCGATGTATGATGACTCTAAGTCCCGGATGTACTTACGGAGTCATGAAGATAAGCTAATGATTACTCTAAGTATAGGTGATATTTAGAAAGTCATGCGGATAAGCTTTATTTGATTAGTTACGTAATTTATGTAACTTCTTAAGCATCCCAAGATTGGATGATAACCTCAGCTATGCTTCCAAGTTCCATGGAATCAAATACAAATTGAACTATGAAGTTCAATAGATTTGTGTTTTGTTCATGTTTTGCATCTCTAGTAATGATGCATAGGGCCATGAAAACATGGAAACTTTAGAAGCATTCTTCTATTTAGAAGATTTCAAAAGTTCAAAAAAGTTTCTTTGTGATTTCAAGATTCATATCGCACGATGAAACCTCGGTAAGTGACTTTTAGGAATTGAGATATTTCCTAAAAGAGAAACACTAAAATGAAATAGTCAAGTCTTCTATTCCACACGTGAGATCATTCTCCTACCATGTTCGAGATAAATTTATTTTTGGGAAAGCAGACGTTCCAAGAAGAGGATCTTAGTTGATTCATGAACCCTTCCCAAAAATATACATAAATTCATAATATATGATAGGACCAAGGAATGATGATGTTCTAAGAAAAGTTGTATAAAGAGATAAGCCATTGGAAAAATGATAGCTTAGACCTCTAGTTAAGCACATATTTCCAAAACCTCTTTCAAGTACTTGCCGAAAGATGTAGAAAGCAAAACCTCGTTAAGATATAGATGTTTTGCCTAGATATAAAGTATGATTGGTTTTATTTAGGCTAAAACGAGCTTAAGAAGAAACCCAAGTTAAATTAATCTTTGGGAATCAAGATATTTCCTAAAAGATATGGCAAAGTAATCTTTAGGAATTAAGCTACTTCCTAAAGTTAAGCCAATAAAGGAAATAGCATTAAAAAGGAATATCTTTTGGACAAGCAATAAAGCCTTAAGTCTTATTCTTGTTCAATAGTCAAGATTTCTTATAGAGAAAATATTCCAGTAAAATTAAGAATTCCAAGATATATCCTTGGACTGGAAAGCAAAAGATTCCAAGATGAATCATTGGCTTAGTGTTACTGATTCTATGATAGGAATCTAAAATTCTTGAAAGAAAAAATCTTCCTAGATGTGAGACTAGAATCTTTCAAGACAAGTCTAATAGCAAGTAGTTCCCAGTAATTCCCAAACCACAAGTATTGGTTACTTAAGTCCAAATGCTGATATAACCCAAAGGTATATCAAAGATTCTTAGCTTTGGAATCTGAGAGGCATCAGTGTATGCTTGGACTTAGTAAGGGAAAGATCTCTAAAATCCCACGGGTAAGCAAAAATGCTTTTGTTAGTTCAAGAGATCTTAAAGAAAAAGACTAAGTCTTTATTCTAGTCGCAAGATCAACTAGATTTGATCAAGCTTGGCCATGATTGTCCAAGTATGTGCGATTGGAACTACTTTGTAGATTGCCCAAGTATTGGCAATAAAATTCCTTTTTGGAATTCTTCACTCAGATTCCATTTATCCAATGGAAAATTGTGAAAAAAGTAAGTTGTTCCAAGTCTGAACAAAGAGAAGAAATTCCAAGAATGTAGTCTGCAATCATAAAAACGGTACTTAAGTCTGTGGAAGGTAAAACATGAGTGTTTGCCTATCCTTAAAGGGATTTTGGTACAAATCCAAAGAGCATGAGCGGATGCTTAAGACTTAAGCAGTAGAGAGATTCCTATAAAGTCCCGGCCGGGATAAGTACCTAAAGCATAAGTAAGAAAGGAATCTAAAGACAAGAAGTCAAAAGCTATTGACACTACAAATTGGTCAATTGAACTTGAATCTATGAAAATTCAAGTACTTGGAATTCTGATTGGTTTTCATTTGAAAACCCTAGTAAAGAAGGATGGATGTTCCATCAAAAGGTTTTCTCAAGTTCCCCAAGAAAAGCACAAGATCGTGAAACGATCATGTGAAGGGATCAAAAACCTAGAAAATCAAGTTAGAGATAATGCCTGAAACTTCAAAATTCTCGTAAAGAATTGAACAAAGAAGGTACTCTATCAAGATATGTTTAGACTTTAGGGTAAAATTCACTCACATGTCAATGTAAGTATAAAGTAGGGTGGTATGGGACACCAGATTTTATACTCAGATTGATGTAGGAAAGATGGTATGAGACATCGGACCGTGAGTTGACGATTATCTTTTAGTCCTAGTTTGGATCTTGAAGTTAGGTTTCATCTTCGAGGGAATTAAGACTTCGAAGAAGGAGTTTAATTCAAGATGGATGAAATTAGTATCTCAAGATACTTCAAGATACCTTCAAGGTCAAGGAAATTGAAGATATGAAGTAAGTAACTTCTAAGATCTTCTTAGAACACTTAAAGCTTAAGTATTTTCAATTAGAAATATTTGATAAATTTCTGAAAATGTTGGATTTTGACTTTAAGTTGATCTTTTCAAACCAAGGATTTGATTGACTAAGTCAAGCACCAAGTTCCTAGTGAAACTTGGTAAATTCACTATTTTGACTCAAAGAAATGCACAAGAATTGCATTCCCAATAAGGAGTCAGAAAGATTGAATGTGACCTGAACTTAGTCTCAAATGAAGCTTTATTCAAATACTAAACTTTTCAATACAATTCCAGTGGATCGACACACTGATGTTGGTTACCACACTAGTATCTTGTGGTTGGTTGATGTTTTCAAGTTGCTTTGAATCTTTTTGATAAACCAATTTATTTCTCTTAAAGATAGCAAAAATGCTTCAATACCATGTTGAAACAGATCTTTGAAAAGTTAAAGTCTTCAGTCGTCTAGATTTTGACTCTTAGTGAGTTTACGTATCTTCGAAGTATGAATTGGTTGTACAGAGTTTTACTTCTTTCTTTCCGCTTTCCAAATCTTTTGGAATTGGTTCAGATATAGTATCTGATTCCTTTGTAAAAGACCAGGGTTAGTCGGTTAGAACTAGATAACTAAAAAACATCCTAGATAGATGTTATGTACAAGAACCTTTCAATCTTCAAAAGATAATAAGTCTAAGTGGACTTATTTATTTGAGTTTGCTTCAAGTTATAGCGTAAATGATTTCCTAGAGTCCAGTATACTCTAGAAATAGAGAAGTTAGGAATTGCTCATTAGGTTGACAATTCCCAAGAACTTTCAGTTAAAGTCTTTGAGAAAAGTGTCCTAAGTTGGACAACTTTCATTTTGAATTTGAATTGGTAACGTTAGTATGGTTGACTCAACAGAAATGGTAAACTTTCTCCTACAATTTACATAGGATTTTTTTAACCCATTGGATAAAGTAATCATGTAGCCGGGTGAAAAAATCAAGTAACTATTGGATCAGAGTTAACCATTATACAAACATCCAAGTTAGATGTTTGAGACAACCAAACTTCAAGTTCTTCAAAACAAATTCAAGTGAATCAAGAATTCTCAAAGTCTTGTGAGGGATAAGAATCCCACCTTCATTACTAAGTCCATGCACCAGTCATGCCTAGCAACGGACTAGTAAGTTGAATCCACCCCATTCACATGTTTGTGCCTAGATCGCACATCTAGAAACTATGAATTGGCCAGGGATGTGTTTAGATCCACCCTTATTATTCTTTCACTAGTTTGTACTTTGTTCAGTTCATCAAAGTGCAAAAAGAGACAGTGTTTTGAATCATTTGGGCAGGGATGCCACCACAGAGATGAGACATGTTCTTCCAGTTTTAGAACATGACCATGTTCTTCCAATTCTAAAATATGAGGCTTGGGGGTTGCCTACAATATGTATATAGCTCTATTTTTGAGGATGAAAATATTTTCCGAGGGGGGAAGAATGTAATAAAGTAAAGTCTATGATCTGATGGTCTAGCCGGTTCAGACAGATCTGAAATCGGACACCGTTTGGTCATCCATTTGTGTGGCCAAAGATCTCGAGTCTAGACTTACTGGTAGGTCATTTACTCTTGTAACCAAGTAATCCACTTAGCTTAGTGGTTAAGACTCAAGGGTGTGAAGGAAGAGTTCTTGGGTTCAACCCCCATGGGGTACATGGGGAGAGTTTTTTGCCCAAAGAGCTCTAGAACCTTCTAGAAGCATCCACTGGAGTTAACTCCGGCTAACTGGGACACTTGGCGCACATGTAGTTACATGGTTGACACTTGGATGGTTAGTATCCACCTACCCAAGAAGGCAGTCCCTTGGAGAGAACTATATATAGAGGCATTTGGTTGGGAGGAGAGTCATCTCTCAAGCATGTGGTGGTCGTAATCCTTGTTCTCTTACACATGTACTCTCCTCCTCTATCACTTCTCAAAATCTAGATCTTTGACTTACTTTTATTTTCAAACATAGCTAAGAATTTCTTGAAAGTATGAAAAACCTTTGACTTCACTTTAAGAGCGTAAATCCATGAATATATTGAGAAATCATCTATGAACATGAAAAAGTACCTATAACCTTGAATCGAATTTGTTCTCATCGAACCATCTGAATGTATGATCTGCAAATTCCTTGTGGCGGTGATGTACTCATGCTTCTTGAAAGGAAGTTTATGAATCTTTCCTTCAAGACATCCTTCACATGACTCTGCATCATTAAGTAAAGGAAAAGTAGGCAAATTCTCCACCTTACGTGTAGTATACCTAGCAACATTAGCATGACTTATTTTGGATAACACAAACACGCCACTTCTGTTTTCAGCTTGAAGTAGACAATGCTCCTCATCGGGTGAGAGGATCTGACATGGATCCTTCTTAAAAATCAAAAATCCAAGGATTATCTGAAATTGCATTTAACGCTGCCTAATCAAAAGCTATCTCCTCAACAGTAGCACATGCATATGAATCTACCTTTGAAGATTTAGGTTTTGGATTATCTTCAACACTACTACCTGATGCTTTCATCTTCTCATTGAAAATCCTTGCTCTACATTTTGATATGAAATGACCTGGCTTCTTACAGTAATAGCATACTCCTTTCTTTGAATCAGATGTAGTCAAAGATTTTTCTTTCGGTGTAGAGGAAGCATTAGGGGTAGAACTCGAAAACTTAGGATTAGAAGACTTCCTTTCCTTCTTAGATTGTTGAATCTTCTGCTCCTTTGTCTCCTTCTTCTTCTTTCCCTTTGATGATGAAAGATGGCTTCATCATTCTCTTCCATACCCTTTTGTTCATCTTCATCTTGAAGTAATAGGAACTGTAGCTCTTCAAATGAAATTTCTCTATCTCTTGTAGAGAGAGATAAAGAAGTAACAAAAACACAGTATGTAGATAGAAGTGTGTTTACCATCTCTTCATCTAAAATGTTGACTCCTACATTGAGTAACTGATCTTGTAAATCTTTGAGCTTCAAAATATGTGTCTGAACTAATTCACCAACTTTCATCATTGTGTTGGATAGTTGTCTTCTTAGATGAGCTTTCCTAGCAGGGTTTCTACTTTGATAGAGATTCTCTAACTCCAACCAAGCCTAATGAGAACTTCTACAAGACCTGATCTAGGGTATAATATGCCTCTTGACACCCATAGCAATATATGAAAGTGCTAGAGCATCCCTTGAATCCCATCTGTATTGCTCTTCTGTAGGAAGTAATTTGGTAGTAGTATGGACTCTTGATGATGAAGGAGTTTCTTCTTCTTCACTAACCTCTTGTTGAGCAAAAATAGGAACAATAGGTCTTCTAGAAGATGAAGTATCCTCTTCTCCGACTTGTTTGGCCTTGGATAAGTGCCATTAACAATATTCCATAAGTCCTTTGTTACTCATAGATTCATCATCATAAAATGCCACATTGGATAAATAGACATGCCCTCAAGCTTGTCTTCATTCTCAAGTCTATAATCACTCATCTTATTAAGGGTGTATGTCAACTATGCTTTGATACCAAATGTTGGAAGTGGTAGTGGGCCACAATAACAATATATCACACATTTATAGGATCTTCCAACATATGAACATTAACATACACACCTTACGACTAAAAAATAGATGAGTGAGAGATAGAGAGAGAATAGACAGGATTTCAAGTGTAACGGTAAGCTATGAGGCTCACATACGCTATCTATATATGAATGTCAAATTACAATGTGTATATATGATACAAACTCACAATATCTGTATCTAGATAGAAATAGGAACTAGATACAAGAGATTGTGTGCCTAAGAGGTATGAAGTGTGTGTGTGTGTGTGTGAATATGTAGAATAAGAATAGTTTAGAACTATTGTACAGCAAACCCAAATTCTGATTAACCTTAATAAAAAAACCAATGACCTAGCAAGTAAGAACAGAAATAGACTTGCTACTCACAATAAATCAACAATAAATGTTGATGGTAAGCTAGCAGAATCTCCTCCAGATAATCACCAAGATGTAGACCACAACTCCTCCGAAAGTGCGAGAACTCCTCCTCCAAGATCTCCTCCTAGCTTGAGAAGATTGATCACCTCCTCCAAGTTCTTCTCCAAGAGCTTGAGCTTGTTGAGTGATGAGTGTTGTTGCACAAAGGACCAAAGCCCTCTTTATATAGTATTCTAACTTGCCCACGATGAGACTTCCAAAAGCAAAATCAAACTACAAAAAAGCTCCGATCGTCACGAAAAATCAACACCGCCCCGCTATTGCAATCTATTTTGTGCCAAAATTAACTATGTTTCGAATGTATTTCAAGAGATTCCACCTTGCGCCTGAAGGGAGTTGAACTCGAGTTCCAACCTTGAAAGCACCTCCAAGTAACCAACTTAGCCATGTCGTTTTCTTATATTCAAAGATAATATATATAAATCCTTCAACATGTAGTTCCTTTAAGAGAATAGAAATTCCATACTCTATAGCCATTGTTGGACCTTATGATATTGACTCCAACAGTTCTATGCAGACACTTTTATTTGATAGCTACCTTTGTAGAGAAAGTTGAATGATAAAGCAATAAAATGTTTTCTTTTTGTACAGTTTGGAAAGCAAAGGCTATTATCTGTATCATCCATAGTCTAAACACATTTTGGTTAGCCATTATGTTTTTTTTTGTGTGGAAGATGCAATTCAACCATTACTTTCATGCACTAAAGAGACATCAGTTAGCTCTAAAGATGTGTATGACATTTAAGTGCCTCTTCTTATAGATGGACATTCAAGTGTTGGACCAAAGAGGCGATTTCTTAGCCTTTACGGGTTTAAAATAATGATGTAGATCATTGCATTTCTAATGCAAATTTACATGATGCACTTGTTGATGAGAAGGCTGATATAGAGGAGGCAAAAGTTATATGCCTAAATGGCTAGTGCAGAATTTGAGAGATAGCAAATTAGATGCACCTCTATGATATCATACTTCTTCAGGCTCTCATAGTGCTTCCTTTGAATCACATTGCTATGCAATTGTTGCCTCTGGTCTTTGCGATGAGAATGAGCCTATTTCTTTTGATGAAGCACAAAATTCAAAAAAATGGTAATCAGAATATGATGTTATTACGAAGAATGGTACTTGGTGTGTATGTGATTTGCCTCCAAGAAAAAGCTCTATTGCACTAAATGGGTATACAAGCTAAAATGTAAACCTGATGGAATAGTTGAGAGGTATAAGGTAAGGCTTGTTGCAAAAGGTTACACTCAAGAGAGAGGCATTGATTTTGATGATGCCTTTGCTCCCACACGTTGAATGACCATTGTTCATAGCATTTTTGTACTGCGGCTCATCATGATTGGATTGCACATCACTTTGACATTAAACCCGCATTTCTAAATGGTGACTTACATGAAGAAGCGTATGTATTTCAGCCCCATGTTTTTGTGAAGAAAGGGCATGAAAATGAAGTGTGACCCCCGTCCATAGCGTTTCGGCACTTGAAGCTCATCATGGTCGGATTGCACATCAGTTGGACATTAAAACCGCATTTATAAATGGTGACTTACATGAAGAAGTGTATGTATTTCAGTCCTATGTTTTTGTGCAGAAAGGGCATCAAAACAAAGTGTGCATGTCGAAGAAGACAGTGTATGGTTTGAAACAAGCACCACGTGCTCGGTATAAAAAGATACATGCCTACCTACTTACCCATGATTTTGAGAATAGTCCAACTCAGAGCGCCTCATATGTTCAGCATGCAAATGATGTACTTCAAATCATTGTTGTATGTGTGATGATATGCTTCTCACTCGTCCTAATGAAAAGCATATTGCTAAATTTAAGATTGATTTGCATGCCTCTTTTGGGATGTCAAATTTGAGGCATTTGCATCATTATTTGGAAATTTAGTTGATATAAGTTAATGGGAATAGCTTTGCGTCAAACAAAATATACTTACACATTATATCAATGTTTTGGCCTTAAATTTTGCAAAGCTATTGCCATTGCTATGGAAACAAGTTTATGGTTGAGTCTTCATGATGTTGGAAATGCATTTGACATTCTTCTCTATCAACAGATTGTTGGATGCTTGATTTACTTATGCATAACTCAGCCTGATATTCAGTTTGGTGTTTCTCATATGAGCAAGTTTATGCATTGCCCAAGTGTCAAGCATGGCTGGCAGTTAAGTGCCTCTTTTGCTAGTTGAGTGGTACTCGCTACTTGGATTGTTTTATCCCAAAGGGGGATCATTACTGTCAAATTTACATGTTTATTCTAACTCAAACTAGGTTGGTTTCTATGACAATGTCCACTACTAGTTTTTGCTTCATGCTTGGAAGCTCATGCACATCTTGGTTGAGCAAGAAGCAGCTTGTTGTGGCCACTTCTAACTGTGAGACTAAGCATAGGGAAGCTTTCACGACTGAGTGTGTGGCTCATATGCCGATAAATATATAAATATATTTACACAAACATATACATATATGGATATATATTCACATATATAAATATGTATCCATACATTATATATGTATACATATACACATACATATAAATATATATCCATATATTTATAGATGTATACACACACACACATATATATATATATATATATATCCATATATTTTATATATATACATATATACATATACATACATAGATTTTTTTTTATTATTATGGTACCGAGAGGAGGGGAGCTCAAAGGGCCCCCCCTTTAGAAAACCAAAGGTAGAAAGCTTACTGCATGATTTCGTTATCCAGGATAACATATACATATTCCTTAACAACACTTTTCACAATGTCATCGGAATCACCCTTAGAACAAGGAGTGGCAGGTCAGCTTGGCCAAGAACATGCACCTATGGATCGTGTCGGTGTAGCATCGCGATCATCTTTTTCTTGTTGTTCGTCACACGCGATCCGAAGTGGACACACCCAGAGACTTTTATGTTCGCCGCCCAGCCACGTCCAAGCTTTCTTATGAGATAGACTATCCACTAGTCATATCACTTCTTAATTCTCATGAAGAGAAACCAAGGATTGCCATGTGGCATCCTTCTCATAAGGTGGCTCATACCCAAAGTATATTATATGACATTTCCTTCCCCATGAAAGAATTTTCGTCCTCGAAAATGTAGATGAAATGTCCGTAATGGTAGAAGAAAGTGCTCGGACTCCCCTGAACCCCATGTACTCTAGGTACATGGTCATCTCTGTGTGTTGTTTCCCCGTATCCTTCCCCTTAAGAAATCTCATATGAGATCATCTCAAGGTGGGAAACCGTCTGAGTGGTGCCTACTATCTCCAATATACACTCCACTTTCAAACTATCACTCCCATGACATACAACATCATGCAAATGACCTAAGTCCATATGATGTATCCTCTATGGAGTAATAGTATGAGAAGAAAGTGTAAAGTGTCAAACTTATAAGCTTGACCATATTATAATGGAGATAATAAACCATATAATCCTATGAAATATAGAGCAAAGTCCCATAACAAATGACTCCAAACCCATCTAAAACTAAATGATAGATTGCCCTCATAACACTCCAAGTCTTCCTAACCTTGAGTGTGCTCACAAGTAATAGTTTCCTCTAAACTACTTTGTGACTATGCAATTCCATCATGTAGCTCATATATAAGAATTTCTTGGTAGTGGAATGAAATCTCTGCATTCCGCCAACCAATAAGTCTGTGGTTTGTCATCCATTTCCTTTGGACTTAGTTCTATTGGAAGAGCATTTATTGGCACTTGTGCAAACTCTAATATTTCTCTTCCCTGTAGTTTGCCATATGAATGCAGAAAGCATTCCCTTTGAGATTCAGATAATCTCTAAGTACCCATCCTCCTAACTGATGTTTACTCATCATACTCATGATGTAACACCAACTAAGAGTTTGGTATCTTAATAGGTTAGATATATCCCTATTTCCTGGAAACTCAAAAGAGAAGTATCATCAATCTACTCCCAGTCTAACTAATATCAATAGCTAGATTATCTCATCTAGTCAAAGACCATCACTTAAAATAGCATAACTGCTTCTCTCTAGAGTTTACAAGTGAGACTCAATCTAACGATCATGATTAATTGATCGCCCTCTTGTCTTTGATAGAAGAGTGCCACTTCTATCTAGACAACCTAAAGGTGAGAAAGTGAAAAACTCTCTCTCTCTGTCTCTGTCTGTAATCTCCTTTAAGGAAAAGAGCTCTGGTAGTGGGATTTATTCCACTTTCCCTTTCCCTTTGAAAGAGATTCTGTTGAATCCAATTGCTCTACTCATCCATAAGTGAGAACATGCACATAAGTTCTCCATGTTTTTTCCTTTCAAAATAGTGGAGAAAGAAGCTCCCATGTGAAGGAAAATTATACTGAAAAGTAGAGTAAATGAATTCCTTCTGACATAAAGACTAAGAGATGTTTTCCAAACACCATTTCTGTGTAAAGGAAAACATATTGTATTCTTCTCCTATGAAGAAATCATGTTTTCCTTTCCTTCTTTCTCTTTCAAAGAATAGGAGCTAAAGTGAGACCTCTGAGCTAAAATAAGATCTCTCGTCGATCTCTGAGTTGATTCCCACTTTCTCCTTTCCTTAAAAGAGGAACTTATGAATTCATTTGCTCCTCTCTTCCATGACTGATGCATAATCCCTCATTACATATATTCCTATGAAGATGGAGAACAAATCTCCCCTGACTAATGAAGGTGTATGTAGTGAAGAGTGGAGAAAATAAATTCCTAATAAGGTTCAAAGCCCTCTACTAAAATGGTCAGCAATGATGTGACATGATACCGTAAACACATGTGTATCCATAATAAAGTACTATCTCTGCCAACCATACTTTGTGCATGGATCTATACGATCCAATCAAACTGATGGAATTATCCTTCTTGAAAAAACTCAAAATGAGTATGTGATACTAATGGTGATAAAATCACATATCACATTCTCTAGTGGAAGAATAAATCCTCCCTTAACTATGAAGGATAACTCCCAATCCTAAGGAGATGTCTACTAATAGTTCTCCTCTGATCTAGTGAGACATGATGCCATGAATGATGAGTCCTTTTCTCCCTGGCCATAGAAGAAGAGTGCTCAAAGGGAAGTCATTTCCACCGTCCCATACCAGTGAAAACTTCTTCCAATTCATGGTACCATACCAACACTAAACCGAATATATATATTCCATATATATGTAATGGAATATATAGGTGGACTCTAATGAATCTCATATCCTAGAATCATGTTGGTGGACTCAAATGAGTCCCATGTCCTCGAACTAGTTAGTTTGGTTCTAGTCAGTACGTGACTATGGATATCCCCTTCTGTTCCAAACCAACTTGTTCCTAGGTACCAAGACTAGGTCTAAGTACCTCTCTATAGATCCTGATATACATATATATGTATTGGGTACCCCAAATATTCTTAACTAAGGGATCTATGCTCTGAGTCATAGAGCTAGTGCCATACCTATGGCCTTCCTAACCATCACTCGAATCACATAAGCATCCGTCGATGCTGTCTCATGAAACCCATCTCTGTGATCCCATCTAATTGGTTTCCTTATTAGTGTAGCAAAAATGCTTCACTACTTGTTCAAGTGATGTATATGAGTGAAACTAGTCACTCTTTGGGTATTCCTAATAATACCCCATAGTCTCCTAATCATACTGTGAGACTCTTGTGAAGATAAGTGAATCTTCACTACCTTGGAGATTATCAAACTGTATCTCCCATACCTCTATGCAACTTCCTAAACCTTTAGGATTGCTTGTGCACATTACTAATGGTGAAGGCATAGCTTCTTCCGTTAGCAATCCTATAGTATAAATCCATAAGGATTATGAATAGGGATCTTATTTGCTACTGAAGTTGCTTTATCTATAATACTCTGATGGTACTAAGATCATCAAATACATGCTTATAAGCATGCCTAAAAGATGTTTGCAGAAAGGCATGTTACCATGCGTATATAACGCCATGCGGTAAGAAAAATTTTGATAGCATTTCCTCAGGAAATGGAATCCCCAAAAAAATTAACCATAAGCTCAGTGGCACTCAGGCCACCCAAAAACATAGGGCTTGACAGGCCCATGGCATGCATGCCATAAACTGATATATGAATTCCATAACCTGCAAAAACATAAGAGCAATTGCCAGCAACCATTCTCTGAGTTGCATAGCCATATAATTTCTGTAATCCTCTTTTCTGCAAAACAATCAAAAAGTATACTTCTTGCCTGTCGATCCATACTTTTAGAATTTAAATAATGATCAACATTTGATGTATGCAATCCAATCTATGCATGTACATACAGACCATGCCATGACATAAAGTAAAATGTCTGAAGCATAAAATATGCGTCCCTGAGTAGTTTGATTTTGGAATTGCATGCATTCAATCGTTCTGGACAAGCTTCGAGACATCTGCACCTTCCTCCTCAGGTCCTAACATAAACTTTGAAGTGTCCGAAAACATCAGAGCACTCCCGAAAACATAAAGCATGGTCAAATGATTACTATAATAATGCAAAATTAATCAAAAAAATGCATTAGTAATCCTTCTTTA
This sequence comes from Ceratopteris richardii, assembly GCA_020310875.1. Lineage (NCBI taxonomy): Eukaryota > Viridiplantae > Streptophyta > Polypodiopsida > Polypodiales > Pteridaceae > Ceratopteris > Ceratopteris richardii. Next base: position 136,503,968 of record CM035426.1, on the reverse strand, counting down.
GACCTGGAAAAACTACTTTAGGACCTGCAAATGTTCATAAACTGAAATATATAGCATGTGCAAAGAGCTCGAAGTGAAATTACTCAAATCGCCTTCCCGGTTTGAAAGATATGGCTCCTGGAAGGTAGTTGCCAAAAACTGTTCAGACTTTGCAAAGCTATTCAGACCTGCAAAAATACTTATTTTCCAAAATTTCTTTCCATAAACTGAAAGTAGACCTTGTGCTCTTCGAAACGAGCCATAGCACGTCCAATTTGGAGTTTTCTAGCTCAAGATATGGCCATTCCAAGTGGGACATGCCAAACTAGTGGACTGTTGGAGGGGCCGGAAAAAGTGTAAAAATGTGATTTTTGGGGTGCCCAAAAGCATTCTTCCATCAAGAAAATCATACAATTCTCTCCATAACCTCAGAGAGTGGTCTATGAAGATGCTTTGGCCTATTTTGATCTTTCCAAATCCTCCCTTCATGCATGCTAATTTGCTCCCCAAAAGAGGCCTAAATCAAGATTTTGCTTTTATGCAAAAACTTACATGGGAGCTCGTAGCAAGCTTCTAATCCACTATAAATGTGGATTTCTCTTGGATTTTATACAATAACCCATGGGAAACCTCTTAAATTGTCTTTTTCCTTACTCCCAGAAGTGGAGTTTGGCAAAATTTAACATCTAAATTTTTTTCCAAAGGTGCGGGAAGGGGGTCTTTGAAGAAGTAAAATTCCTCCTTAACTTATCATTTTGATGAATCTAATGATTCGCCTAAGAAATCTAAACACCATACTCTCAGTATATATACTTTCTTTCATCCATCCGTAGTTATCGCACCTATTTTTCCCTCTTCTAAAATGGGAATTTCTTAGATTTAGGTGCTGAAATTTTTTGTCAAACTGTGATGGAAGGGGATTTTGTGGAGCTTCAAACTCCCATCAAACTGAGGTATCTGTTGGATTTCTTAATCTTATCTGCAAGTCAATGCACTATACTATGTGCGTACATGATTTTTCCTACTAAACTATGAAAAATCCCGCTTCATATTCCCTTCCCGAAGTGGCTATTTATGCAAAATAGCCCCTGAAATTTATATTAAAATCATGAAAATAAACTATTCTGGAGGTGCCCAAAGCTTCCACTTTCTTGTATTTTGAGGGAATCCTTGACTCCAGGTGAGAGTACATATCTCATACTCTCCATACTGTGATTTCCCTCCAAGATCTTGGCCCCCTAAAGCTTCGTTATCATTCTCAAAAAATGAAGAAACTTACAGAAATTAAAAAACAATCAAACCTGGAAATTGAGACCGTGAATCCTCCATGCAAAAGAGGAGAGTGTCATCTTCTTCTGCTACCTCTCTTTGCCTTGATGATCGTCATGATCTCTCACATCCATATAGTCATCATTATAGTTCTCCCTGAAATGAACTTTTGCCCCACTTCATAAGCATTGGTGGCTGAGGAGAAGGCCCTTTTTTTTTTTCTTATCCTTCCTCTTCCTGAAATTCTCTTTTGTTCACTTCAGCCGAAGCTAGTCCCCTTCTCTTCTCATTGCCTGTGGGCACTGTCTAAAATCTGAGCGGGCGGACTTCTGAAACTATACATGGTGAAAATAGGCACCACAAAGGCATGGCGCATTGGTAAGAGTTGTGCCTCCCATACTAGCTCATACTAGCTGCCAGGGTTCAATTCCCACCCTCTGCACAAACGAAAGCGGGCCAGGAAAGGGTGCTCTGATACCAGTGTAGCATCGCGATCATCTTTTTCTTGCTGTTCGTCACGTGGACACACCCAGAGACTTTTATGTTCGCCGCCCAGCCACGTCCACGCTTTCTTATGAGATAGACTATCCACTAGTCATACCACTTCTTAATTCTCATGAAGAGAAACTCTCCTCTTTTGATCTTCTACCAAGGATTGCCATGTGGCATCCTTCTCATGAGGTGGCTCATACCCAAAGTATATTATATGACAGTCGAGGGGGCTTTCACCATCCTAAAACTACCTAGAAATTCTGACGGTTGCCCGAGAAAGGCATGCCATGCCCCAAGGAGGGACGTCAACTCTCAAGAGGGGTCCGACACACACACACATACATACATACATACATACATACATACATACATACATACATACATATATATATATATATATATATATATATATATATATATATATATATATATATATATATATATATATATATACACACACACATCCACACGCGCATGCGCGCAAACACACACATACACACACACACACACACACACACACACACACATACATACATACATACATACATACATACATACATACATACATACATACATACATACATACATACATACATACATACATACATACATACATACATACATACATACATACATACATACATACATACATACACACACACACGTGTGTTTTGTGTGTGTGTGTGTCATATGTGTACACAGACACACAAACACATGATTCAATACCCTAAAGATCTTTCCGATACAGTGAAGTTGACATATCAAAACAGGTAATCGTATTGTACACCGAGTATAATTTAGTACCCCAGGAGCACACACATGATCCAATACCCTGAAGATCTTTCCGATACAGTGAAGATGGCATATCAAAACAGGTAATCTTATTGTACACCAAGAATATAATCTAGTACTCAGGAGCTGAAGCAAATAACGCTGTTGACCAACTAGCTCGCATGATCCAATACCCTAAAGATCTTTCCAATACTGTGAAGTTTACATATTCAAAGATAATTTTATTGTACACTGAAAATATCCTTTAGTACTCGAAGGACTCGAAGCAAGTAGAGCTGTCGACCAACTAGCTCTGACATGGTCCGATACCCTGAAGATTTTTCCAGCACATTGAAGTGGACATTAAACCAGGTAATTATATTGTACATGAGAAATGGGATAAAGACTCTTTCCAGCCATAGAGCCACCAAAAAATACACAACCCTAAAGCCACCACAACAGGAATGCAGAAGTGTGAAATTCACTGAATCAAGTACACAGAATCATCACATATTAACTACATATGCATCTAAACTTTGTCGAAGCTTGTGACAGTTGAATCAGCTGCAGAATATTAAAAATTAAAAGAGTTGATAAATCCCAAATTATACGGGTATCCACTACCTAGAGTACTGAGTTTCTAAATCTACCATGCCCAGTCCCAACAAAAGGCATGTCTAGGCGTTTCTACTTTGACCACATCATTTTACCAACCCACAAGACTTTACTGACAGCACTAATTCCTTTCAAACGATAAACTAATTAGGATGTATTAAGAGCTACGAACTCAATTACTTGTGAAAACCATCCATAGCTAGCCATTCTGCAGCGAAAAATTTGCAATAATACACCCGCATAAAGATTAGGCACACAGCATTACCTTTAGTGATGATCACGCACCAGACTTAGAAGAAACCTAATTTAAGCTGCGAACAAGAAACATCATCCACCACATAAAATCACCCCTCAAGTAGTTGGTAACTGTCCACAAAGAGATGTCTGCCTGATTATAACATGATAGCAATACTGATTGTGATTTCATTAACATGAATGTTAGTAGCAGAAGCAAAAAAGAACATGAACAAGTTCATTCTTAAGTTGACAGAATAATACAAGAATAAGGAGAAACCAAACTAGCCCTACGGAATGCCTCCTCAGGGGAACATCAGCGGAGAGAACTTTGGGAAATGTGTATTGAATCCTACAAGGAAAAAGATTTCAAAGACTGCATATGTTATGAAGGCAGAGGTTTCAAGAATCACGCGTACACTGCAATGCAACAGGCTAACAAACACAACTCATATGGGCCACGGCAAGAACTTAATTACACATCAGCGACAGCAAAGAACATAAACTCGGGCTCAGATCCATAAATAAGCAGAACCCTATGACATCATACTCTCAACAATCCAAGCATCTGCACAGAAAAACACAATATAACAAAAAAACACATCACCGAAGGATAAAACGGCCAGACTTCTGTCATGAACAATAACTTAACTCTGTAAAACGGCCAGACTTCTGTCATGAACAATAACTTAACTCTGTAAAACGGCCAGACTTCTGTCATGAACAATAACTTAACTCTGTAAAATTACTGTTTGAGGATAGAACTCCATTCCAAAGAAAAAAGAAAAAAATGGAGCAAGACAGTGCAGAAAATGGCAGAAATGCAACTGTTAGAAGTTTTTTTTATTACACTAATGATCTAGACTGATACATCAAAGCCAAAGTTCGGAGAATCCACAGTAACAGTAATGCTGTTAGAAGAGTCTAGCATTGTAGACTACTACTCCAGCAGCTCATCACATTGTTCACAGTGCAAACAATTCTCGTTGTTCCTCATTGACGAGATCTGGCTGCCGCTCGTGTCGCCTCATCTCGAGACGAGGGAAACAGTTCCACGTATCTACTTCCAAGAGTCATTTTATCTTTCTTCATAGCTGCCTTTGACTCTTCAGGACTATGGAACTCTACAAATGCTTCTCCTGTTGCTCGTCCATCTGCATGAGTGACAATATGTATGTTTTCGTCCTCCAAAGCTGACTCTTTAAAAAAGTCAATAATTTCCCTCTTTGATACAGAGAACGGAAGTCCCCTTAATCGAAGAACTCCAGTGTGCTCAATGTCATCTTTATCTGGTGCAGACCTTGGAGGCAAGGGAGCTGCTTTGGACGGAGGCTCGTCACGATCTAAGTGTGACCTGGATTCGTTGACTTCAGCTGCAATCGCCTGGTAATATTCTTGCTTCTTGCATCGGAAAACTTCGATGTAGCGTCTGCCCATGTTTTGTCGATTGCGTTGAAGAGCGAAGTCCACTTGAAGAGGGGCTCCAAACACAACGTACGCCTCTCCAGAGAAGCGGCCCCTCCTGTGGACAAGCAATACATCCACGATATCCAAGCCTGCAAAGAATTCGTGAACATCGCTCTCTCTGCAATCAAAAGGAAGTCCACGCAGGCGCACAACAGGAAAAGCCCGTGATTGCCCTCCATACCCCATGCCTCCTCCATATCCATATGAGGAGCGAAACCCTGAAGGAGTCCCGTAGTAAGGCTCATCGTCCATGCCCCGCTGTCTCTTCGAACCAATCTCATATCCATCTCCATGTCCCATGCTTCCCATCATATTCCTTCAACCCACAAAACCCCCAACACTCATTTGTCAATCCACAGAAAACCTTACCCCTACTGTTTTTTAGACATGCAACTATTCGACATAGCCAAACCTGCGGCATTACGTTGCACGAGAGCAACGATGCACTTCTGTGCGCAGGGAAAATAGGTCTATGCGGTGATCGTAAGTAAACATAGGGTGATTTAGATCAAAGAAGAGCAAAATAAACAATCCCTTCAGCGTCAAGCTCCGTGGAGGCACAGAAGAATGCATTTCTAGCCCCATGGAAGCACAATAGAACAGTTTATTGTGAGACTACAAGACACAAAGAAGAGCACAAATTAAGTGTTGTAATTAGCGCAAAGCGAAATCCCCCTTACCCTCTGGAGTACATAGTCACTGCGGAAGAGCAGGTCCCCTCTAGTCTTTCTTATCCCAGCCAAAACCCTTCCAAAAACCCCTTCGCCTGCGAACACAGCAGAAGACCTGCGCTACCTTCAAATGGGCGAAGAAAACGGTTCACCACGAATGTAGCAACTCGCTACGATTTAAGGTTCCTAGCTATGAAATGGGAGAAGCCTGTGCACGGCAAGAAGACTAACGGCAATGGTTAGTTGTTTCTAGGTCTAAATACTGTTCACACGAGAGCCTCCGGACAGCTTTGTCTTCTTGATACGGGCCGAGGACGAAGAAAGTGACGAGCCACAATAGCAGGCATCCCACGTAATCTAGACCACTTAACTTGAATCCATATCAACCTACGGATGAGTTCAAACTAGAGATGAAACTAAAAAATGTAACTCGGGGTGCATTTATTTTTGGACGATTTTGGTTGACATAAAAAATACATTAAAATAGATTATATATATATATATATATATATATAAAAGCAAGATCTACAACAAGAAATTAGGCAGGTTTCACACAAAGCGATAACATAGGAAATGAGCAGTGAGCTTAGGCTGGGTTCACACAGGGATGGCGGAACAAATAGTTAAAAATGCATTATTTCAGGTGGAACACTGAGAAAATGATTAGTTCCATCGCCCATGTGTTCACACAAAAAAGCGAAACTATGCAAAAGGTATTTTTGAGCTTAGGCTGGGTTCACACATGGACGGCGGAACAAATAGTTAAAAATGCACTATTTCAGGTGGAACACTGAGAAAATGATTAGTTCCATCGCCCATGTGTTCACACAAAAAGGCAGAACTATGCAAAAGGTATTTTTGTGATGCCGCCCTATATGAACAGAAGAGAACATGGAACAAGGTATTTTTGTGTTGCCGCCCTTAGTGATAGATACAAAGGAGGCTTAGCATTCTTTGATCCTTTCATGAGGGGCCCATCTTCTTTCATGAGAGGGACTTGCATTCTTTGATCCTTTCATGAGGGGCCCATCTTCTTTCATGAGAGGGACTTATAAAGCATGTTAATAAATCTATTGTCCATTTCATGGAAGATTCATTTTCTTTTTAGCTTGGCTCTCTGAGTCATAGAATTCATAGAATGGAAGAAGGGTGGATTACTTTTGTGGTTCTTTATTCTCTTATCTAAGAGAGTTAGGGACTTTGCTATAGACTATTCCTCAGGCGTGCCCTCAAAGTTAATTGCACATCTCTATTTCCATATTGCCCAAAGAGACTCCCCTTACAGCGTTTCAACTAGGGATCAAGTACCCTATAGATCTACCAAGAACGGCTTGCTACTAAGATATATTTTGGCTTAGTTGGAGCAACTACTACAAAGTAGACTAGATCCTAATACTTTTATGGCATGAGTAAAAGAGTTGGTCAAGGTCCTTCACTAATCGGTGGCACCTCTTACACCATAGAGGGATGCTTCATATCTTCATATCTTGGTGGCTTTGACATTAATCCAAATACTAGGTGGAGGATTTTTCAAAAAAGGATGGCCTTCTTCCTCTAAATGAGGGGATGCTAGAATCCTTGAAAGTTCAGCCCGTATCTAATCCATGGCCATTAGGTTCTCCACTTAAGCTTCAAGACGGAGTGGAGATCAACCTTTTCAAGATATCATCTATCATGTTCCCGTTCTTCCACATGAGGCTTAAATTGTAGGAGTCTTAAGTCTTCCATTCCCACTCTAGAATGCATCTTTCAAGTAGACAACAATCGAAATAATCAAGTCTAAGGTTGTTATCTTAAGTCCTCACATTCGATCCATTCCTTTTTTTGGGCAATTCCAAAGGTCCTTCAGAGGCAAAAATCCTTGGATCATAGTCTCAAAGCCTTCGGAACCTGTTCAATTTTGATTAGTGGCACTCGAGGGATGGGAAACCAATAAATTCATTCATATTTGTCACTTTCCACATACTTTCTCTAATTGTTCAAGTAGTATTCTTCCTCTTCTTCTATGATTTCCATAAGGAGAACACCATTAGTAAATCTCACTTTCAATGAAGCAAAGAGAAGAGTTATTAGATCATGGTTTGTGCAATTAGTAGATCCCACGAGGGAGTGTGAAGTGGTGCAATGGCAATGCACCATGATGGACTTCCCTTTGCAAGAGCTTCACAATGATGCTCTCACAATACAAAAATTGAGTTTGGGTGATGTGCACGGTACTCTACATAGACCTACAAAACACACAAAAATACACAATACACAGAGAGGGAACCCAAACCATAGATTTTTACAAGTTTCACAAATATGGTCGACCCATAGTCTATGGTTGACAAAGCCACTATATGTTTTATTAAAGAACATATTAAAAAGTGTCTGATTAGAGAAAAAATAAATAATGATAAAGGCTACTTGAGTGTAAGTATACAGACTATACATCCCACCTGATGGGCATGTTACATAGTGTACAAGGAATTGTGCAAGAACATGAATCAAGTAACCCCATCAAATGACAACAGTGATGTTGAAAGCTATCCTTTGGTAGAGCCTTAGTCAAAGCATTTATAGCATTATCTCGAGTATGAACCTTCTCGAAAATAATGTGCTCAGTGGCTAAGCAATCTCTAATGAAGTGATATCTCACCTCAATGGGCTTGGTCTTTGTATAATAGAACATATTCTTAGCCAAAGCAATGCCACTATGACTATCAATGAGCAAATGAGGTACATGTTGAGGTAGAACCATATCACAAGCAAGATGAGAAAGCCACAATGCTTTCTTGCATGCCTTGCTAGTTGCAACATACTCTTCTTCTATAGTGGAAATAGTTGTACATTCTTGAAGACGAGATCACCAAGAGATAGCACCTCTAGCAAAATGAAAATGTATTGTGATGTAGAATTTTGATTGTCTACACAACCAGCATAATCAAAATTTGTGTAACCAATAATGGATGTCTCTCCTCTACCTTGGCATAGACACTTGTCCTTAGTTCCACTCAGCTATCTCAAAATCATCTTGACCACGTTGTAGTGCTTCTTGCTAGGATTAGACATATAGATGCTCACAGATCCCATGACAAATGCAATGTTTGGTAACATAGATACCATAGCATACATGAGACTACCAAAAGCATATTGCTAAGGAATATTGTTCATGAATTCCTTTTCCTCATCCGATTTTGGGCCAATCATCCTTGATCAACTTCACATATGTAGGTAAAGGTGTACTCAACTCCTTTCCATCCTATGTATTGAGCCTATGAAGTACTTTGGATATGTACTCACTTTGAGACAAATATATGCATGTGAAGTACTTTGAATATGTACTCACTTTGAGACAAATTTATGCATCGATTACTCATATCATGAGTAATACGGATGCCAAGAATATGTTTAGCATCCCCCAAATCCTTCATATCAAACATCCCACTCAACTTCATCTTGAGCAATGAAAAGTCATCAGAGGGCTTCCCAACAACCAACATATCATCGACATAAAGTATCAAGCATATCAAGCTTCCATCTAATCATCTCTTCTTCTAGAGACAATGATCCTCATTGCTTCAAGAATAGCCTTGAGACTTCATAAAAGCATCAAACTTTTGGTACCATTGTCTAGGGAACTGTTTAGGTCCATATAAGCTCTTCTTCAACTTACAAACTAGACCCTCTTCGCTAGGAACTGCATAGCCCTTTGGTTTTTTCACATAGATCTCATATGTAAGATGCAAGAAAGTAGTTTTTACATCCACTTGGACAAGCTCTAAGTCCTCCATTGCAAAGAATCCAAGCAACATGCATAGTGTAGTAATCTTGACCACTAGAGATGAGATTTCCTCAAAATCAACACCATGTTGTTGTTTAAAACCCTTTGCAACTAGTCCTGCCTTATACTTTGGAGAAGCACTATTCAATGTGAATTTCAGCTTATATACCCATTACATGGTAAGTCTTTTGTGCCTTTTGGAAAAGGTACCAAATCCCAAGTAACATTCTTATGAATAGAATCCAATTCAGTCTTCATGATAGGCTCCCACTTGACATGATCCTTTGTTTGCATAGCCCCTTTGTATCAAGAAGGCTCACCAACATTTGTTAGCATAACAAAACCTAAACCTAGAACATATCTATCAGTTGGATGCGAGACACATGCAGAACATCTCAATGGTTTGTTGAACAGGTTCATTTGTAGATTCACCTGATTGATTGGACATTCTCTTGAGCATCCATATGTATAGCATTATTATGCATGCTAACTAGAGGACTAATATCCTCAAACATGTTGATATATTTAGGTAGTGATGTGTGTGAACACTCTAGGACCGTCGGGGCACTTTTTTCCCTCTTTAGGAGGTTTTTTTCCCTCGGCTTGTATATACGCCTATTGCCCTAATGGGCTACTTATCTTTGTACATTCTCTAGTAATACATTCAGTATTATGTATTGTGCTCCAAGCTTCTTCTTCTTCCTTGTGCTATTCGCGTGCTTCCGTAGATGTCTAACTCCAACAATTGGTATCAGAGTAGGTCATCGCTTCATCTAGGGCGTCGTCTACACCTCTCCGGTTGCAATCTCAGAATCGCACGAATTTTGGTGAGCATACTCAGCATGTTTTCAAGATCAAAACGACTTCACTTTGTCGTGCCGAAATCGCGATCTGAGCTCGTTTCGGCCTCCGAACGCACTATCATAGCGCTTGTGTAGGCTATTTCGTCTTTTTGTGCCAAAGGTATATACATGTTTCAGTTCACCACTATAAGTGTCTCGAAGTCTACTACAGGTTTAGCAGAACTTGTCTAGGCAGTTCCGTTCAACTTTTTGAGATACAGTCAATTTTCTCCATCAAGGTATATTAGTCACCGGCCATGGTTGAAAGCAGTGATGTATTCCGTATGTTGGATGTTGAGGATAAGTTGGATGGTACCAACTACTCGTTATGGGCTTATATGATGTGACATGTATTGGTTGCAAAAGGATTGTGGAACATTGTGTAGGGTGTTGAAAAACATCCTATCACACCTGCAACTGTTACAACTGCAGGTACAGAAGCTGAGGCAGAAGGTGTTGAAGATGATGATATTCTGCATATTCATGTTTGTGTTGTGGTTTCTACTGCACCTACTACAGAGCGAATTCGTTGGGATGGCAGAGATGCCCAGGCACATGCATTGATAGCTTTGTCTATCAAACGTGCCATTATTCCTCACATTCGCTCTTGCAAAACAACTAAGGATGTTTGGGATACACTTACCACATTGTACCAAGCTAAGAATGAGGCTCGTGTTGCTTACCTCCGAAAATAGTTGGAGAGTGAGCACATGAATGAAGGTGATTCTATGGACAGTTTTCTAACAAAGATCAAAGACTTGAAGGAACAGTTGATTTTTGCTGATGAGGTTATACTAGATACCTTACTTATGCAGACCGTTCAGAATGGTCTTCCTGATTCATATCAGAGTTTTGCTTCTACTCTTCGGTTGATGATGAAAGGCAATCCAAATGCCTTTTCATTTGAGGAGTTAGTCTTTGTTCTATTGCAGGAGGATCAATCCAGGTAGAACAGGTCCATTATGCGTGTTGCAGATCAAGCTTTCATGGCTAGTCAGAAGGGCAAAGGAAAATGAAGCTCTTCAACTAGTAAGCAGAAATCTGCTAATTCTGCACAATCGAAGAGGGAAGATAAAGATGATATGAAATAAAAAAAGCTGACATTGTTTTGCAAGTATTGTAAAGGAAATGATCATATCATAAAGAACTGTCCAAAACTGGCTGCTAAAGAGGCAAAGAAGAAAGAGGCTGGAATGGTTGTTGCAGAGGCCTTTACACCAAAAACTGAGTCTGCTAATCTTGTGCAGGAAGAAGAATGGGCGTTTACTACTGTTTGCAGTTTTGACCCATCTTCTCATGAGCAGTGCATGTCTGCAGTAGACTCAGATGTTTGGTACTTTGACAGTGGGGCGACCAAACATATTACCTCGTAGCGTAGTTTCTTCTCTTCACTCGAGCCTGCCCCTCTAGGGAATACTGTTACATGCGCCAACAACTCCTCTTATCCTGTTATGGGAGTTGGTAAGATCATTTTGACTACTGTTGATGGTAGTTCTTTCACTTTGCCAGATGCTTTATTTGTGCCAAGGATCAAGAAAAATGTGTTATCAGTTTCTGCATTAGCCAAGATTGGCTTGGTTGTGAACTTTGTTGATTACAGATGTACAGTTCATGATCTATCAAATGGCGAAGCGATTATTGCTTCTCGCATTCTATGTCATGGGCTGTATAAGCTCATAGACTATGAAAGATCTATAAATGATTTGGCATGTGCAGTACATGGTTCTCAGGCTATGTCAGATGCAAAGCTTTGGCATGCACGCTTTGGTCATCTTAATTTTGCTAATTTGTTACGCCTATAGAAATCTGAAATGGTGTCCTCTTTGCCCAAACTTGAGGCACTGGGAAAACATGTTTGTGAAGGCTGTATTTTGGGCAAAATGCAGCATTCCTCCTTTCCAAAAGATGGTTTAGTTCGGGCTACTCAGAAATTACAGCTTGTACATAGTGATGTCTATGGTCCTATGCAGACACCTTCTTTTGGAAATCATCTTTACTTATGACTTTCATCAATGATTTTTCCAGGCATGCATGGGTATATCCATTGAAGGCAAAGTCCAAAGTGTTCATGTGCTTCTAACAGTTTTTGGTTTTGGCTGAAAATCTATCAGCATGTAAAATGAGCACCCTCCGTTCTGATCGAGGGGGACAATATATGTCTTCTGATTTTAATGCATTCCTGGCTGAACGTGGGATAAAACACCAGTGTACAGTGTCGTATACACCTCAACAAAATGGATTTGTTGAACAAAAGAATAGGTCACTCATGGAGATGGCGAGGTGTATGGTCAAGAGTTAGGCTTTACCACATAGTTTCTGGCTTGAGGTTGTCATGTGTGCAGCATATGTACTTAACAGGTGTCCCACTAAAGCGCAGCAGTCTATCACTCCATATGAGGCTTGGCATGATCACAAGCCATCTGTTGCACATCTGCATGTTTTTGGTTGTTTGGCATATGCATTGGATGATAAAGCAGTAAAATGTATCTTTGTTGGGTACAGTTCTGAAAGTAAAGGCTATCGTCTATATCATCCACAGACTAAATGCATTCTGGTTACCCGTGATGATGTTTTTGCGGAAGATCCTATTCAGCCATTGCTTTCATGTACTAAGGAGACATCTGTTAGCTCCAAATACATGTATGATATTTTGCTACCTCTTTTTACAGGTGGACAGTCTAGTGCTGGTCCTAATGAGGTAACTTCTCAACCTTTGCAGGTTTCATATGATGATGTAGATCATCCCATTTTTTATGCAGACTTACATGATGCACTTGTTGATGAGAGAGCTGACATTGAGGAAGCAAAAACTATGCCAAAATGGCTAGTGTAAACTTTGCGTGATACCAAATTAGATGCACCTCTATGATAGCGTACTCGATCACGCTCTCATAGTGGCTCTTTTGCATCAGATTGCTATGCTATGGATGCATCTTGTCTCTGTGATGAGAATGAGCTTGTTTCATTTGACGAAGCACAAAATTCAGAAAATTGGATGGCTGCTATGCAATCTGAATATGATGCTATAATGAAGAATGGTACTTGGTCTTTATGTGAATTGCCTCCTGGCAAGAAGGCCATTGGCACTAAGTGGGTTTACAAGCTAAAGCGTAAGCCTAATGGCACAGTTGACAGGATAAGGCTAGGCTTATTGCAAAGGATTATGCACAAGAAAGAGGCATTGATTTTTATGAGACCTTTGCACCTACATGCCGTATGACTACTGTTTGGAGCATCTGTGCATTTGCAGCCCATCCTAGTTGGAATGTACATCAGTTGGACATTAAAAATGCATTTCTGAATGGTGACTTGCATGAAGAAGTGTATGTTTTTCAGCCCCGTGGCTTTGTGCAGAAAGGGCATGAAAACCAGGTGTGCAGGTTAAAGAAGGCATTACATGGTTTAAAGCAAGCACCACATGCTTGGTATGAGAAGATACATGCCTATCTGATTGCACATGGTTTTGAGAACAGTCCAACTGAAACCATCTTATATGTTAAGCATGCTAATGATGTGCTTCTGATCATTGTTGTCTATGTTGACGACATGCTGCTTGCTGGTCCTATTGAGAAGTATATTGCTGATTTTAAGGCTGATTTGCATGCCTCATTTGAGATGTCTGATTTGGGGCATTTGCATCACTATTTGGGCATTCAGTTTATGCAAGTTGATGGTGGAATGGCTTTGTGTCAAACGAAATATATTGACACAGTTATTGCAGCATTTTGGCATTGAAGACTGTAAGCCTATTGCTACTCCTATGGAGACAGGTTTACGATTGAGTCTTCATGATGTTGGACATGCATTTGATGCTATCCTCTATCAGTAGGCCGTTGGATGCCTGATTTACTTATGCATTACTCGGCCAGATATTCAGTTTGCTATCTCACATATGAGCAGGTTCATGCATTGCCCAGGTGTCAAGCATTAGCAGGTGGTTAAGCGCATCTTACGCTACTTGAGTGGTGCTCAGCTACTTGGGTTGTTTTATCCCAAGGGGGGATCACTACCGCCAGATTTGCATGTTTTTTCTAACTCAGACTAGGCTAGTTGCTATGACACTCATGTGTCCACTAGTGGCTTTTGCTTCATGCTTAGTAGCTCATGTATATCTTGGTTGAGCAAGAAGCAGCCTACTGTGGCCACTTCCAATTGTGAGGCTGGGTATAGGGAAGCTTTCACAACTATTGTTGAGTGTGTGTGGCTCAGACGCCTTATGGCTGATTTGGGTGTTGGTCAGTCTTCTACCACCACCATCTTCACTGACAGTCAGAGCACATTGGCAGTTGCGAGGAACCCTGTGTTCCATGCGCACACTAAGCACATTGAGGTACATTATCATTATGTCAGGGAGAGGTTCTCTGCTGGCGGGATCAGCTTGGCATATGTGCCCACGCAAGAGAACATTGGAGACCTTTTCATGAAGGCTCTGCGTAGGGAGAAGTTTGAAGCTTTCCACAAAGCTTTGGGCTTACTTCCTTTTGTGGAGTGATTTCCACATAGCTTGGCACTTCCTTATACATGAGTGCTAGCTACTTGTTCACCGCATCACTCCCAAGGGAGATTTGTTGACATATTTAGGTAGTGATGTGTGTGAACACTCTAGGACTTCCGCGGCATTTTTTTCCCTCTTTAGGAGGTTTTTTCCCCCCCGCTGATTTGTTGACATATTTAGCTAGTGATGTGTGTGAACACTCTAGGACTGTCGGGGCATTTTTTTCCCTCTTTAGGAGGTTTTTTTCCCCCCGCTTGTATATACGCCTATTGCCCTAATGGGCTTCTTATCTTTGTACATTCTCTAGTAATACATTCAGTATTGTGTGTTGTGCTCCAAGCTTCTTCTTCTTCCTTGTGTTGTTCGCGTGCTTCTGCAGACGTCTAACTCCAACAAGACATCACTCTTCTAACTTCAATTTCATTAGTGGGTTGTTTATGCATTTTAGACTCATTAAAAATGATATCACTATTCTAATCATTGACCATAATTTAGGATCCCATAAGCAATATCCAAATTGAATGTATCAACCATATCCAAGAAAAATGCATTCCTTCAACTTATATTCCAATTTGTGTCTAAGATTCTTGGGTATATGAACATATGCTTCACACCCAAAAACACTTGAATAACATAATCTTACCCATGATTTATCATCATAGGGAGCATAATTATACAATGAAGGTTTAACAATTTTTGCATTAGGAAGAACAATTGATGATCAACAAAAGACTATTGACGATCTAAAAAATCAACTAAAAAGTTTACAAATATATATGGATACATATGAGAGCAGATATGGAAGACTCTCACAAGCATCATCATCTTTTGATTGGTTCACAATAAATGAACTATTCGATCAACGAAACACTAAATAAACAAGCTTCTTTTTGTAATCAAAGACATCACTATATTTTAAAGCCATCAATTTTATAATTAAACTAATCAAAATATTCAAAGTACATTATTTTCTTCATTTTTAATATCATCATCTATGACACGTACCATGTCATCTATTTCTTCCATGTCTGAGCCATCGTTGTGATCTACATCTAAATCATGATCACTCCATGAATCATTTGTTAAACTTTCATGAGTTTGAAATTCTCCAAAAGTTTGTTGTGCTGCTGTAGAAGTTATCTTGGTTGGAGCATGTAACAAATGCATATTACAAAACACATATACCAAATCATTGGCACGTGATACACAAGCGATTTCTTCATTTTGAATGAAGAAAATCACTCCAATTGCATTCACAACTACCACTTGAAGTTGTTATTGAAAGCACTCTCATAGCTATATGTTGCAACTCCACTGCTTCACCTCCGTATTCTTTCCACCATATAGGAGGTGGATGCTTTTGAATCGCTCCAATGTGCCATAGATCTCCAAAACATCCTTCTCGATTTACATAAGCTACTCTTTGGTGGAATGCATCTTGACCATCTGTACCTGGAAGTAATAACTGACATGTGGTTTTGAAATTTGCCATGACTTCTTTGTTTGACGCTTGACCATTGAGTTGAAATGTTGGATCCAAAACAAACACTGTTCCATGTAAATGAGTATGCATTTGCTTCCATCTTTTCTCTGCTAATGATACAACCTATGTTTTTTCTCGTAATGAAAACTGATTAAAATCTTTCACTTTTTGAATAGCTTCTAACATAATCCAATAAAATTTTCCTATCACAAACTTATCAGTATCAACAATTCATAAAAGTTCCACAAAAGGTTTAGTGATACCGACATTTTTTCCAAAATTACGCCAAAAAATTTATGACTACATTAAAGACGTACACTTTGAAACCACAACTCGATAAGAAGGATACTTCTCTAGCCATGCCTCCCATCTTCGATCAACAATCATTTCTATAAGGGCTAGCTTGACTTCCAATAATACACTGAGCACAGTATAGGCAGTTCCAAATCGTGTAGTGCAAAAGATATGAAGTGCTTCATTGGGAGATTTTGAACGAAAGACCGAATATGAAAATTGATGCTCTCTCATAAATTTGACCACATGATTTGCATCTAATAAACTTTGTTTAATGAAAAATAATCTACCTATATCTTTCAATAATAGATTTAGTGTATGAGTTGTGCATGGAACCCAATGTAATGCCTTCATACTTGCTTTGAATTGCAATTCTAGTGCTTCGAAAATTAAATGCATTATTAGTCACTATCACAGTCACATTCTTCGGACCACCCACGCATGATATAACATGTTCATATATGTTTACAGGAAAAGCTGAACTTTTCTCTTTAAGAAAAGTATCAATAGCTTCCACAAACATGCTTCCTTTTGGACATATAATCATGACATTAATCAATGGCTTCTTTTGACAACTTCTCCATCCATCCAATGTTATTGTACATCCATATATGGGTACATAATCAAGCATTGTTCACTTTAAAATAGCTTCATTACATTTTTCACTTTATCAACATAGTTTGTTTGCATTTTATTGTAATCTGGCATGGTGAATCCTTTTCGTGCAGTTGACATCAAAGCATCTTTGAAAATAGGATTACAAATGACATTGAAAGGAATCCCACATGATAAAAATGCTTGAGTCCATTTAAGATGAAGCTAGAGACAATCTTGCTTTTCAAAAGCTATAGGTATTGTATTCTGTGATTTAGTACGAACAAAACATGGTGACACATTA
The DNA here is from genome assembly GCA_020310875.1 of Ceratopteris richardii. Lineage (NCBI taxonomy): Eukaryota > Viridiplantae > Streptophyta > Polypodiopsida > Polypodiales > Pteridaceae > Ceratopteris > Ceratopteris richardii. The sequence goes on along the minus strand of CM035426.1, from coordinate 136,486,695 downwards.
TTAGATCCACTATTTTTACTACATTCATCGGGTCCACTCTTTTCTAATGCAGCTAGAGAAAATGGAGTAGATATATCTTGCTTATTATGAAAAATATTTGAGATACTTGAGTAGAATGTCATTGATGCATCTCCTCATTCTCGCTCTACACCTGGACTACTTTGAAAGTTTCGTGAATTACTCATGCTTTTTAATCTTTTTTATGTGATACCTTGAGATTTACATTTATTTGGATAACTTGCAAAGTGCACCCATATATCACTATGTGGATTAGAGCACCCCACCACATTATTACATGTACTAAAAAGATTCTCTTTTATCCAAGCTGCATTTCCTACATAACGATGTCCATAACATTTACATTGTATTGTGGAGACTGTTTTACCCTCTTGATGAATAATCACATGTGACCATTTTTTTCCCTTTCTCATAGTGCTTGCTTTATGAAGACTTTATATCTACAAAAAGACAACATAAATCAATATCAAATAAGATATACATTTCACTAAATATGTATCTTAAAGTATATATTAACTACTCCAAATCTCTCTTAAAGTTTTTGAATCTATTAATTTATGTATTTACATTTTCTACCTAATAGTCTCAATCATACACATGCATACTATTGTGAAGTAAGAATCAATGTCTAGTCAAAAAATCATAATATATTTTAATTCTCAATCACACACACATACAATTACACATATTATAGTGAAGTAAGAATCAATGTTGAGTCAAACATTCACAATAGATTTTAATTTTCAATTACACATACTATTGTGAAATAAGAATCAACGTTGACTCAATCAATTACAATAGACTTTAATTCTCAATCATACACCCACATACAATTACACATACTATTGTGAAATAAGAATCAATGTTGACTCAATCAATTACAATAGACTTTAATTCTCAATCATACACCCACATACAATTACACATACTATCGTGAAATAAAAATCAATGTTGAGTCAAACAATTACAATAGACTTTAAATCTCAATCATACACACACATACATTTACACATACTATTGTGAAGTAAAATGCAGTGTTGAGTCAAACAATCACAATAGTTTAATTCTCAATCATACACACACATACATTTACACATATTCTGAAGTAAGAATCAATGTTGAGTCAGACTATCACAATAGATTTTAAATTCTCAAACATATGCACGTACACTTACACGTACTATTGTGAAGTAAGAATCAATGTTGAGTCAAACAATCACAATAGATTTTCATTCACAATTATACACTCATATGCACATACACATGCTATCAAATGAAACTTTGTTGGATCCCTTTACAATTCAAGGCTCTGAGAAGGTGTTAATAAGTGTACAAGACAAAGCCATTTAAAGACCTATAAAGTTCTAGTTCACTTATTAACACCTTCTCAAACTTTGAATTATAAAAAAGAAGATAAAATCTTTTCCAATAAATCCATTGGTTTTCCTATCACAATCAAGCACACACATGCACATGTGCATACACAATCACATTAGATTTTCACTCACAATCATATGACATACACGTACATACACATACTGTTGTGAAGTAAGAATCAATGTTGATTCAAACAATCACAATACAATTTTACCCAACATCATAGACACACATACATATACTATTGTGAAGTAAGAATCAATGGAGTCAAACAATCACAATAGTTTTTACACACAAAAATATATTTTTTTCTTTAGTCGTAATTCTAAAATACTTAATATTTTTAATAGAATTTATACCTTGTTCTTTGTACGACACTGTAAGTTCATAAAAAACAAAGTAACTCTTATGGAAAATGATTCAAAGTGTGTTCTTTTATAACACTATATTGGACCAAATTATTTTTTATCGAAAACTTTTCAATCAAAAAGGTTTTCCATCGAAAAACATTTCAATCGAAAGTGCTTTCGATCAAAACATGCCAAATTACCATGTAAAAAACATTTGGCCATGCTCAAATAAGCTGACATGGCTCAGTATCAACTAAAGCAATCCATTTTTTGAAAGTAGGAATACCTCATGCCTTGACTTGATAGGATATACCTAGGCTTTTCTAGTAGCATCATCTATTTAAGGCGGCCTTGTGTTCATAGGACCACACAGATCTATATGAACAAGATCAAAGAGATAAATTGAAGAGTCAATGTGCATTTTATGTACATTCCTAGTTTGCTTTCCATATTGACAATGCTCACAAAATAAAAAGAAAAGAGAGAAAGATAACACCTGTAAGTAGACAAAATGAAGAAGACTTTCCATTCCACTATGAGATTTATGCAATACATGGCTTGTTCACCATCAACTCACAAGTTTTCTTTCTATGATACAAATAAAGGATAAAGTGGCCCAACTTTCCTTCCCTTTGCAATAACCATATTGCCCTTTGATATGTGAAAGGACTGAGCATAGAAAACCACTTTGTAAACAAGGTCATCAAGTTGACCAACTATCATCAAATTGCATGATAATTGAGCCACATGGCATGCATTATGCATAATAAATTGTGAACCATCAGTGAATTGTGCAACCACATCTCTACTCCCAGCAAGATCACACCGATAAGAATCACCAAGCCTTAGGGTACCAAGGGACTTCATTGCATAACTAGATAATCATTATCTATGTGGTGTCACATGGAAAAAAGCACCAAAATCTAGTAGCCATGTGTGGGAAATAGAATCAGCCATAAGAGCCTCATTAGGCACAGTACTATAAAGTATCAACACATGAACAATATTAGAAATGACATTTATTTCTTCTATCTTCATAGTTGAAGTAGATGGTGCAAGTAACCATTTAACATGACCATCAACATGTTGTCCTTTACCTTTAGCATTCTTTAATGCATAGTAGTCTTTCATCATATGTTCTTTCCTATGACAATGATGGCACTCTATGTCCCTCTTCATTGATTTACTTATACTCTTATTTTGTTGACCATTCTTTCCCTTGTTCTTGCTCTTTCCACATTAACGGTTCTTTCCTTGGTAAGAATCACAAACACTATATGCATCTCCACCGAGTTTACTGCAAGGTGCACTATTGCTAATGATTGTGCAAAATGTACCCCATGATGATAGCAAGGTGCATGTCAACAAGACTGCATTCATTTCATTATTCATCTCCATCTTCTGAGCATGTAATTGAGAAAATACAATATCAAATTCATTAAGATAAGCAACAACACTATATGTTTCCATGTGAACCTCATATGAATTTCTTACAAGATACACTTTATTTGATCGTGTTTCTTTTTCATAAGTGTTGCATAATTCTTCCAAAGCTCCTCTACACTTTTGCAGTACAATACTATAAAGTAAAAATTATCTGCCGGGTGCAATCGAATGGTAGACCTATCCATTTCATCCAACTTATCCTAATCATCATCATCCATATCAGCAAGCTTCTTTGAGATTCCATTTACTAGCTTCCACTAACTTTTTTGAATCAACACATATCTAATCTGATTCTTCCATAGAGCTAATCTTGGGCCATCAAATTTTTGAATCTCAAAATGGTCTTTGCCCTACAAGTTATAGCTCCTCTTGGGAACACTAGCTCTACACCTTGATCCACCAGATGTTTTTAAGATCTCTAATCTCATGATGATAGACAATTGAGTAGAATGATAATGGAGGTAAAATATTCCAAACACCAATGGAGCTCCAAAAAGGTGACAAAGTGTCAATTTTTCGGATAGTCTCCTAAAAAAAATGGATCAAAGAACAACAATTACCAACCAAAGAGATTATGTGAGAATGTATGTGTTCACACCAATAAGTGGTAAAGTCAACCACCAATAAGTAGTAAAGTCAACCGTTATATAGTTGAAGATCTAAAATTTAGAAAACTTTTTCCAAGGTCTCCTCTATAAAATAAGCATATGACCAATGTAGAAAACTCATAGTTCATGTAAACCTGCATAGTGAACCATTGATTCCATTGCATATAACCACTTAATCAGAAGAACCAAACTAGGCTTATTGTGCAGCTATGAACAACTAGCATACATCCCCTATGGTAAGGCAGGCTAAATCTTCCAGATGCATCATCGAAGAGACCACAACATTTGAGTGTCTCCTAGTTAAGAAAACCTCACCTCGACACTCTTTATCAACATCAAAGGCTAAACATAAATACTTTATCAATGGCCACATGAATATACATAAGCAATATCCATAGAAGCATATGCAATGTGTATGTGCTCAATATATGTAATAAAATGGCACTGAAAGCCTAATTTATAGACTAAAGACTAGCCAACAACATTTGCAAGTGTCTTTCAACTCTATTCTTTAGACCCAAAAAACTTGCATAAACTTATAGTGGGTGCTCCCACCACAACTGGAAGCCTTCCAAGAAATATGTAAGAAGACTCAAGGGCTAAAAATAAAGTTGAATGTACACTACCAAGGAGACATAATCTCAAGTGCCTCTAGCATCAAGATTGATCTTTGAATCAATCTTTCCACCTATGTAGCCGAAATGGTCCCAAAACTACAAATCAACTTCTAAATTTCCCCGATATCACACCCAAATAAAACTTTCAAAAAAACAATGAAGAGAGCCCAAGAAGATGCTTTGAAGGATCCAAAATAATGTTAACCTTAGGTATCTTCACTCCTACAATCACCATGCAACTAGGGCTTAGTGGTAGGTAAACTTTCCAATTAAGCGCTATGCAGCGGAAACACTACTAGAATGGGTGATCTCCTCGGAAGTACTGGTACTTTGTCTTTCTTGATTGTTGAAATCTTCCTCACAACAATGCACAACAATGAAAAACATTTTGTTGTGAACTGCTTTGATACCAATGAAGTGGCCCAATGGCGATACACCATGATGGGTTTCCCTTTGTAAGATCTTCATGAAAATGCTCTCATATTACAAAAAATGAGCTTTGGGCGATGCACATGATACTCTACATAGGCTTATAGAACATGCAAAAATATGTAGTACACAAAGAGAGAATGTTGGCTGGCTAGGCCACTTTATTAAGGAAAATATATAAAAGGGTTTGGTGGTCATTTGGCCTTCCACATGGGCATTAACAATAACAGAGAGGTCTTTTTTAATTCAAAATCAACAAGTCAAAGACTCTTGTTGGTTGAGCCATGATTTAATTATCCATGTTTAATCCATCTTGTTTGCTGTAGTGGCCACACTTCAATATACCCAATCCTCTCTCACTTTTGTGTATACAATAGATGAACCTTTTAATCATTGATAGCCCTCACTTGTTTAGATTTCCTATCTAGAGGAATTTATGACAAGCATCCTTAGTCCTTTTGATCTCTTTATCAAAAGGCATCTAGCACAAGGTAAAGTAAATTGTAGTCAAGGTAAAAAAAGTTTTGATTACCATGGATTTCCTAGTTCTATTGAGATGGATATTCTTTCGGTAGTTGAACTTGGCTTCTAATTTATTCATGACCCAATCCTGCTCTTAGCTCAACGAGATATGGAATCACATCATGATTCCAAGCAATCTAAATAATTGGCCTTGGATAGTTCTCTTTGCATTCCTACTCAAGGATGAAATCTAGGAGGGGTTAGGGAGTTAAGGCCCTTCACCACCATGTTTCCATGATTAATCTTGGATACAAAGGAAGCATAAAAAGGTTGAAGCATTCCCATTTTGCGGCGCATCATAAAGCTTGATCCTATCGATAAGGCCTTTCTTAATTTTATCATCCACTTAGAAACTTAGGTATTTTCTATAATGATAAAGAGACTTTAGGAATGATCAGCCCTAGGTTGTTGCCCCTTGTCAAGGCCACAATCGTATCCTTTCATCCTGATAGTGGCTTTGTTTTTCATATATAGAGGCTTCAAACATCCACACTTGGAATGGAACTTATCATTAGTTCAAATAAGATATCTAAATATCATTTTGATTTCTTCCCAATGCTTCTTGCAAAGATTAGACATATATCTACTCACAACTCCCATCACAAATGCAATGTTTGGTCTCATAATGGCCATGGCATATGTGAGACTACCAATAGTAGATTGATAAGGAATCTTTTTCATAAATTCCTTCTGCTCATTGAATTTGTGACAATCATCCTTGCTCAATTTCATGTATGTAGGCAATGGTGTACTCAAGACCTTTCTATCATGCCTATTAGACATGTTAAGTATTTGTGTATGGACTCAATCTGAGATAGATATCTACATCTATTACTCCTCACAATTAAACCTCATTTTCAAAATATGTTTAGCAACCCCCAAATCTTTTATATCATTTTTTCCCTCAACTTTTTCATTACATGTGAGAAGCTATTTGAGGATTTTCGAAAAATGAACATGTCCTTGACATAAAATAGCAAGTATATCAAGTTTCCATTTGAACATATGTTAGTATATGTTCGAGTTTGAGGTCTACAAAATCACATGAACAATGTAAGGGAGAAGAAGAAGAAGCTTGGAGCACAACACACAACATTGATTGTATTACCAAGTGAATGTACAAAGATAAGTAACCCATTAGGGTTATAGATGTATATACAAGTCGGGGGAAAAACCTCCTAAAGAGGGTAAAAAGTGCCCAATGGTCCTACGCGTGTTCACACACATCATTATCAAAATATATCAACAAATTCCCCTAGGTGTGATGTGGTGAACAAGGAGCTAGCACTCATGTATAAGGAAGTGCCAAGCTATGTGGAAAAAGATCAATCCAAAAAAGCAAGTAAGCCCAAAGCAAGTAAGCAAGAAAGCGTTAAACTTCTCCAGAGGCAGATCCTTTGTGAAAAGATCTGCAATGTTATCATGTGTAGGCACGTATGCCAAACTTATCTCTCTAGTAGAGAACCTCTCCCTCACATAATGATAATGCACCTCAATGTGATTTGTGCGAGCATGGAACACAAGGTTCCTTGCAATTGCCAATGCGCTTTGACTGTCAATAAAGATGGTGGTGGTAGAAGACCCACTAACACGCAAATCAGCCAAAAGGTGTCTCAGCCACACACACTCAATAGTCACTGTGAAATCTACCCTATAATCAGCCTCACAGCTAGAAGTGGCCAAAGTAGCCTGCTTCTTGCTCAACCAAGATATGCATGAGCTACCAAGCATGAAGCGAAAACCACTAGTGGACACACAAATGTCATAGCAAACAACCGAGACAGAGTTAGAAAAAGCATGTAAATCTAGTGGTAGTGATCCCACTTGGGATAAAACAATCCAAGTAATCAGGTACCACTCAAGTAGAAAAAGATGTGCTTAACCACTTGCCAATGGTTGACACCTAGGAAATGCATAAACTTGCTCATATGAGAGATAACAAACTAAATATCAAGCCGCATTATGCATAAGTAAATCAAGCATCCAACAACATGTTGATAGAGAACAACATCCAATGCATCTCCAACATCATGAAGACTCAATCATAAACCTATTTCCATAGGACTGGCAATAGGTTAATAATCTTCAAGGCCAAAACATTGCAATAATGTGTCAATGATATTTGTTTGACACAAAGCTATTCACCCATTAACTTGTAGAAACTAAATGCCCAAATAATGATGCACATGCCCCAAATATGAGCCATGCAAATCAGCCTTAAATTCGGCAATATGCTTCTCATTAGGACTAGTGAGCAAAATGTCATCAACATGAACAATAATGAACAGAAGCACATCATTTGCACGCTTAACATATAAGGTGCTCTCAGTTGGAATGTTCTCAAAACCATGTGCAATCGAGTAGGCATGTATCTTTTCATGCCAAGCATGTGGTGCTTGCTTCAAACCATATAATGCCTTTTTCAACCTACACACTTTTTCTTCATGCCCTTTCTACACAAAACCATGAGGTTGAAATACATACACTTCTTCATGTAAGTCACCATTTACAAATGCAATTTGAATGTCCAATTGATGTACATTCCAACCACGATGAGCTGCAAGTGCATAGGTGCTACAAATGGTGGTCATTCACCATGTGGGTGCAAAGGTCTCATCAAAATCAATGCCTCTCTCTTGAGCATAATCTTTTGCAACAAGCCTAGCCTTGTACCTATCAACTTTTCCATCAGGATTGCGTTTCAACTTGTATACTTATTTAGTAATGGCCTTTTTTCTTGGAAGCAAATCACATAAAGACTAGGTAACATTCTTCATAATAGCATCATATTCAGGTCGCATAGCAACCATCTAGTTTTTTGAATTTTATGCTTCATCAAAAGAAACATGCTCATTCTCATCACAAAGACTAGAGATAGCCATTGCATAACAATCTAATGCAAAACAAGTTCCATGAGAGCCCAAATGAGTACGATATGATAGCAGTGCATCTAATTTTCTATGTTTCAAAGTTTGCACCAACTATTTTTGCATAGTTTTTGCCTCCTCCCTATCATACCTCTCATCAACAAGTGCATCATGTAAATCTGCATCAGAAATGGAATGACCTATATCATCATGTGAAACATGTAAAGGCTAAGAAATTGCCTCATTTGGATGAGCACTTGACTATCCACTTTTCAAGAGGTAGCAAAGTGTCATATACATCTTTGGAGCTAAATGATGTCTCCTTAGTACATGAAAGTAATGGATGAATTGCATCTTCCACAAAAACAACATCATAGTTAACCAAAATGCATTTAGTATATGGATGATATAGACGATAGCCTTTGCTTTCAGAATTGTACCCAAGAAAAATACATTTTGCTACTTTATTGTCCAATTTCTTGTGTTGTTGTTCAAGCACTAAATGAACTATACACATATCATCAACAAATTTGACAACCAAGCTAGTCTTGGCTAATGTTGAAACTAAAAACATTCGATGAGTCATATGACCTTGTATATGTTGACTGGATCTTGGAGACACGTGTACATAGAGGATAGTACAGAAACAAGATCTCAAAAAAGCATAAACTGGATAGAAAGATACCAGAGACTTGACACCAGATTGGGTACAATCTCCCCCCACATACTCTGATGGGTGAGTCTATCAGAGCATATGTTTTTGTAGGTATTTTTCATTATGTCCGAAATAAAAGATCCATGAGGGAGGCACTTCAAAAAGCATGCATTTACAAAAATTTGCTTTATTTACAAAATCGTTCCTTTCTAAGCAATCTACTATTTTTACAAAAATGTTGCTTTCTAAAGTGATCTATTATTTTTACAATAAAATACTATCTTCTAAATATACTTCTAGATATCTTAAAAAATATCTGAATAAGTCCATGTGTGTTCACACCCTCATGAGTCTTCACCTGCTAAATCAAAAGACAAATCACATTAAAACCCTCAAGACATTAAAATCCATTTAACATTCCATTATTCCATAAAGTATAACAGTATATGGAATTGAATAAGGAGCAAGGAGGGTAGGCTATCCATGAGCTCCTCTCAATCCCTTGTATATGGGATTAAATGGGAGCCATACATGGCTCCCTTATATTCTCATTTTTCTGAGAGCTACACTCCCTCTTGATAGTGTTGAGGTTGAATGGTTCTCACCTCTAAAGAGCCTAAACTTCTATGGTCCCAATGAAAAGTATCATGAATATTTGCCATAGATTTCTATACTTCCAATGAAAGGTATCATGGATATTCACCCACATTTATATACTTGTAAACTAAGAAGGGGCTCTAATTTTTTACCATATTCATAATTGCAAACAATAGTAAACACCCATTCTTCATTATGAACAAGATTAGTTGACTCTGTTTTTGGTGTAGAGGCCTCTACAACAACCATTCCAACCTCTTTCTTCTTTTCCTCTTTTGCAGCCATTTTTGGACAACTCTTTATGACATAATCATTTCCTTATAGTATTTGCAAAAATATTTCTGCTTTTTTGTTTTATTCCCATCTTTGTCTTCCTTCTTCAACTATAAAGCATTAGCAGATTTTTGCTTACTAGTAGAACTTTGCAGTAGGTGAAGTGGGCAACACAACACGAATAGGAATTTGAAGGTCATCATCTTCAACTCCATATACATCACCTTCAATAATTGTATTTGTAGGTGTAGTAGGGCATTTTTCAATACCTTGCACAATATTCCACAACCCTTTTTCTACTAATAGATGAAGCATCATAATGCCCACAATGGGTAATTAGTACCATCCAACTTGTCCTCACACAACCAACATACAAAATACATCATTGCTTTCAGCCATGGCCACTCACTAAATAACCTAATGTAGAAAAATGATTGTATTTCAAAAAGTTGAATAGAACCACCCTATCACGCTCTACTAAACCCATAATAGACTTTGAGATGCTTGTAGTGGCAAACCAAAACTTGTATAATGTTTGTATATATGATTGCCTACACAATCGCTATGATAGTGCGTTCGGAGGCCGAAACAAGCTCATAAAAAAATTTTGATGACATAGATCGAAGCTGTTTTAAAATCCTAACCAGCTCGAGTATGTTCAACGATTTTCATGCAATTCTGAGATTGTGATGAGAGGGGTGTTGACAACGCCCTAGATGACACGATGACCTTCTCTGATACTAATTGTTGGAGTTTGAGGTCTAGCACATGAACGACACAAGGAAGAAGAAGAAGCTTGGTGCATAACACACAATATTGAATGTCTTACCAAGAGAATCTACAAATATAATTAACCCGTTAGGGTTATAGGCATATATAGAATTCGAGGGAAAAAACCTCTTGAAAAGGGAAAAAAGTGCCTTGATGGTCCGAAGTGTGTTCAAACACATCATTACCAAAATATATCAACAATACAGAGATAGTGATCCTCATTGATTCTAGAAATAACCTTGGCGCTTCATGAAAGCATCAAACTTTTGATAGCATTGTTTGGGTGACTATTTGAGTCCATACAAACTCTTTTTGAGCTTACAAACTAGAATTTCTATGCTAATTATTGCATAACCCTTTGATTGTTCCATATGGATACATAATATCTCCATGAAAAGAAGTAGTTTGAGGTCCATTTGGACCAGAGATAAGTCCTCTTTTTGCAACTAGACCAAGAAATGTGCATGAGCTAGTCATCTTGACTACTAAGAACACTTCATCAAAAGCAACTCCTTGTTGTTGCATTGATTCCTTTGCAACTAGTAGTGCTTTATATTTTGAGGAAGAGTTAATTGATGTGAACTTAATTCTATAAGCCCATTTTCATGGTAAAGCTTTCTTGCCCTTTTGCAAAGGTAGCTATTCCCAAGTACCATTCTTAAGGATAGAATCAAGCTCTCTTCATAGCATGCTCTCACTTGACATGATCATATGCCTACATAACAATTTTGTAATAAGAAGGTTCACAAACATCTACTAGCATAACAAAATCCAAACGTGCAACACAAACCATTAGTTGGATGTGAGACACATGAAGATTGTGTCCATTGTTGTTGATTAAGAGCACTAGAAAGTTATTGTTGGCCATTTTCATGACATATCTTATGTAATCTCATGTAATCTTATGTAATATTCTTGTACGTACTAGGATAACTCATATCTTCCTTGTAAAATCATCCCACATCAACCTCATTTATGGGTTGTTTATGCATCTTAGACTCATTGAAGATGACATCACTATTTCTCTTCACTGAGCAATACATGTAAGTCATATCTCATAAAAAGAAAAGATTCACCTTAGACTCAACATGTAATAGAAGATAAATGAAAAAAATATAATAGCCAAAAATCATTTTATTGTACAAATAGGAATATAATGAAACATTGAAGATCTTCACAAATTGTCCATCTCAAAACAATTTCTTTTTAAAGGGAAAATTTTGCATCCACAAATATCATGCATATTACATTTAGTACATAATTTTAATCGCTTATGAAACTTATCTATAGAATCAATGTCATAAAGTATGATTTCATGTAATGGAGATCTACAAAACATCTCATATTCAGGCCTCTTTATGGTGTGCAAAGATTGATCATAGCACAATTATCACTATTGAAAAATGTGAATACGATCAAGAATGCTTAACTTTTCCAACTCCCTCATTTCCCAATGTGGGTGGAACTCCCTAACCTTCCCTTCTTTCTTTATGGATTTATTAGGGAGATTGTCACTCCAATTGGTTGCTCCTTGGCATCAAAGGAAAATGTTGGGGGTTTCATCTATGAAGGTGCAACACACTTTTTCAATGTTAGATGGCACCCACATATTTGTATTGAAGCAGAGCTTAACCAAGTTCTTCCCACCAAGATCAACATAGACATTGGTGAAGGTCTCTTTCTCATGCACAAATTAGTTAAAAAAATTTACCAAATGTTTGCTTTCACTACGGGGCACAAGGCCATAAGATCAAAGAATGCCCTCTAAGGCAGAAAATCGTTATGGTGAGAAGAGAATAAGGAAAATGCTTAAAGAACTTTTTAGGCTTTAATTGACAAAATCTATATGACCCCTACAGATAAATCCACAAATCTAGAACCAGATAAAGTCAAAGGAATGCAATTTGAGGATTATAATTTAGAGGTGGTGGGCCAAAGCCCCACTCTCTCAATCCCTGCAACTAACAATATTTTCTATAATTTAGAAAAGGAGCTCAATATTTTATTCTACCCATGTGAATGGAAAAACCTGTTGAAGGAAGAGGAAACCCAGAGACTCCTTCCACAAGCAAGCAAGGAAATCAAGAAGAAGTCAGCAAAGAGGATGATCTCACCTCTATTAAAGAAAATAACCCTGACAATGAAAGTTCTATCATCAGCTCCATGTTTCCAGGTCATGATGTGGACTCCTTAGTGGGGGTGGTGTCTCAAAAAGGGAAACTCCCCATTGTACTCCCATGGAAGATCCCCCTCAAAGGATGTCTCATATGTCAAGATATCCCTGACCAAAAAAGATACCTCCCTTTATAAATGATTGTTGTTTTGTACAACATTGGAGGGTTGTCTGACCCCTCAAGAATCTCCATGTTTGGTCAATAGCTTTGAGATAAAAATGTCAACTCAAATTTTATCTATCTTTAAGAGACCAAAGTTGATAGAGTCAAAATGCAAAAGAGGTTAAAGAGCATCTCAACACCTCATGTTGGATCACCACACAACACTGACGTGGGAGTGGTGGTGTAGGAATTGGCTTCAAACTGATATGGCACTCTTTTTTGAGGGATACTATAATGGATCATAACCATCGATTTTAAGGATTGTAGAATGAAATCCCTCTAGGGGATCATATGCTTTGTCAAAATGGACCTTGATGATGAGGATATCTTGGGAAGATCCCTTTCCAAATTCCAAGCATTCCCACACATCAATAATAACCTCCAAGATGGATCTACCCTTAATGATTCCCTTTTGGTCCTCAATGGTTCATGGGCACATATGGAAGGTAAGGCAATTTGCAAGATCTTTAGCTAGGATCTTATAGCCAGTTTGTAGCATAGTGATGGGCAGCCAGTTTTCAATCCTATTTTTTCTATTTTTTTGTGAATTAGCTTAATCATTTCTTCATTGAGAAAGTTAGGAAGAACACCAAAGTGTAATGCCTCCTTCCACACCAAAAGTAGGGGTTTCACTAAGTCACCCCTAAAAGTCTTGAAGAGCTTGTTGTTGAGGTCATCAATAGAGCATCAATAACTAATAAAATCTCTATGTTGGTGATAGGGGAGTTGAGAAGATGCATAATGTTTTGCGGAATTCTTTTTTATCTGATTCACAAGATAGCAGCCATGAAATCTCGCCTCTAAGAAGTGAGCAATGTGGACATCCCCATGAGTTGAGTGAAGTGGTTGGTTATTAACTCAATATTCTCTATCATAGAAGTGCATTCCAACCCATTGTTATCTACCATGTAAGGGATCTCTTCGTTGAGTTGCTTCTTCTTCGGGAGCTTACACATCTCTTTCGTTGATTTGTCTGCTTTCCTTGCCCACCAATTTTTAAAATAAATATGCATGTACCTTCTCTTAATTTCCTCTTCGTATCTTAGTTTGCACTTTTTGGAGTCTCGATTGGAGGTAGGGATTGCATTGTTGACTTCCATCTCTAGACGCTAGAGCGGATGAAAGTAATTTCTCCTTTCTTTCCCACCAAATGTCAAGGATTTATTTCTAGGCTTTGAGAAGGAGAACTTGGGACTGCTTGACTGCTATCTTCGAGGACGTAGCCAGAGAGGTATAACATCTAAAGGCCTCACTCCATAAGTTGTGGAGATCACCTATTGAATGGAAGGAAGGGAGAGGATTGAAGGATCAACATGAAAACAAGGGATCTTCTTATGTCTAAGATGAGGTTTGAAGGAGAGAATCATTGGGTAGTGATCAAATAAAACTAGGTCCACACATTGAGAAAGGGATGGGGGACCCTGCTTGTCTATGATGTTCTACAAGATATAACTTCTATCAAGTCTAGCTTTCTGCAAATCTTGGCTCGACTAGAAGTTCAACCAAGAAAAACTGTGTACCATCTTTGACTTTCACCAGATTGTGGTATAGCTTAACCTGATCCTAGGAATCTTTCTCAAATTAATATCAATGGTCAATTCTCTTAGAAAATCAAGTTAAAATGCTCTATTAGACAAGGTTGTCCTCTAGCTCTACTTCTTTTTTCCATTGCCACTGATGGACTTAGTTTCTTGGTTAACCATCAATCCCTTTTAGGATAGTTCCTGGGCCTTCCACTCCCTCATAGTCAAAACCAGATGATAATGAGACTCTTCACCTATCACATGAATGCTTTTGTGCATAATGACCCTATTAGTATCAACACCTTCTAGAAATGTCTAAATGTTTTCTACATTGTGTTTGGATCTAAAATAAGTCACTCCAAAATTTCTTTCAAGGCCATTTTTGGGTCCTCACTGCAATCCTTGACTAACCAGCAATGTAAAGAAATACACAATGGATAGATTTTTCAGCTCCTCGATATCTTGATGGGTTTTGACTCATTTCTATGGGCCAACATTGGAATTAGGTTTTGGCCAAATTGGATACTAAATTAGCCTAGTGGAAGGGCATGCAACTCAACCATGTTAAGAAACAAAATCAACTCAATGAATTGCCTCCTTCTCAGTGAAGATCCCATTTGAATTGGAGGCATAAGCAATCACATGGGCAACAACTTGGAACATTTTCCTTGTTTTAAGAAGAATTTGGAGTTTCATATCTTTCTTAATAGGAAGTGATGTTTGAAGTATCAACTATAATTTTAAGCTCTTGGCCCTATGCATCCCCTCATAGAGAATAAAAAAGTGGTTCTAATGTGGCAGTTTCTCCATCGAGGAATTTGGACTAATGCTAAAGCTAATAAAGTTTGTGGTGCCCCTCTATGGTGTGAGTGATGCCTCAATGGTATAGAAGACTTAGACCACCTCTTCTTCTCTTGCCCAAGAATTTTATTGATTTGGTAGGCCGTGGGAAGGCTTTTGGCTTTACAAAGTCAAATAAACTAGAAACAAACTTTACTCAGAGAAGTGATTGGTTGCTCTACTACCTTGTGGAATGTGATTAGGGGACAGGCTCTCTAGAAGAATGGAAATAAGAGTGCACGACCAATTTTGATAAACATATGAAAGAGTCATCAATTGGAAAATCTCTTGGCATGTTAGGCAAACGAGTTTGTAATTGTAAGAAGTCCCCTCCCTTCAAAAACCATAGGGTGTTTACTTTTGAGAACAACAAGATCTAAAGCAAACAGACCCCTCATGAGGGGGATGGAAAGGTTATCAACCTTCTCTATAACTCCTTCTAATGAGTTTGTAATTTTAGTAGCTTTGGCCTGCTCTTGAACCTAGATTTCCTACCACATTTGGGCCACCAATGATGTATTGCCTTAGGGGCATTTCCTCTTTAAAAAAAAAAATCTTGGAGACATCTCTTCAAAGAGTGTTGGATGCTTTGCACAAAGTTCTCCAATTTTAATTAGGTATCCTTTGGTTGCCAAGCTTCTCTTGAGACCTTTCTAATGGTATTGAGTGGACAAATGGATCTACATTTGTTTGATCATTACTTAGTTGATATATGCACCCTCCTCATTTGATATGGCATGCTCCATTTCCATGAGGAACTCATAAACTTGATATTTAGACTCAAGATCAACACCTAAGCTAGGATAATCTAAATCAAAGAGGAATTCATCCTCCATGGATTGACTGATCGAGATATGTTCCTAATTTATACTTTCCTTTGATAGCTCTATTTTCAATTCCATTGTGCAACTTAGATTAGGGAGTGGTTCTTGAGTATCTCACTTGGTTGGACCACTAGAGCGGTGTGAATTCTTTCACTATGTACTCTCATAATCAAAGAATTTTGAATACTCTTCATTTCAACAAAATTATCATTGATCAATTCTCAGCCTAAGGTCACTTGTTGCATTAGATATTCATTGTCAAAAGCTATAGACTTCACCATTGCATGCATGGTTCCTAAATGAATTGGAAGCTTTACCTCTCCCAAACATTGAGCTAGGAAGCCCCATCGTGTTGAGAGATACGCTTCAACTAGGAGAAATTCTTCATTAAATTTTACTCTAGAGAGATTCTTATAGTGTTGGCTAAGGTTGTGGGTTCCAAGGAGATAATATAGATTCCAACTTCCTTTATTCTAAGTCCCGATTGAACACATGTGTTGATCTAGGGGACTTTTGGGAGGAATAACTAATGCCCTTGCACTTGTATCTTGAGAAGAGGTTTGAATAGCCTACATCTTCTTCTTCATAGTGCATCTCTTGCCAAGGTGCACTAACCATAAGTAGGTCATCTCCTTCTACATCACAACACTCTACCATGTGTTGCTGAAAAATATATCAATGATTGCCAAGATTTGCATCCAATCATAAGGTTCAAAGTCTTCATCAGTAAAGATAATTTGCATGCATGTTGGATCCTCAACTGACCTAGACAATATTTGGTGTATACCTTCTTTCCCTTTGTATATCCTTTCAACTTTTTGTATCGTTGCTTTGTACATCCACATATTTGTCTCTTCTTGCATTGTTAGAACCTTGGAGCTATGAAGTACTTTGAGGTCTCCCTTGGAGCTATAAATACTTGAAGGCTCAAGGAAGTGAGTGGCATTTTTCCGATTTTCCCTCTTGTATATAAATTCCTACATAGGAACTCCCTCTTACCTATTGTGTGAGAAAACCCATCCTTACCCTTATTTTTTTAAAAGAATTCCTTTTTTATTTTAGATCCTTTATAGATCTTATATCTCTTTTCAGATATGTGCACGGAGCTCTCTCTCTCTCTCTCTTAAAGATTTCTTTTTTATTTTCCTAACTACCCATCATTATAGGTTATCTTTTAGATGATTTCTAGCACATGTGGCCTTTGGACACTTGTATTCAAGAGATTCCTCCTCCTATCCTATATAAAAAGGATCTTGTGGCTACAATGATAATGGAAAGAAGGCTCATTTCACTTCCACATTTCTCCTTGTGTGCATGGTGGTGGTCCATGTGTGTGGGTTTGGCAATTTTGGGGTTGGCTTGTGTGTGAGCATTGCCCTCCCGTGCTCAATATGATGTTGGCCATGATGCCATTGTTCATGGATGTGGGTGTGTGTGCATTGCTTGCACTTCTTTCAACTCCACTTGGAGGAGCCTCTCACTTCCATGTGAGGTGGCTTGGGTTGATTACTCCCCTATCCTCAACAAAATTTGGCATCATTGCCAAGGATGTTCGAACTTTAACAGACGGGTTTTTTCAAGCTTTTTGTGCCTGCACTTGCTGGATCACTTGATGCTTGGATTGAGTTGTGGATCCATGTGGCCTTCTTGTGGACTTAGGTACCCCATTTTTTCATTTTTGTAGTTTAATTTATGTTCATTTCTGCTATTTGAATGAAACCCTCCCCTTAAACCCCTTCTCTCTCTCTCACTCTCTCATACATACACACACACACACCTCCACACACACACACACTCACTCTGGCATCACCCTCCATCTATGCCTTTTCTTGAATTTGGTGCTTGCCTTGGGTAGGGGATGGGTATGTTGACATATTTTGGTAATGTGTGTGAACACACTTAGGAATTTTTGGGCACTTTTTTCCCTCTTCAGGAGGTTTTTTCCCTTGGCTTGTATATATTCCTATAACCTTAATGAGTCACTAATCTTTGTACATTCACTTGGTAACTCATTTAGTGTTGTGTTGTGATCCAAGATTCTTCTTCTTCCTTGTTCCGTTTGTGTGCTTGGTTAGACCTTGAACTCCAACAATTGAAATCAAAGCACATTGCCACTTCATCTAGGACATATCATCAACACCCCTCTGGTCACATTCTTAGAATCACACAAAAATTTGTGAGCATACTTGTTGGCAGTACATCTAGCGGTAGTCAAAGGCATTGACACAGAGGAAATATGTAAAGACAAAATTGCAATGAGTCAGGGGGAGCCATGCAATCATTTTTTTCAAAGAAATATACTTGATATTACTTTTTCAAAACTCCAAATAGTGATTTTCATCATGTTTGTAATATATGTATTATAAAACACCCAACTTTGTATTTAGAAGCTCCATTTTTTGCAAGTCGAAGAGTCCTTGAGCTTGAGGAGCTTAGGTAGAATGACCATACCAATTTTGGTAATTTTTAGACTTCATTTGGACCTCCAAATGACCCCGAGAACCTATTTTTTAACTATGCCAGACACTAGGTATGAAAGCAGTCAAAACTAGTCTAGAATCTATAAAAAGAGCTAGAGATCTCATTTGTGAGCTTGAGTTGGATTGTGTTGGCTAGTGTGATCCTAAAGCTAGATTGAGCTTGGAATATTGTTATTGAGCAATAGAGTCTACTTTATACTTTCCATTGTGTCTCACTTGTCTCTTCCTTGTGTGTGTATGTGTGTGTGCGTTTTTATGCTTCTCACCTTCAATTCACTACTTCATGCATTCATGATCTTCATATCACTCCTATCTCTTCCACGGATTGACATTAAGGAGGTGGAGCTTCTTAATGTGGTACTTATCATTGTGCTAGAGCAACACCAACTTTGGCGCCGTTGCCGGGAATCGAGTTCTAGGATGAACGCTTGATGGTAAGAGTACAACAAGAATCGGCATTGGAAGGTAAATAATTTCAGTTTTTGTTGTTATTTTTGCATTGTTTTTAGTATTTTTCATCTCCCCTACACTCCTTCATCCCCCACATCATCTTCTTACACTCCAAAAAAAAAAATTCACCATATCCACCTATTCCCTCCATTTTCCTCATTTGCACATGCAAGAGAGAGAGGGAGAGCTCTTGTGTAAGATTGTGTGTTTGTGCTTGTGAGTTTTCTCACAGATAAAGCACTCCAATATAGCAAGGAAGCTTTGAAAAGGTAAAATATGCAACTTTTGGTTAGTTCTATTGTTGGTGTTGGACAATCGCAATGGTCTGACAAACTCATCCTTTTTGGATTGCATCATAGGCATGACATAGAGCACACTTGCACACACATGAATCCACAAATGCATTTCAAAAACTTGCATTTTGGTGGACGATCGTGATTGGCTCATGCCATCGCAACGGGGTGTCACCATAGCGATTGGCTCACACCATCGTGATGACTCGGCCGGACAATCACGACAGCCTTACACCATCACGATGGTTTAGGTGGACCATCACAACGGACTTGTACCATCATGACGATCATGCCGCCCCTACACCATCGCGTTTGGCTCATGCCATTGTGTTGCCTTGCTGCCCACATGTCGTTTGGACCATCGCAATGATTCCTTTGACCATTGAACATTGTGATGATTGACCATGCCATTGTGATGGTACCACAACATCACAATAGCTCAACCAACTTGGACCATCGCGATGCCTCGATTGGACAGACCATTGCGATGGCTCGCTAGACCATAGCGATGCTTGGTAAGTGCAGACCATCGCGATGACTCACTTTTAGACCATCGCGATTATGCCAAGCCATCGTGATGGTTCACTCCCATCGTGATCCTTGCACACAATCGTGACGGTTCACTCCCATTGCGATCCTTGCAGACCATCATGGCGGTTCGACCAGACCATCGCGACGGTTCACTCCCATCGTGATCCTTGCACACCATCATGATGGTTTGACTAAAATGAAAATTTAGGGTTTTTATTTTTTGGAAATTTCAAGGCAAATTTGAGTGAATTTTTGAGTCCTTGGTGCATTAGAGAGCCTTCGTAGCTCATATTTGGAGAAAACCTGTCTACGTGTTTTGACCCCCCAGAGAATGTCCATAACTTTTTCATACAAAACCCTTTTTTTGAGCTTTAGAGCTTGTTGACCCTTTTGTGGGATTAGGAAAGCAAGGGGGCAGTTGACAATCTTGCCAAAGGAAAAGGGGACCCTTAAAGGTGTATATACCAAAGTACCTGATCATCAAGGTCAAGTATCGATTTAAACTTTGAATTTTTGTAGGACTATTGAGAGCCATCCAAGGCATCCAAAGAAAGGCAGAATGCGAAGTAAGCTAGGCTTAGGAAGCATGACTTCTTGGGCACTAGAGCATTCAATGAAGCTGCTTTGAGGTTGGAAGAACTCTCAAACCCCTCAATCAATTGTTAGCTTAGGCTAATTATGGGTAGTATTGTTTATTGAAATAGGAATGCGATAGGAATGCATCAAGTCCAAGAGACTTCATTTTTAAAGTCCAAGTGTAAGTTAAAAAGGTGAAAAAATGGAAATCCTAAAGGAAAGAACTTAATATCAACGTTACAAGAACTTAAACCTACAATGAAAGGTCAATTTCTGACGTGTACATTGAGACAAGAAAAGAGTTTGAAAGAATTAAAAATGGCACAAGTAATTGAGAACAAAGAAGTATTGGCGATCAAAACGTGTATTGAGTGATCCAGGGAGATAAATTAATGAACCTTAGGGCAAGAAAGAACAGAGGTAAGGCAGATCAACAAAGCCTTAGATCATTGAAAACGAGTGTGAAGACTACAACACATTCTTGGGCACAACAATTGAATAGGATATCCATACGAATTGAGCTCAGAGACTAGTGAGTCAAAAATGGCCCTTATAGCATGGAGAGACCAGAAGGAGGGTTGAGCATAGCTTACTTAGAGACCCAAAGGACCTTAAAGGACCCTTTTACAATATGTCCGAACCAACCACTTAGGTGCTCACATCTATGAGGATGGTTTGAGAAGATCCGTGGTTCAATTGCACACCCTGACAAACTCATTGGATTTGAGCATCCAGTGGTTAAGTTCGAGAGATGCTTACTTAGACAAGGAAGGAAAAATGTATATCATAACGAATCAACTTAATATCACAAATGAGTTTGGTGTAGCAATTCCCAAGACATAAGCAAGAACCCAAGGAAAAGAACCATTAGGAGACGAACCTAGGACACCTAGAGGGAAATCAATATTGACAAGAATGCTAAACCCCGAATGGATCCCTCAAGATAATAGAATCATTGAATTATTCCTGAATATGGACACTGATGAAGCCTTTTGGAGGTATAGAATGAAACAACTCAGTGAACTAGGTTCAATCACAATTTACAAATTCAAAGACCCTAATATGCCCGAGAAGGTATTATACCTAGACAACACTTCAGAACAAGTGTTTGTGGTACCCAATCATGCAAGACATGCTTATACATGGAGAGGCGAGTTAATATTCCCCCCATCACGAGCGAATGTAAACTCTAGTCATCAAGATCCTGGGACATCCTCAACCCATGGCTCTCAAAGGGAGAAAAACAAGGAAAAGTCAGAAGTAAGTTTTACTCACCCCATAGGGAGGGACAGATCAACCATGGACATCGATAGAACGACAAAGGGAACCAAGACTACAAGGTGGTAGAGATGACTTTCCTCTACCTAGACCATGTGAGCATCCAAGAATATTGAGAGCTACTCAATTAGTGAAGTCAATGAAAAATTACTATGACGGGACAGGAGATCCCTATGACCATGTTCCAGAGTTTAAGAAAGTGTTGCGCATAGAGCAAGTGGAAGATATGTTCACGCAGTACAATGTGTTTGGACTCACATTGAAGAACAAAGCCTTAACCTGGTTCCAACCTTTACAAAAAAGACAATTTTGGGACATTCATCACTTCTTACAGTCATTCATCATTTAATTCTCTAAAAGTGGAATCAGGCACAACACTTCATCATTGATCCATAGTTTCAAATAGACCCCTCAAGAGACAGTTAGACTCATAGGATGTAGGTTTAGACAATATATTGAGAGGTTCCCAATGGCAAAACTGCATTCATAGGTGAAGCGTGTCTTTGTTTTTGGATGGCCTCTTGAGCTCTAAACTGCGATCTTATGTGTACCTAAAGGAACCCAGAAACCTAGAGCAATGTGTACGAATTTGTATAGACTATGATGATAATTTAGGAAATGACTTGGAACTTTTGAAGGTCTACAAAGACTCACATAGCTCCTCTCAATCATCCTTGAAAAAGTCCATCTCTATAGAAGACCTAGCAGAAAAGACGGCTCAGAAACTAGGAGTTTCTAGCAAACAGATGCCCAGGTTAACGCCCGTAAAACATTGTTACACCTATGGTGGTGATCATATGGCAAATGTGTGTCCCAATGTAACATAACCTCAAGCCAACCCTAGTGGCCAATACTGCACAATTGAAAGACAATACACGAATCACACAGCACAAGATTGTCCATATGACAAACAATTAGTGTGACAGAACTAACCTCAAGTATACCCCAACTAGGTAGGTACCAAGGTCAGTACAATGCGCAGCCTCATTATTACAGACCCCCATAGAACTACCCTTATTAGACTCAACAGAGACCACAACCCATTTTAGCTCAACAGCCACCTCCTCTAGCTAATGTAATTACAGTCAAATATGCTACTGCAAAAGAGAACCTGAGTAGGGCTTTAGTCGCTTCTTCACCCCTGATCACTGAAAGCGATCCCAATTCTAACAACTTTGATTCCACCCATGTAGATAGTCCACCCACATACTACACGTAGTCTCTAGAACACTTGGAAACATATCAATACAAGAGTCCACCATTGAAATCCAATTGGAAGCCTCACTATGCAAATGTCATGTATACAAACCCTAACCCCATGGCCCTAGTTGAGACAAGCAAGACCACAGGGCTTGTTAAAGTGTTACCGTCGTATTAACTATTACTGGAATAAGACTACCAATGGGTTCTTGGGATGGTCAGTGGTCTATAGTATAGAGGCCCTATATGTATTTTCCCCATTCAATTAGTTACTGTATTGGATTCTGCATTAAATTACTCTAACAATTCCGACAGACTCAACTATTAATCTTATCAACAAATTACTCAACAGTAACAAGTATTCACCGCAATCGAAATTATGCAGATTCCTTACTGACAATCCAAGCACTATCAGGTTCAACTTATACTTCACCAATGAATACAGAACATCAACGAGATCACCACATCTATTCAATATCAAACAGTAAAAGAACAGTACAACAATATGGGTAACTATGTTGGAATCGATCCACATGCATACCACCTAGACTCACAGTTCGACGACACTCTGCCTCTCTCTTCCACTCGTTCTTTCATTATTAAAAAGCTACAACGATTGCGCCACATCCTTTTGATGTGCATCCTTTCCCAATTACATTTTCTACTAAATATGATTACATTTCATTTCTGCGGCCTAACACTGGCACGCACGATGGACTCGAACCCAGAATGGATGTATTACAAAAAGCTAAGAGTCATCAATGATGCCCTGAATATACATGGTTCGAGTTAGTTTAAATGTATGGGAGATTTTCTGCTTCAAAGATTCTAACATTTCCTATAGAATATGGGGTTCTACCAAATGAGCGTCAGTCCGCATAGAGCTAGAAGCAATAACTTGAGACAACAAAATTTCACTCTGGTTCTGCAAAAAGGTTTCTTGTAAATAAAAATCATTTGCCAGATCTATATCTCTGCGTAACTTAGCTTCAGCTATTTCTGCATCAATACGTGATAACCTATCCTGTTGAATGCCAAGTTGCTTCTCCCTACATTCCAACTCTTGCTGCTGAAATTGCATGGTCTTGAAAAAATCTTGGCGTTCTTTTTGTATAGCTTCAATTTCCTTCTTTAAATTTGTGGTTCATCCAATTTCTTCATCCAAAACTTGACCTTTATGAAATAGCTCCTCTGTAACCTTCTTTAGCTCTGCTTCAACTTGTAGTACTATGTCAGCCAACACCTGATAGGCCTGTTCCACAACAATGAATCTGGTGCGAGTGGTGTCTAATGCAAAACCTAGAGCTTTCATGGCATCATCCTTATGCAACACTGCCTGTTTGAGCTAGGCAGTCTCTGCATCTTTGATCGTAATAATGTCATCTTTCTTTGTGACTTGTGCCTGCAATACTATAACCTGTTCATGTAGGAGACATGCCTCGGCTTTGGCTGCCAGAATTTCTTCCTGCAGGGGCACGATGTCGGCTTCTGACAAATCTACCTTCGCTTGATATTCGGTGCGGAGGGATCGATGAGCATCATGTAGTTGATTAGGGAGTTGCTTGGATAGGTTGAGTAGAAAATTACCAATTTGGGCTAACTGAGCAAATGAATTTGGTACTATAAAGGTTGATACTGGTCGAGAGGGGTTAACAGAAATTGTGGCTGAAGAAGAAGGTGGGGAGTAATCGGGAGAAGAGGGAATAGGTTGAGAGTGGGAAACAACCACCGAATGATTAGGTGATGGGGAAAGACTAGGAGGTAATGGAACCTTAGACGGGGAAGGGGGAGGTGTTACTATATGGGCGGTATGTGTACCTTGAATCATATCCTTTAGTGAGGAGGGAGGCATAGTGGAGTCCACTGTATCTGGTTGAGCTTCCTGATGAACGAGAGACTCCTCAATCTGTGTTTGCATGGTTTGGTGAAGGGTTTCCACGACTGTGTTTGATGCTGTATCAGGAACCTCTTGCTGTTGCTGATCGATCGTATTGAGGGGTTGAACATCGTTCATAATAGTATCCTTATCAGTTTGGTCTTTAGGTGAGGGAGGAGCAGAAGATACCTGCACGGATGAGGTTGTGTCCTACATGAGTACTTTGGCAAAAGAAGCTTGTATTTGACTATGAGAAGGACTGATTTTCCTACGTTTCTCCCGGAAGAATTGAAGAAGATCTTCATTATCATCATCGACGCCCATGACCTGCTCTGATTCTTCGCAGAAAAGGAGGGTATTCATTGGAGGATTCGGAACAGGTTGAACAACAGGGAGGAGAAAGGAGAGCAGGTGAAGGAGATGGGTTCGTGGAATATCATCGTTGGCTATCTGTCACGAGATTGCTTGACACTCTTGATGGATCCGTCGGAAGAAGAATAATGCCCAGTTAACTGATTCTCGGGCAGCAGTGCAATCAGCGAATAAAATGGATGAGATATACCATACGTACATTTTTGTAAATTGAGAGCAACTACCAAAAATTGGAGGGTAGAGCATTCCAGTTCAGGTCGGCAAAGGATGGCGAATTTGTTAGACGATTGGCGAGGGAATAACTACTTCATTGTTGCCATTGGAAGTAGAGGGACATCAACACATCCATCTTGGGGCAGATGGAATCATTCAGCAACACTATTGAGAGTAACAACTGTGCGCGGATTCAAACAGGTAATGGGCCAGCATGTCTCCGTCTGGGGGGTAATGGCTGGAATGACTTGGGTGAAGTAGGGATGCCATTCGACCGAATGCCAAGGCAACTCGGTGAATGCCAATAACCCTCGAGTATGCAAGAAATCACTCGGTTGGGGATAGACCAGCACAAAAAGTGGTGATATTGGCAAGAGCTTCCATGACGGTTGACATGAGTCGAATGTGCAACAATATAACGAAGAATACATAGAGCATAAGAACACAATGATGCAAAAGAGGACGAAGACCTTGGTTAAGTAAAAATGCAAGGTGAAAGTGTGGGTGGAAAACACAATCATCACTAGTGGAGGGAAACATGCATGCATAATGGCAACATAAGCGCATTAAGAAATTCTCAATCGTGGAGTGCAGCGATGAATCGTGGATAAGTAATCAAAACAGAAAGATTACGGTCAAATGGTCAACCAAAATGCACGTAATGTAGACAGTGGTCAAAGATACAAAACAGACATGATCCGGATGAATATAAATAATACCATCACAAAGTTAAGATGAAGTAGACGGTTGACAATACAGACGAAGTTTCGACCCATTGATAGGTTTAGGGAGGAGAGTACTAGTTAAAGTAGATAACCATAAAGTACTTGGTCCAACCTGGTCTGCAATATGGTAGGGTTCGAACCAACGAAGCTTGAGCTTGTCGACCGAACGATTAGACTTAGCATTGTAGAAAAGAACGAATTGCCCTTTGGTAAAGACCGGAGTCCTGAGGAATCGATCATGGGTCTTAGCTTGCCACAGTTGAACTTCTTGAAGAACCAGAAAACTTTCAAGACATTGTTCGTCCAAGGACCGCAATACATCCAACTGGAAAGGGAAGGACTGTGCAGGTAATAACTTTTGTTCCAATGCCACTCGTAAGCTAGGGACCACCAATTCCATAGGTGCAATTGCCTCTAGACCATACACTAGTTTAAACGGAGTACTTCCGGTAGCAACTTTATAAGTAGTGCGGTAAGCCCATAAGATCGAAGGAAGGAATTGATCCCAATGCTCTGTACATTCCGGCACAAGTTTCTTTCGCATGTTAAGAAGGGTTTTATTGCTAGTTTCATCTAGTCTATTTGCACAAGGATAGTAGGGGGAACTAAATTTATGGACAATCTTAAAGGTGCGAGTGAGCACTTGCATTAAGCTGTTTGCAAAATGTGTACCATGATCAGAAACAATCTCCAAGGGAAGCCCATAACGAGGAAAAACATCACTCATCAAACATTTGGCGACCACCAAAGCAGTTGCTGACCGTAAAGCCCAAGCTTCAGCCCATCGAGTAGCATATTCAGTACAGGTAAGAATATATTGATGATTGGTCATCGTAGCAGGAGGTGTAATGGGGCCAATAAAATCCGATCCCCACTTTTGAAAAGGCTCAAGAGGAAGACCATGTTGAAGCGGAAAATGATGCCGTTGCAAAAGTTGGCCCGATCGTTGATAAGCATCACACTGTTGGACATACATAGCAATGTTGCGATGCATAGTGGGCCACCATAATCCACTCTGTAGAATTTTCCGGTATGTAAGGTCGATCGAAAAATGGCCACCGGACGGAGCAGAATGAGCCATTATAATTATAGAAGAAACTTCATGTGGTGGGATACATTATAAAAGCATGCTAGATGGGTCCATATAATACAACGGTCCCACAATTATCTGAAATCGACGACTGTACATGGCCAATTTACAGCAAGCAGACGTGGAAGTATTACTCCGGGGACAACCACTGGTTAGAAAAATCATAAGGGTATCATAGTATGAAGGTGCCATAGGGAGCACCTGGGGATCATCTTGAACCAAATCAGTTGCATAAATAGCTGGAGTGGTATCATAAATACCACTGGGAAGCTCACCGGAATCAAGCCGAGATAGAAAATCAGCAAGAGCATGCATTGACCCCAGGTGATGTACCACCTCATAATCAAATTCTTGCCCCCCTAAATGTTGCTGTCGTACAAGATAAACCAGAGCCGCATGATCCACATGAAAGGTAAATGGGCATCCCAATAAATAGTGTCGGAATTTTTTTACTGAATAAACTAAACCCAGACATTCACGTTTAGTTATAGAATAATTCTATTCAGCAGTGGCTAATCGTCGACTAGCATAATAAATAGGGCAAAACCACTTATCCTACTGCTACATTGACACACTGTTGATTGCTATGTCAGACGCATCCACAAAGATGTGGAACGGGAGTTGCCAGTTCAGTGCTTGCAGAATAGGAGCATGTGTTAAGAGCGTCTTCAGACGATCAAATGTAAGTTGGCATTCCTTTGTCCACACAAACTGTCAAGGATTGCTAGTAATCAGCCGATTAAGTGGTATAGCCACATGAGTGAGCTTCCAAAGATGTCATCCATGCCATCATATTTGTCTAAGGAATTTCATAACTTCCTTTGGTGTTGTAGGGGCAGGTGCATTCAACACTGCATTCACTTTATCATGGTCCCCTTGAATGCCTTGTTGTGAAATAATATGACTGATCAATTTGCCACAAGACACTAAAAAGACCGATTTGTTTAGGATTTAAGCACAAACGGAACTCCCGGCACTTGGAAAAGCAGCAATGTAGGTGATAGAGGTGAGCCGATGCATCAGCCGATAACAAAAAATCATCCAAATACACCCGCATAAACTTAGTTAAGTAGGGAGAAAAGATTTCCTGTATGCATCGTTGAAAGGTGCTGGGAGCATTGCGAAGACCAAACCACATCACCATACAAGCATATATGCCCCAATTCGTAATAAACGCAGTCTCTAGAATATCCATTTCAGCCATGCGCACTTGATTGTAGCCACTATAACCATCCAAAAAGGAATACATTTCTTGTCCAGCAACATCATCTAACATGGTATCCAAGAAGGGAAGTGGAAATGGATCAGGCACTGTCGCTGCATTCAACTTCCGATAATCCATGCAAATGCGTAATTGCTTGTTTTTCTTTAGGACAATGACAATAGGAGAGATCCATTCAGCATGCTCAATGGGAACAATGAAGCCTACTTTCAACAACCGATCCAATTCAGCTTTCACTTGTGTAGCATAATTGGGATTCATTTGGTAAGTGGGTTGTTTAATTGGCTGCGCATCCAGTTTCAACATCACACAGTGTTGGTAGATGCGAGGGTCCGATCCATTCATATCACGATAATCACACACGAATACATCAGCAAATTCTTTCAGCAACTGTAGTAAATCATCTTGAAAAGTTTTTGGTAACCCAGCCATAAGCTTAACCGACTGTGGATTAGCCTCATCTCCCAAATTACAAGTGATTAGTTGATCTTTCGGTTCATAAAACTGTCGGGGCATGGAGATATCCTCAGATGGATGGAATCATTGTTGTAGATTCATGACATCCAAAATCTGTGCCGTAACTGGTTCCAATCCTTCAGTAAGAGGAACTAGCGTACAAGTGGTCGAAGTCCAATTATCCACAATGGCTTGTAAATCAACGATACCCAATGCTAACAAATCCTGGTTAGCATTTCAAAAAGCTTCTTCTTCATCATCTGAAAGTCCATCCAACATATGCATGGCTTCGGCCACGTAAGTTCGAGCATGAAGGTCACAAGGCTTCATATCATCCAAGGGTACCACATATTTCCGATGATTGCTTTTGAAAATAAGTTCATGTGTAGACCAATCCTATAACACTTTTGCTTGTTTCAACGAGGGCCTCTAGAATAGTAAGTTGTAATCCAGACAATTCAGGTAATTTCAAAACAACAAAAGTCATTTTGAACACTGCTCCCTGGAGGGTAATGGGTATATCACACACCAAACACACTGGATGTACCCTAGATTGATTAGCCATTCTTACAAAAAACTGGATGGGTTCAATTTGAGTCCATCCTAACCTTTTACAGAGTGGGGCTGTAGCAATATTAACACTTGAGCCTCCATCAATTAACACTTGTGTATTTTTGTGGTTTTTATACCATACCGTAATTAAAGGAACAAAATGGTCCACCGTAGAATCAAGTTCCAGACTGATGGTTGTTGTACCAGGTGTACACGAAGATCTTGGACTAATTTGTTGCTGGAGTTATTGTCGCATACCAGGGACCAAGGCTAACAATTTCCCCAACGGTATCATAATAGATGCTTTCGATAACATATTCCACATAGAATCAAGATTCGGCTTACCTGGTATTGAATCCAGTGTGTCCTTCGGCGATAATTGGATCGGATTCCTATCTTTTGGTTGTGTATTCGATACTGTTTGCTGGACCACCGGTACCAGATCGGGAAAAATAGTTGGGTCTTCACTTGCCCATGTACTAGCTTTAGTAAACATTCTCTGTTGTTCTCGAATGTCTGGCTCAAAAATCTCAGTAGCTAGTTGCAACTTCTTACCGGTCTGTGTTTGAACTACTATGGCTTGGGTATCTACCGCTGAAATATATACTATATTTGCCATTGTATGTTGTCGTTCTTTTCTTCACTAACCATATTCGGATGATTCTTTGCAATATCTACGGATATATCCAATATCGCCACAAAAATGGCACCTTAGTGGTGGAAGAGATGCACCTTCACCCGATTGGCCCAAATTCCACCGCGTCAGTCCAAAATTGTTTGGTCGTGGTCCTTTATAGGTTTTGTAACTTTGGTAAGAAGTATTTCTCAAATGTTATGGTACATAGTGGGTAGCGTGTTGTCCTTGCTCTTGTATTATGGCATTTATGATCGGTCTGGTCTGCACTTTGGCATTATATGGAAAAGTTTTGGTGGAATGACTCACCGTATTACAAATAGCACAATACATTTGATTTAATGCACATACTGAAGTGGTATGTCCCAGGTTCTTGCATTTGGTGCAATATACTTTGGCATTATATGGAAAAGTTTTGGTGGAATGATTCACTGTATTACAAATAGCACAATACATTTGATTTAATGCACATACTGAAGTGGTATGTCCCGAGTTCTTGCATTTGGTGCAATATACTTGTTTTAGTGGACCATCGTTCGTGCTCTTTGATGCTTTTAACCAATCCAGATCTTCAATAAAACCACCAACTTTATGCTCCAACTATAATGCCATGGATATGACTGCATCCAAGATCATGTTGCCCACACATCATATAATCATAACTTGTTTGAGTTGAGGGTTTAACCCATTAATGAACCACTAGGTAATCACATCATCCGGTAGATTAGCATGCACCTACGGCAGCTGCCGTAGATGAGTGCGGAATAAAGTTGCATATTCTTGCATGCTCTGATGTGGTTTTTGTCTATTGTTTTGTTAATAATCAAAGATTTTAGCTGCATTTTTCTTTAATCAAAAATGTTGTAAAAAGGCATTCTTAACATCGTCATATTGGATGAAATGGTTAATATCATATTCGGTTAACCAACGAGCATCTTCATTAACAAGGGTAGATTGAAACACTATAATCTTATATGTCGGATCCGCAAGATAGTTGAGTATAGCATAATTAATTTCAAAAGTATGAACATGAGCATCAGGATCATCACCTGGGAACCCACAAAATTTTGTATACGTAACTCCGACAGGTACCGGTCATGGGGGTATGATCTGCTACTATTGTTGTTGTTGTTGTTGATGTTGCTGGTGTTGCTGTTGATGTTGTTGTTGCATACCACTCATGTTGTTTAAATCAAGAGGAAGTATCACTTTGGAATGATTTGAACAAGTTGATCCCGATTGATGTTGTGTCATAGCGCCACTTTGCAAATTCTCCGGTAGTATGCTATCATTGAGTAGATCACACACGTCTAAATTCAACTGCCATTCCTCACATTTTGCTTCTAAGATGTATTTTTCACTAGAACATTCATCCACCAATACACTAGTTTCTTCAAAATCAAAACTCGAAGTGGAGCTGTCACCGCATTCAACAAACTGCCATCAGAATTCACCAAGCTATCACCAGAATTCAACAAACTGCCACTGGAATTCACCAAAATATCACCGAAATCAGCGACTACTCCACCAATCGTACTTTCCGCAGATGGGGTTGGTTGCACTTCTGGTATACTTTGTAGTCCTTGAACAAGAAAATAATGAGGTGGCACTCCACTAGCCCATATATCCCACTTTCCTTCCGACGATTGTCCTTCATCACTACCACTAGGAGGCGTTCCCAACGTAGTAGGAACTTTCGAGGGATGCTGATCACCTCTGTACTTTGGGTAAGATTCTCCAAAGCGCATTATAGGCATTATCATAGGATTCTTTCTTCAAACCTTAATCTACTCGTAGACTAGCTACTCCATGCCCCATGGCTAGCGCCAATGTTAAAGTGTTACTGTCGTATTAACTATTACTGCAATAAGACTACCAATGGGTTCTTAGGATGGTCAAGGGTCTGTAGTAGAGAGGCCCTATATGTATTTTCCCCATTCAATTAGTTATTGTATTGAATTCTGCATTAACTTACTCTGACAATTCCGACAGAGTTAACTGTTAATCTTATCAATAAATTACTCAACAATAATAAGTATTCATCGCAATCCAAATTATGCAGATTCCTTATTGACAATCCAAGCACTATCAGGTTCAACTTATACTTCACCAATGAATACAGAACATCAACGAGATCACCACAATTATTCAATATCAAACATTGAAAGAATAATACAGCAATATGGGTAACTACGCTGGAATCGATCCACAGGCACACCGCCCAGACTCATAGTCCTGCGATGCTCTGCCTCTCTCTTCCACGCATTCTTTCATTATTAAAAAGTTACAACGATTGTGCCACATCCTTTTGATGTGCATCTTTTCGAATTACATTTTCTACTAAATATGATCACATTCCGTTCCGGTGGCCTAATAGGGCCCTAAAGGACCATGCTTTAGGTGCCAAGGAGATCATTTCATAAAGGATCATCCACATCCTCCAATAGCACGACAAGCACAATATTACAACTTTCAAGGTTTTTGTGTAGAATGTGATAAATAGCATATCATAAAAGACTATCCTAAGAACGCTGCTAATGCCTCAAAAGTGACACCCATTAATGTGATAGGTATTGTCCATACTTTAGATGGATCCACACCTATGTATGTACCCATCCAAGCTATAACAAGAGCCCAAGCACTATAACAAAACCAACAGCCTAATCTTGATAAGGTAGCAAAAACTAGTGAAGTTGGAGAGTCAAATGGCAGAAAGAATAAAACTTGGAAGGATTCATGAGAAAGGATCAAGAGAAACTGGAGTAGGAAAATACATGAACTCAAAGGAAGCCCAAAGGAAACCAGAGCCAAAATCTTAGAACTAACTTCACAGGAGTCAAACCAAGAGAGCCCAACTCAAAGATCAGGATCAATTCTAGCTGAAACCATACCTGAAAATCTAGATATGATGTTTCGAGCATACTAGGCAAGTTTAAAAGAAGGACCTAAGGTTGTTGAATTGAGCAAGAACTATCCAAGAGAAGACTTAGAAATTTAGAGAACAAAGCTTTGCATGAAGATGTTAGAATTAGCCCAAACCATGTTTGAAGCCTCTCGATATATCAATTGGAGTAACATAGCAAAACCAAAGTTACACTTTCAAGCATGAATACTTGATTTCTAGCAACGAAAAGAAGAGTTTGCAAAAGAACCCTACTGTCCAAGAGACACAAGAAGGTAATGCACCATCTCTATCTCAAGTGCCGAATGCCGAGGGCAACGAAAATCCTTCTTCCTTACATAAGTACTCGCAAGGATTCCTAAGAGAAATCAAAGAAGAGAAGTGGAGATGAGAGCTAGAAACCCATCCCCCTATTAAAGAGATAGATGACTCTCAAGAACAATTTCCCCAAGACCTACCCTCTATCTATGACGATATAGAGGAAGAGCAGCTTAGTGAACAAATGGATTTTGAATCTAATTCCTTACAAGAATTACCCCAGTTCATAGGACCTTGGGAAGCTAAGTCTATTAGTATGAGAGCACCCACCATAATAGTGAGAAATGAAGAATTAGTAATCCCTAGGAATACTGATATGGCAAAGAGCACCAAAGTGAAGTGTCATTTTACCCTAGACAAATTATTGAAGATTAAACCAGATTTGTGGAAGCACATAGCAAACAAGTTCCAGAGGCCGCTTCCACTCACTCTCAAGAAGGTTCACACAAGAAGGTACCAGAAATACCCATGGAAAGAATTGGAGATATGAGCGAGGGAGAGGAAGGTAATACCTATCTTCCAATAACCCACCAACGCTACACCACTAAAGCCATCTTAGATTCAAGAGCAGGAGTAGCCATCACTACCACTATTTTATGGAAACATTGGGGTAAGCCAACATTAATACCCACAAGAATGAAGCTACAAATGGCTCACAAACATATTGAGAAGCCATTAGGCTTACTAGAAGGATATCTCTCACCACTCGTGGGGTAGAATTCAAGCACGCTTACGCCATTTGTGATTTTGGAAAAAATCATGCTTACGAGATGATTCTAAGACGACCATTCATGCGCCAATTGCAAACAGTACAAGATTGGGAAACTAATTCCTTGTACTTGCAACACTTAGGAGTGACAACCAAGGTTAATCTCAAGGATTATTCCCATTTCAATGTACCCCCAATGGAATGGAACACCATCCATAGGACCCCTGAAGAAACAGAGTCTGTGCATTCATTAGCATCAGACCCTTCATGGTTGCATGAGGACACTCATCTATGGATGTGTAAGGTAGCCAAAAAAGAGGAAGAACCATTATAAGGCTGAAATTTAGGTTCAAAATGACATCCATGAACCCTTCAAGATCCTACTTATGCACCTATAGTGTTTCCCGACGAGGAATTCAAACCTCACGGTTGGGCAAAGATCTTAGCTACCATGGATATAGCAGTAAACGAAGAACAATGGACCCCTCACTGTGATGAGGATGGATATGACATTTCAATCTTTATGATAGAGCCCTTAGAGGAAGAAGAATGCATGGAAGTGACTCAAGAACCAGATGAGATGAGTGACGAGGACTTAGAGTCCATTATCATGGAACCCTTCTGCTCTACAGAAGAGGAGTATATTTACTTTATGGAAGCCATGACCCTTGAGATGGGTAAGAAACATCAAACTGAACAACCCAAGTCACTCACAGAATGTACATAAAATGAAATGCCATTGAAACCCATGATGGGAGGACATGCATTCTCTAAGTGGGGTATAGACTTTGTAGGACCCATTAAACCCCCTGCTAAAGGTACGCATGCTAAATACATCATAGTAGCAATAGATTATCTTACCAAATAGGTAGAAGCTAAGGCTACCAAAAAGAATGATGTGCACACGACTGCAAAATTCCTATTTGAAAATGTATTTACGAGATATGGATTGCCTATACAATTGGTAAGCAATCGAGGGACACATTTTCTAAACCAAGCCATTGAATATTTGTTACAGGACTTTATGGTGATTCACAAGAAATCTATACCATATCATCCTCACGCCAATGGTAAGGCAGAAAGTACGAACAAGATCTTTTGTAATGTACTCATGAAACTCATAAACAACAAACATTTAGATTGGGACAAACAATTACATCACACTATTTGGGCATATCGAGTGGCCTACAATACCATACTCAATGCAACTCCCTTTTAGATGGTTTTTGGTCAAAGTGTAGTACTCCCTTTGGATTTTTTGATACCCACCTTTAAGGTTGCACAAGAACATCAGTGGAAAGGCCACGGATTATCATTAAGAATAATGGACTTGGAATCATTAGGAGAAACCAAGCTAAAAGCAGCCATAGGCATATATGCAGCCAAGAAGCGACATAAAGCCTATCTCGATGCACACATGAAAGATAAAGGCTTAAAAGAAGGTGATTTAGTCCTAGTGTATACACTGAAACAACACGCACCGAAGCTAGAGAAACATGGTTATGGACCTATGATTATTAATAGACTTTCAATAAGTGGAGCAGTAGAAATAGCCACCCTAGAAGGAGAGATAATGCCTAATTACATTAGTGGTTGTAGAGTCAAGCTTTACCAGGAACCTCTTACGGAGGACATGTGTTGACGAGAAAACATATAATTCTTAGATCCACTCTTTTTTATAATCATTTGTACCTTTTTCTACCTTTCATTCAGTTTAATAAGCACTCTTGTATAGGTGTCTGTGTGTGAGTGCCACACTAGAGAATAAGTGAGATTCATTCTCCTTTCAGTTTAGAAATCCCACATAGCATGCATTTTTGCCCATTTTGTATATAAAGAGGTCATTACCTCTCATTTTGGGAGACCATTCTTAGAAGTAATGAGATTATGCTAGTTTGTAGAATGCATGGAGAGCTTTTGTTGTCATTATGATGTGCTTGTGTATTTGTTCCTTTCTTGCCTTATGCTTGTGACATGTTAGTTCGTTGATTAGTAATGTGATTATGCATGTGATTAAGTGTGTGCATCATTAATGATGCTTTCTTCTTATTTCATGCATAGTTTAGTCACTAATCTTGTGCTAACAAAGCACCATTGCATCTATTGAATGCTTCTACACAACATTTGGGTCTCATGAGATGCTCTTTGGATTGACAAATATGAGTTGTGATGCTACAACGTCAAGAAATTTTAGCACCGTTGCCGGGGAGCATTCTCTTGTCACTTACATGATGGTTATGGCGTGAAAGAGACATGTACACAAGCTTTTCATGATAATTTTTTAGTTCTTCATTTCATTATGCTCTTTTGAGCATTTGCGGCTTGCAAGATTTACAATAACTTGTCGAGATGAGCCATTTTTGGTATGATGAAGATCCCCTTTTGGGTGATTAGTCTACCATGTGTGGTGATTCTTCAAGGTTACGAGTAGAATAGGAATAGTTTGGATAATTTTTCTTTTAGTTTGTTATTTTGAGTTTTCCATTTACTTTATTGATAGTTTTTGTCTAATCATGTGTAAATAAGCTTATTTTAGGGTTCTTCTACAAGCTTCAAAAAAAGGGTTTGGATCTTTGTCTTCATCAAGAACTAAGGCACAAAGCATAAGGAGCTAAAATGACAGATGAATATTGTGACAAGTTGTTTAAGGATGAAGCAAAAGATAGGAGGCTGATTTGGAGCAAGGAAAGATTATCACAAGCAACCTCCAACTAACAAACAACTGTCTCAAATTTTAATATTTGAATAGGAGGAATATGAACATCGAAGCTCACTCAAAATCTCTCTGTAACATTGGAATCTTAAGAAGAGAAGGCATTACTATAATATTGGAATCTTAAGGAGCGGAGACATTGGGAAAGATTAAAGAAGTTGTAATGTCCAGAGTGTCCGCTCGACAAAGCTCCATCTTCAAAGAATGGAGCGCGATGGTATTCATCCAAAATTGGCACTTGGATGGAGCTCGTAGCCAATACATCAGGTTTTGACCCTAGGAAGCTAGAATCTAAAAGGCTTGAGAGCATCAACATCCCTTCCTAATCGGTGGTCAATTTGGAAGCATGACAACGAAAAATTGTCGAGGTTACTTTCTTTAAGGTGCAAACAATGGAAGTAGCAGTGATTCAACATTAAAAGAGCGGGGGAGGGAACTATGATTATGTATGGAGATATAGGTGCTATAAGCAAGCGTAAGTGTGGGAGAGAGGATGAATGGAAGACCAATGTGTTGGGATGGCCTAAGAGGCCAAAAGAAGGTGGGCACACTACTGGGATAGATGGGTTGGAAATTCATCCACTGCAGAAGTCCACTTGAATCAAAAACCTATCTTCTAATCTCTCCTATGATTGCGCCTAGTTTCAAGTCTTTGATTATGCTCAAATACAGTTGGCATTGTGCTTTCTCTGCTTCTTTGTTCTTGCTCTTATTTGAGATAGATTGAAAAATTTGAGGAGCACTGCTATTGTTTGTGGTTGTAGAGCTTCTCATGCTAGATGAGCTACAAAGATCACTGTGGCCACGACCCATCTGCTGTAATCATGTATCATTAAAACTCTTCCTATCGATAGGAGAACTATTAGAGTTTCGACTACGATTAAAGGCAGTATAGTATCCTCTGCTATAGCTCACTTCTCAGAAAGCAGGTGAGGGGTGGCTTCGCGCTGTTACAACTGTGTTAATGTCACAAACACCAGCATTGGAGGTTGTAGATCTTGTAAGGACTATCATAGCTAGAAAGCGGGATGATGCACAAAGAGAGTAGCACTATGGTGACCTGTGTGGAGGCCCGTTCAATGACCTTGGCAACATTTTCAGTTTCGATCCTGTTGTTGCGATGGTTTGGGAAGGATGAGGTATGATCAAATGTGGTAGGAAGTCATGATGTAGAGAAACAGGAAAATTGATAATGCAAAAGCAACATCAAAGCTCTCTCAACAGGCTTGCAGCATTGCCGATGTGTCTAACACAGAGCAACTGAGTCACATAATGTCTCTAGACAAGCATTAGTGTTGTATCTAGTTCGGGGCTGTCTCTGCATGCATAAGGAGAACTCTTTTGCAACTACTTCGAGAGGACAAGGCCCTACAGATTTGGTCTTTTCAAGTGGGGAGAAACTGGTAAAAAATCAATGCATTAAAAAGAGCTCTAGAAGAAGAAAAGGTTCTATTGGAAATGGAGCTTTATGAAGTTGCTGCAACCATTTGTGAAGCAATGGCCATGATTTCAAGATTTTAGTAAGAGAAACAAATGATGTATACGCAGGTAATGCAATTCCAAAGGATGCTCGAAGAAAAGGATGATCAGATTTTAAGAAAGAGGAAGAGGTTCATAGGGAGAAGCAACACTTGACCAACAATCAAAAGAAGAAGGAGCATAAAGCAGATGCATCACTTGGGATCGTGGGCATCCTTATGCTAGTAATATAAGAAGCAACGGGGACTTGAACCACCTTTGAACTCAACCCATTTGGGATGGGTGGAAGAAGGATAGATGAAAGCATGAGATTGAAGTGGTAATGGTTCCTGAGTGGAGAGACTCTCAACGAAACATGGTGGAAGCAAGGTGCAACATTGAGGTTACAAAAAACCATAAGTGTTGGACTAGATGTAAGCACAAGGTGGAGAGGTAAGTCCAAGATGATGTGGAATGTAATTTCAAATGACATCATCAAAAATCCATCTGAAGAAAATGGAGGTAGGGGCCGGCCATGCTACCCCCAACAGTTTCTAATCTCGTTATGGCATACCTAAAGAGACATCTAGAGCGATGAGTGCACTCGAACATGATTCAAGTGAAGAGGCAACCTTTGTTGTTGGTGCCATTTGAACAAAAACAAAGTGATGCAACAGGAATTCTAGTACCAGCAATGAATCATCAAGTTACAACAAGAGGAGATGAAAGCAATGGATGTTGATGCAGACTATTCACTTGCAGCAGCTACAACTATGACAGAAAAATCATTTCCTGATGATGTAGATGAATATAAACTCTTAGGTTTTGTAAGCTGCTTGGGAACCCTCAAACTCAGTGAGTTTTCTATGTTGCACATGTGTTCAAGGAAGGCAGGTGAATCACAGATGCCACGCAACTGGCATCTATGCCACGCAA
The DNA here is from genome assembly GCA_020310875.1 of Ceratopteris richardii. Lineage (NCBI taxonomy): Eukaryota > Viridiplantae > Streptophyta > Polypodiopsida > Polypodiales > Pteridaceae > Ceratopteris > Ceratopteris richardii. The sequence continues at coordinate 136,447,658 of CM035426.1, read as the reverse complement.
ATGCTAACAAATGAGGAAATATTTCCACAAATGGAAGAGCTTTTTGGAGGAGTGATGTAGAAGATGATGTAGGGATGTCATAAAGCATAGGCTACTGAAACGTAAATCATAACAACATACCGTCACTACATTAGTCTCTGAGGGTGCATGCTGAAGGTCATAACAACTTCAACTCTAAGCTCATGACAACAATCAGCTTAGACTCACTTAAAGTCAAAGTTTTCGGATCAGCACATAGTATATAGTATAGAGAGCATTGTGTCATCACAACCTATGCACAGAAGTGGGTAACAGTAAGAGGCTTCTCAATGGAAAGGGGACCAACCTCAGATGAAAAGATCACAATAGATAGACATACTCGGGCTAATATTGATAGGAATGCATGTGAAAAAGCTGGAGATATATCGACCAAGAAATGGGTACATGTCTTCTGCCAAAGACATGGATATTCCCAACAACCATAACTGAACAGACACATTGACAAATGTCAAAGTGTAGAAGTAGGTGGAGCTGAGTAAAAGATTTGAAAACTCAACGAGCATATTTAACCATAGTGTAGTGTTCTGGCTGGATATGAGCTTGTATTTAATGGATGAAAGTGTGCCGCATGCTATGGCCATCACTCTTCCTTTGAATAGATAAGATGGACTTTCAAAAAAACAAGGAACAAATGAAAGTGATCACTTTGCATTGTCAATTTGAGAAGGAGAAAAAGCTTAGCATAAGGAAGCCTCTAGAAGATCGCATCACTAGGGAAACATGTTTGAAAGGATCATTTGTTTATTGGTTCATACATAACCAAGATTTAAATGCAACAAAGATCTTCATGTGGTCATTGCATAGGAGTCTAAGGGGGACCGATGAGCCTGATTGCGCAATGTAACCCCTGCCAGAAGCATCGACTGATCTCCAAAATTTTGTTCCCACTAATTTCTAGACATACAACTCAGTGTATCTGCTAGTGATCGCACACATTATGGCATGAATCAGGCAAAGGGTGAGTAAAAACACTTTTGGTGGTGGAAGCTATGGAAGTGGCCTCCAATCTCAACAGGAGATTGCTACAGGGACTATGAATACACATTTTGGATGCTATAGATCAAAGGCTCATCTCAACTATGTGGAAGGAATCAACTTGATGACACATGAATACAACTTGAGGATTCACTACATGAGTAGATGGGAATAATCAGAGGACCTGTCTTTCTAAAATGCATGGTCCAATCATCTCCAATGTGCTGCTTACCTAGCAAATGTGGATTGCCAAAAAATCTGATCAGTGTCCTAGTCCTTGGGATGGTTTCTCGTCACTACCCTACTGTGCCTACAAAGTTCTGAGGGCGAATCTCTTATCTCACCAAACGACATGGATGGTTATAGCATCTCGCATATGCCTCTGTAAATTAGCAACATCTCTCTCTCTCTCCAAAGATATTGAGATTTCAATAGACCAAGAGGAATTGCATTTGGCATTAGGCGCTTGCTCGCATCTCAATCATGCTACCACCATGATACATCCGCTTTGAAATGACCTCATGTTGGGATATCTATGTGTCCATATCCCAAGAGATCAAATTTGTTTCGATGCGCTATCTTCAAACTATTGCCTACAAAAGCATGAATATGGGGGAAGAAATAGTGTGCAACATTTATATCGGGCAGAGAGAGAGAGAGAGATTCCAAATTAGGATTCTGTACACTTGTGGGGTCAATCAACATAGTTCAATGATCTTTGTAATAGTGGGAGAAAACAGACACGAATAATTCCGTCTAGGTTGCATCCAAGGCACAAAGTAGGAAATTTGGCGAGGGGTAAAATTTAGAGTAAAATTAAAGACCTTCTATAACACATGATAAAGATAGGATTGACACATAAAAAGTTTTGAGTTTACTCAATGATAAGGATAAATGAAATATGACTAGGAAGCTTAAGGGCATAATTGAGGGCATGGAGAATAACTTTTTAGTAGCAATTGAATACAGGATCAAAGATTTCAGAAATTGTTTCTTTGTGTGACATTGGCTTAGTTTTTTAATTTCGGATAACTCTTAAGGGAGAAGGAAAAGGGCACACTAATTTGATCAATGACTCTCATTTAGAGTTTATTTAAGGGCCTATGAATGTTCTAGATCAAAGCATATCTAACTAACCTGTTGATTGAATTGCATTTCAACATTAAGTGTCAATTCTCATTTGTCAAATTATGTTTCATTTAAAATTAAGGGATTATCATATGTCTTACGTAAGGAACATGTTCTGTCACAACATGAATGAATCATCACTATGATCATTGTTTGAATGTATCTATTTGTCCCTTGATTGCCTTCTTATCCTTGGTGGTTTCTAACATAAATGCAAAATATGATAAGAGTTAACACCTAGCTTCCAAACATAACATTATTTGGTCACCCATTCTTTGATGTTGCTAAGTGTATGGATAATCACATGAGAACATGCATTTTCACTTGTATGGTTGATGTAACATGTATATCTTGTAAACACTCTTTTTGATTCTTGTTAGGAGAACCCCATTAGAAAACTTATTTACACGTATCAAAAAACATTAAAAAGCACACAAAACCCAAAACAAATATTGAAAAAAAAACTCTAAAAAACTCAAAAAATTGTTTCAACATGGGAAAAAAGAAAGCTAGAAAGAGATTGGAAGGGGAAAAGAAGAACACGAAAATAGAGGGAAAAGAACACTTGGAAAATCACAGGGAAAACAATGAATCAAAATCAATAATCTCATCTGAAATCAAAACATTTGAGCTTGAAGTTGATAGAGCACAACTTATATTTGTGGATGCTCAATTAGGAAATTGTTCTAGAATGTTTTATGCTGCAATTGACCTAAAATGTGAGAGGAATTTTGTAAGTATTGATGTGATGCCCTTCATTAGTGAACAAATTCTTCCAACCAATTGTGATTTTGAGCATAGTTTGGGCATGATTGAAACAATTGTGGTAGTAAATGAAGTATGTTCTAGAGAAATTTTCTATGTTTTGGATTGTATCCATGAAGATGTCATGTTAGGTTCCATTTGGTTCACAAAATATAGGGAAGAGGAAAGAGCCTTCATTCATGCAAATTTTCAAATTCCCCCTACTCATGATGTATTTGATGATCCTAATATGCATCCTCATTGTAATCAATGTGGTCATGAGCATTTGTTTGTGGATTGTCCATATCATCTACATAAACACTCCCACAAAGGCAACATCCATCATGATCCTCATATTGACATAAATGGAAGTTGCTCATCTTACTTTGATTTACTTGAGTCGTAGGAACTTTTGAAGGAGGGAGCAAAGGAGAATTTCAAGTGCTTGGAGGATGTGGAAGGGCCCTCCCTTCCTCTAAGTTTGGAATCTTCTCATGAATTCAAGAGCAAGGATGATCTACACTTGGATCATCAAGAAGGATGTGGAAAATGATGTCGAATCTATGGTCAATCATGACAATCCATCACCCATTTGTATATCTAGAGATTCTACGTGTAATAAGGATAAATGTATGGATGAATCTCTTGATCAATCTCAAATCACACAACCCATGATCTAGTGAGTGAACATGTTATATGTATAGAAGTTCACCCTTTGTTGAATTCCCCATGTAAAATGATTTTTTCCTAAAAACTCACATAGAAGGCCCAAAAGACCCTTACATCAAGAAATCCCATTTCCCTTCTAATGTCAAGCAAATTTGGGTGGCCAAACAAATACTTAGAGCCCAACCAAATCGCACTATGATACGGGTACCAAAGAAATCCCTTGTACAAAATCAATCCTCTCACAAACAAATTCATGATCTACGGTCTAGACCCACCACACCCTATCTTCAAGAAAGAACACTTCCAACCAAAGGATCCAAAGCAATGAAGAAAAAACTCCCACAAGATCCTAAGAGAAGCTTCAAGGCAAAGACAAGGAAAGCAAAGACATATTGGCGGCCTGAAACCTCTTCATGCGGCATCCATGGGTGTCAAACCCAACCTTGCCCAATGCACAACATATGTTCAAGATGCACACAAAGTATGCACCTGAATAGGGCCTCATCCAAATGCCAAGTTCTTTGATTACTAACGTGATTATGTGTGTGATTAAGTGTGCATCATTAACAATGCTTTCTTCTTATTTCACACATAGTTTAGTTACTAATCTTGTGCTAATGAAGTACCATTGCGTCTGTTGAATGGTTCTACGCAACATTTGGGTCTCATGAGATGCTCTTCGAATTGACAAATATGACTTGTGATGCTACAACGTCAACAATATGCTTAGATGACTCACCATGGCAAAGAAATGTAAGGAGTAAGAAAAGAGAATATGAGAGGAAGCTCAGGCAGAAGCTCTAGAACGCATTAAATGCATGAAACTAAGAAGACAAGGACTAGGGAGAGAACATTATATCTATCTCGAAGAAACACCAAGATATCCAATGACCATGTGTCAAACAAAGTCAACTGCTCATCCTAGCATAGTGGATAGGAGACCATTCATTACATTCATGCTAAAACAAGGCCACACCCAACAGACACTTAGGGCTTTAATTGATTCAAGTGCTGCGACTAGTGCAATTAGGTGGTTCTTGAGGATTAGAAATGGGGCCAATTGAGGCATACCTCATAGGGCTAGGAGGCATGGAGTGGACCTTCCTATCCTCATACACGAGATGATCATGGGTGAGGTGGACCTTCCCATCCTCATACACGAGATGATCATGACTGTGAAACTCCTAGTGCGCCATGATGATGCCTTGATAGAACCATTAATCCTTGGCCAAGATTGGTTATATGATCACTAAGTGGACTTAAATCTTAGGAAATGCTCCCTACAGATCAAGACCTTAGACCAACAATGAGTGATACCACTTGACTTCCCTAACCATACATCCCCTGAGGAATGTAACCCTAGACCATATGAAATGACTACAAAGGAGGACCAAAAGATCTTTGGACAAATCAGTTAGATAAGTCAGATCGATCCAATCTCAACCCATGCGGGCTTGGCAATGGATAGTTTCCACTCAGGAGGACGTCAAGAGATCTTCCCTTGGTCTTCCTTTGCACAAGAAGGGGATTACATGAGCGTTCAGGTGGGTTGCATCATCAGCCAAATGGTCACTATTGCCTCTATAGACCTATCCTCCACACTTTTGATAGTCCAACTTGGATCTGTGGTACAGAATGCCTCACTTCCTGATGGCCAGGTCATGCAAGTGTTGGACCGCCCTTCTTTTCCAAAGTAGAGTGTCAAACCAGACCTCTCACCCACAACCTCCAAGAAGTCAACCACGACTTAGGAACCCAAACCGATGACCCAAATGTGGAAGTAGTATCAGTAGATCAAGGCAAGTGGCACAAACCAAGTATGGGTGCCAAAAGGACATAAAGTACCAACAATCCCCAACAAGGCAGACCACGATAAGAAGAAGTCAAGGACGAATCAGAGTCAATATCCAACCTACCCTTGACCTTCTTCTCCATTGATGAGAACTCGACAAATTTGGATTGCCAAAAAGTACGTGAAAAACCGACCCACACCCACCCAGATCTAGGTACCCAAGAATTGTCTTTTCGCTCAAAACCCAAGATATACATCCCTTCAAAATCACTTCACCCATCGACATCACCATTGCCCGAATCATCCTTTGTACCTCATCTAAATAACCAAACCCACTCATCAGCTCTTAGGAAATGGATGCCGAAACATGTCCAGAAACCTCCACACGATCCTTTGTATGACATAACACCTATCCCAACTAACCCTTACCCTTGTAATAATTCACCAACCACTAAATCTTGTACAAATTTTCCCACACTAAACCACCATCACTTGTAATCAAATATCATCAAGAGCAATGTATGCATTATCTAAAGCATGTAGGATGTTTAGTGACCTACATTAGTTTATGAGAAATCACGACATAAACCACCTCATGACACTCAACTACATGGGTTACACATCGGCTATGAAAAGGGATTGCGGTCTCACTTTATTGGGACCATAATAAATTTCCATACTAATGTGTTATCCTTTTGTAGCAGATCCTCCACGCACTTATTCAGATCATCATGTAGACTGAAGGAATTTTTGAGGCTAGCACCAGTGCGCCAATAGTGAATCTTGGAAACTTGTTAGTAGAGTCCTTCCCTACTATGAAACCACCTGAATTTCAAGACTTTATGGGACTGATGCCAATTGAAAATCCTCCACTTGGAAGAACCAAAAAAGGTCACAACAATTCTCATTGGTTCTTGGCAGGCTCGCTAGCTGATGCGAACTATATCTATGATGCGACACTTTGTTTTAGCGGAAAAGTTTGGGGAAAATAGCAGTTCTTTTCTAGGGAATTTGAAGATACTTCAAAATTCAGAAGAATTACGAGTTATTTGGGCTAGCACTCGATTCATAGAGTACTTTAGTTCACCCTTTCCAAAACCTAATTTCTATCAATGATACTATTTGGTAACTACTTTGGAAGTGCCTCTATCAAGGACCTCATCTAAGCCGCCCTAAAGATCCATGGCACTCACATGGCAACAGAAAGAGAAAGGCTCATTCTTGGGCCAATGAAGAGAGGTGATGTTTTGAAGTGGGCGAACACTTTTGCCATCACACCCAAATTATCAAAGCCACTGTGTATTTGCATGCAACATTTTGCTTTCCTTGCTAAGGATCGCTTCACTATTCTGCAGAAACGCATTTGGCTTGGCTTATATCTAGCCAATACAGGCCCTCAAACAATCGACCTTGATACATGGATTCAAGATCAATTGTACTCAGCACAACAAAGATGGGAACAAAAGCATGTCATCCATGGATGTTGTGCTCTCACAAGAATAGTCTACAATGTCATGTGTCTAGCCTATGACTTACCAATTGAACGTGCCATGACCAGTGGGGAGCTAAAATGGTTTAAGGGGACCACCAAGAAGGCCCGCAAATCCAGCAAGGCCAGAGCAGGAAAGCATATGAGGGGCTCAATTCCACGCCTACAAATCTCGGAGTTGCCCTCACCACAACCATCCCCTCAACAATCTCCCATAGAACCTCCTGCACCTGTACCTCAATGCGCATTTAGTTTTCATGACCCACAGTAATTGAAGGTACCACGGATGTCGTGTCCACCTCAGAAGCCACCACTCAAGCTACTACCTCAGAGGTTCGAGAGCCCCCTACCACTGTCCGTGTAGATTCATTCACATTTTCGATTCCTAACCTAGAGACTGAACCATTAATACTCCTTTTGACTTTGAAATGCAAGATGCATTCTCAAGCAAATTTCAATTCTCAGAAGGACAATTCTTTTCGCAAGAATATGAAAGGCCAAGTTACCACACTACACCACTGAATCAACAACAAAAACTATTAGTGTCAAGCTCAGAGGAGGAAGACCGCACAGTAACAAAAGATGAAGACGGTGATGATGAAGCAAGCCAAAACAGTCTAGATTCATAGGATGATGAACAACAAGAACAACAAGAGCAACAGACTGAAGCCCAAGCTGACAATAGCACCTATGAAGAGGACAACTTTTAAGTCGTAACATACACGCTAGCCATTCAGAAACTATATCATAATATGCAAGCCGTATGGGCATGCCAACAATTATCAAAAGAGAAAAGTCAAGAAATATTACAACAAGAGTTAGCCAGTGGAGGATTTGAAGCCTCCTTTGTAGATGGCTTTAACGAGTTAATAAAATCAATCGGTACAATCGAAGCACTCCATTCTTTGAAGAGGAAGCCATTGCCGCTGTTTGAACCTCGATGAATACACTTAATGTCAAAGCCTGGACAATACATCCGAGTCCCAATTGATGCAAAGTCTTCTCATCATCTAGAAGAATCATGATTAATTCCTCAACCCCCACCTAAATCACCACCTGTAGGTGAAACTATCATCATTGACTCCCCGCCACACCCATCAACCTCCATACTGGCAACCACCACTGAAATCACCTCCACATCCATTGAAACTCTTTCCTCTCATGTCCCTCCAAGTTCTCCTGTACACCCACCTTCCCCCATGCATCCCAATTCACCTATATTATCCCAATTCATAACAAGTGTTGTAGTGGAAGCCATAACATCTCTAGTACCCCACACTCTACCAAAAACCTCTACACCTAGTACATCCACCCTAAGTCCTCCCATCCCAATCAATCCTTTCCTCAACCCTCCCTTCCCTTCCTTTCCCTTCCTCCCTAACCTATTTTCCCATTTCCTCCACCAATGACCTTCTCACTAGTATCCCCTCCCAACCCGATTCCATCACCTATATCTTCTCCCCTACACCAACCAATCTATGACACCCAACATGTAATATACTCCTTGACATTTGTAAACCTAGTGTTTACACCCACTCATGGACCTATAATCACACCACTTTTCACCATTAGTTCACTAGATAACACATCCCATGACATGGATATTTCGCCACCAACTGCACCACCGCTCACATCCACAATTTCACCACACAATATCAACACATCACATTTCTCCACTACCACCACAACATTCACTTCCCCTACCCCATTTTCCCTTCCCCTTGCATCTACCACCACACCTGCATCATCTTCACACACCACATCATTGTAATTATCACCCATAGTAGGCACTACATTTAGTCAAATGTTTGCATGTATGAAATAAGTAAGGGATGAATTTTCCTCCCTTGGAAGCAACTACGAGGCCTTGCAATGAAGCACCACACAACTGTAGGCCCAATTAAGCTCACTAACCATTGAAAATGCTTCTCTCAATGCACGTGATCAAGAATTATGTGAGGCTGATCACGCCTTGGAGTTAGAATTTGAACAAAAGACTAAAGATGCCCTCAAAGATGTGGAGAATATTCTACATGCCAAGATAGTATAGAATGCCATGCTAACACGGAATATGGGACTTTTGAGAAGACACCTTGCCACAACTAAAGAAGAGAACCAAAGATTACAAGAACAGAACCATAAAAACTTTGAAGCAGCTATGGATAGACCAAAAGAACCACTTAGTCCAAGCAGGTTTAAAGTAGTCCCCTCCGAGACCATGAAGTTACTCTTGGATGATCATGTGTGTCTACTAGAAGATTACAATTGAATCACTGAAGAATATCAACAACTAAAGACTAAACAGGTTGCTTTATGATTATGGGAACCTCCACAACCGCAAAGTGTCCAAGAGGTTACAATGTTGAAAATCATGGAAGAACTCACTACATTATGGGTGTGGGTATTAGATCTCCAGGCTCAGGTTGCAGCTCACTTAGAACCCCCCCAGCCAAATCCCCCCCCTCGAGATTCCTGCTGATGAAGAAATTGTTTCTATTCTAGTAGAGGACATATACGAAGAAGCATATGAACCACAATTGACACCCAGTGGACAAGACACCAAAGAAGGGCAAGAAACCTTTGACTACCTACTTCTACATGGCTAAAATCAGTTGAAGAACTTGGTCACACTCACTCCGCAAGGGTAGAAGCACAAGTCCATGCTATGGCCCTGATAGAAGAATGGATACTGCAATCACCTTATTTTGCACAATTGGCATGATGGAGGTATATACCAATCAATGAGCTTCAATACAAACCTTATTTTATCTACATGGCAGAATACTAGTTGGAGATTGAAAAGGAAACGGGGAAGAAACTGCCTCACACCACCCAGTTTGAACTAGAAGACTTACCCCTAGAGGCGAAAAAAGGTAAAATCTTTCAACCAAATTGGCAGTCAGAGCTTTTATAAGAATATCAAAAAATGATGCATACTTAGACCAAGGCCCCACTACACTTAAAGTACAATTTGTGCTGGGGTCCAGCGCCATGATGTCGCTCCTGGACTACATTTGCTATTAAGGTTCAAAACAATAAGCAGTGTTAGGATTGGCTATCTAGCACCACCACATGGCCCTCCAACAATTGGATACATGATGACAACCATCTGCCACTGGCTCCCTTGCCTTCATCGCATGACTGATGTAGCTGTGAAGATGACTATCAAAATATTTGACATGATGCAAACAGTATTTAAAATCTTTTGCAGAGTCAAAGCTCCACATGTCAACACACTGGGTTTTGAGCATGGCAATGGAGACCTTGCATATGACATGAGAAATGGAGGCCATCACTTTGGGTATGTTACACTTGGCACTATCATATCAAGTTCTTGCCTGCCTACTATAAGATGACTTTCAAAGAAATGTTTAAGATGGGATTTTGTGAATATCACTTTGAAGTTTTCATAAGCCGACTGACACACCTGTTGCAGCTATTTGCCTATGAACAACTGATGAATTCTACCCATTACCGGCTCCCACCCCCAAACAAACCCGAGACCATCAATTGGGAAAAATTAGAAGCTGATCTTGCACGGGGAATTCACATCGCTGAGCACACCCTTGCACAAGACCTCTTGCAAAACTACATTATGCAAACCCTATCACAAGGATCTGTCGAGGACGATAGACGCGAGAGAGAGGGAGTGTTGAAAGTACATCCGACAGTAGTCAAAGGCATCAACATAGAGGAAGTATGTAAAGACGAAATTGCAATGAGTCACGGGGAGCCATGCTATCATTTTTTTCAAAGAAATATACTTGATAGTACTTTTTCAAAACTCCAAATAGTGATTTTCATCACTTTTGTAATATATGTATCATGAAACACCCAACTTCGTATTTAGCAATTGCATTTTGTTGCAAGTCGAGGAGTCCTCAAGCTTGAGGAGCTTAGGCAGAATGACCATACCAATTCTGGTAATTTTTAGACTTCATTTGGACCTCCAAATTACCCTGAGAACCTATTCTTTAACTATGCCAAACACTAGGTATGAAACCGATCAAAATTAGCCTATAATCTAAAAAAGGTGCTAGAGAGCTCATTTTTGAGGTTAGCTTGAGTTGGATTGTGTTGGCTAGTGTGAGTGTAGAGCTAGATTGAGCTTGTAATAGTGTTATTGAGCAATAGAGTCTACTTTCTACTTTCCATTGTGTCTCGCTTGTCTCTTCCCTGTATTTGTGTATGTGTGTGTGCATTTTTATGCTTCTCACCTTTACCTTCACTATTTCATGCATTCATGATCTTCATATCACTCCTATCTCTTCCACAGGTTGACATTAAGGAGGTGGAGCTTCTTAACGTGGTACTTACCATTGTGCTAGAGCAACAATACTCAAGAAAATTAGGAGTTTAAAATGGATTCACTTTATGGCATCAAAATTTTGATTTGAGCTCGTTTTGACCTCCGAACACACTGTGCTTATGTAGGAAGTTTTTTCCTTTTGTGCCAAACATATATACAATTTTCAATTTGCCAATACAAGCATCTTGAAGTCTGCTATAAGTTTAACACAACTTGATAGGTGGGCCTTGTTCAACTTTTTGAGATACAATCATTTTTCTGCATCAAGGTATTTAGTCAATGGCCATGGCTAATGATGTATTTCATATGTTAGCTATTGAGGACAAGTTGGATGGTGCCAATTACCCATTATGGATGTTATATGATGCATCATGTATTGATAGCAAAAAGATTGTGGAATATTGCATAGGGTATTGAAAAATTCCCTACTACACATATGAATATAGTTATTGAAGGTGATGCAGATGGCATTGAAGATGATGATCTTCAGATTCTTGTTCCTACTGCATTTCCTATTGCACCTACTAAAGAGCAACTTCATTGGGATGGCAAAGATGCCCAGGTACATGCATTGATAGCATTGTCTGACAAACATGCAACTATCCCTCATATTCGCTCTTGCAAAATAACAAATGATGCTTTGGATACACTTACCACTTTATACCAGGCAAGAAATGAGGATCATGTTGCTTACGTCCGAAAATAGTTGGAGAGTAAGCATATGAATGAAGGAGATTCTATGGATATTTTTTTGACAAAGATCAAAGATTTGAAGGAACTATTTATTTCTACTCATGAAGTCTTACTAGATACTTCACTTGTGTAGATTGTTCTGAATGGTCTACCAGATTCATATAAGAGCGTTTGCTTCTACTTTTTGATTGATGATGAAAGAAAATCCAAATACCTTAACATTTGAGGAGTTAGTCTTTGTTTTGTTGCAAGAAGATCAATCCAAGTAGAACAAGCTTATTAAGCGTGTTGCAGACCAAGCTTTCTTAGCTACTCCGAAGGCAAGGGTAAATGGAGCTCATCTACTATTAACAAGAAATATGCTAATCTATCGCTATATGTATATGTATATGTATATGTATATGTATATGTATATGTATATGTATATGTATAAGTATATGTATATGTATATGTATATGTATATGTATATGCATATGCATATGCATATGCATATGCATATGCATATGCATATGCATATGCATATGTATATGTATATGTATATGTATATGTATATGTATATGTATATGTATATGTATATGTATATGTATATGTATATGTATATGCATATGCATATGCATATGCATATGTGTAAGTGTATGTG